>JAHRHZ010000098.1:16943044-16977569 GCA_024137785.1 Ginglymostoma cirratum
TCCCACCTCAAGCCCCACCCCCATCTCCTATCTACTAACCTCATCCCACCCCCTTGACCTGTCGGTCCTCCCTGGACTGACCTATCTCCTCCCTACCCCCCACCTACACTCACCTTTACTGGCTCCATCCCCGCCTCTTCGACTTGTCTGCCTCCTCTCCACCTCTCCTCTCCTCTATCCATCTTATATCCGCCTCCCCTCTCTCCCTATTTATTTCAGAACCCTCTTCCCCTCCCCCATTTCTGATGAAGGGTTGAGGCCTGAAACGTCAGCCTTCCTGCTCCTATGATGCTGCTTGGCCTGCTGCGTTCATCCAGCTCCACACCTTGTTATCTCGGATTCTCCAGCATCTGCAGTAACTATTATCTCTGCCCATTACAAGTATTAGTTTGATCTGAACTGCATCCTTTCTTTGTATTAGCAAGACCCAGTACTGTACACAGTACTGTACACACTACTCTAGATGTGGCCTCACTCATGCCCTTCACTGGTGAAGCATAAACGCATGACATTTGTATCCAAGTTGCCTTCCAGTAAATGATAACATAGCTTTCCCAGTTACTTGCTGTCCTTCATACTAACCATTTTGCAACTCATGCACCAGGACACCAAGACCCCTCAGAAAAGCACTCCTCTGCAATCCCTCACCACTCGGGTAACATGCCTTTTTTATTCTTCCTGTCAAAATAGACAATTTCACATTTTCCACATTTCTCTCTATTTTCCAGATTTTTGCCCATTCACCTACTCTATCTATATCTCTTTGCAATTTCTTTCCTCTTCAAAACGTACTTTCCCGCCTATCTTTGGCTCATCAGAAAATTTAACAACCATACCTTCGGTCCCTTTATTCAAGTCATTGATTAAAAATTGTAAATGACTGAGCACTGAATCATGTGGCACTCATTCTACTAAGTAGAAAATGATCCGTTTTTACTGACTGACTGTTTTCTGTTCATCAGCAAATTTTCTAGACATGCCAAGATGTTATCACCTACAGCATGAGCTCTTATTTTCTACAATAAGCTTTGATATGGCACCTTATTGAATGCCTAGAGGAAATCTGAGCACAGTATATCTACCAGTTCACCTTTAGCTACAGTACAGGACGACATTACCCTAATCAACCAACTGTGTTAGCTCTTGGGAAATAAAAGCTCCAGCAATTTATTTAAACATGGATTTCCCTTGAGAAACACACAATGCCTCTCCCTAATTTGCACACATTATCCATGTGATTGTAAATTTTATCACAAAATGTTGTTTCTAAAAGCTTGCTCATCGCCAAAATTAAACTGACATGTGTGTAGTTGTTTAGCTCATCCTTACACCTTTTGTTGAGACAAAGGTACAACTTTTCCAGTTCTTTGGTACTATCTGAGTCTAAGGAAGACTAAAAAAACTTATGTCCTGTGATTCTACAATTTGTACTCTTACTTCCCTAATATCCTTGGATGTACCTCATCTGGTCCTGATACCCTGTCAATCCAATTTCACCTCCTTATCATTTTTGCAACTTCTTAATGACTGAATTTCCATGGCATCTGCTTCCTTGATGAAAGCAGGTGCAAAGTATTAATTTCATATCTCAGCCACACCCTCTGCTTCTACATGTGTATCCTTTTCTTGGTCACTAATCAACCTTACTTCTCTTCTTACCACACCCTTATTATTTATTATTAGTGGAATTCACTAGCCTAGTGTCGGTGGATGCTGGAACATTGAGTAAATTTAATGAGGAGATAGACAGGTTTTTAATTAGTGATTGGGTAAAGGGTTGTGGAGAGTGGGCAGAAAAGTGGAATTGAGGTGGAGATGAGATCAGTCATGATTGTAATGAATAGCAGAGGAGGTTTAAGGGACTGACTTGCCTGCTCCTAATCCATATGCTCTTATTCATATGCCTATAGAAAACGTTGGGATTTCCTTTCATGTTAGTTCCCAGTCTCTTTTCATAATCTCTCTTTGCTTATTATTTGTTTTTTTCTCCTCTGTTCTGAACTTTTTGTGTTCAGCCTGCTTCTGAATTGTATTTGCTGCCTGGCTCCTACCATCCTTTGGCTCTACTTTATCTGGCCCAGCTCCAGTTACTTCCCATCAAAGTCAGCACTTGTGCTGTTAATTATTCTAACAGTATCTTGCAATTATTTCTTTTCTAGTTCCAAAATCAACATTTACTTGTTGGATGAACACATATCAGAGCTTTGATCATTCTTCTTCAGTTATAAAGCATGTCATATTTAATTTAACTTGAGGTCAGGAACTGACTGTGAGATGTAGTTCAATGTTTAGTTCCATATGTTTAGCTCTCACAGGTTATTGCTAACAATGATCCTTTGGATATTGTGTTCAGTAACTTATAAAGAGTTCACAACCCGGTCGATGGTTTATTTGGCAAATGCACAATCCGTTGACTATTTACTATTAATGTTTAATGAGGTCAAGACATGGCACAATCTTAATTTTTGACCATAAGTATTTTTTATTCCTTCATAGGATGAATGTCAGTCACAAGACATTTGGCCCATCATGTCCATTCAAGCTATCAGTCTCATACTCCAATGTTATCCTTGTGGAAAAACATTATTGCCCATCCAAGTTGCTTTTGAGTTTGTGGTGCTGAGCCATCCTCTTGGAATAATGCTGTCCATATGGTGTCAGTTTTTCGATAGTGCTGTTCAAGGAGGAGTTACACACACTTGACTCAGTGACAATGAAGGAATGGTAATGTTGTTCCAAGCCACAAAGGTAGATAACTTGGGGGTGAAACATGCAGATCGTGGTGTTTCCAAGCACCTGTTACCTGGATAAAGGTTGTGGTTTGGAAGTAGCTCTCAAACAAGGCATGGCGAGTTGCCAGAGTGCATTTTGTAGAGGTGTGCATTGCTGTTACTCTGAGCTGGGTGTGTAGGGAGTGAATGTTTGAGTTGATAGTTGGAGTGCTGATCAAGCAGCCCGCTTTGTCCTAGGTGGTGTTCAGTTTTGTTCGTGCTTTTGATTTACACCCATCAGGTAAATGGAGAGTATTGCATCACACATCTGACTTAGACTTTCTCAATGGCTTTGGGCAGTAAGGATTTGACGATTCACAGCCTCCGAACCAGTCTTGTAGCCATAGTATGTTCATGGCTGGCCCAGGTAAGTTTCTGGTCAGTAGTAAGCCTTAGATGTGGATGGTGACAGATTCAGTGATTAGTAATTGCATTGAAGGTCAAGGGAAGATTGTTAGATTTCTCTTTTAGGATACGGTTGATGCCTGGGCACTTGTGTGGCTACTTTCGTTTATCAGCCTGTGAGTGAATGATGTTCATGGCTTGCTGCACATGGGCTCAAACAGGTTCCGTATCTGAAGAGTTACAAATGGTGCAGGAAATCCTGCAATCATCAACAAACATCTTCACTTCTTACCTTACGTTACAGGGAGTGTCATTGATGAAGCAGCTGAAGATGCTTGAGCTTGGATCTCCGACAGTGATATTCTGAGGCTTAGATGATTGGCCTTCAACAGCTACAATCATCTCCCTTTATGTAGGTGTCATTTCGTTCAGTGAAGGGTTTCACCTGATTCCCATTGACTTTACTTTTGCTCGTAGTCCTTAATGTTACCCAGTCAATACTGCCTTGGTGTGCAGGACAATCACACTCACCTCACCCTTCAGATCTTTAAAATGCAAAAATGTCTAAAGCCTGGTTGAAAAAAGCATGGACTTTAATGTGGAGATAGCAAGGACTGCCTATGCTGGAGTTAGCGATAACGCAGTGTGGAGCTGGAGGTACACAGCAGGCCAGGTGCAGCATCAGAGGACCATGAAAGTTGACGTTTCGGTTCGGGACCTTTTCTGAAGAAGGGACCCGTCCCGAAACGTCAGCTTTCCTGCTCCTCTGATACTGCCTGTCCTGCTGTGGACTTTAATGTTAACTTTTCCTCCACTGATTCTGCAAGACCTGTCGAATGTTCCCAGCGTTTTCTTTTTTTATTTACAGAACCCAAATGAGCATCCGCGAGGAGGTTATTGCTGTGTGAGTGCCCTGCAATAGCATTGTCGATGACACCTTCCATCATTTTGCCAAAGCTCGAGAGTAAACAGTTGGGTCTCAAAATGGCCAGAATGAATTGGCCCTGCTTTATGTGCACAGGATATTTTTAAAGAGGGCAAGGTAGGTGCCAGCATTGTTACTGGAAGGGGACGACTTGACTTGAGGTGCAGCTTGTTCTGGAATACAAATCTGGCATAGCGCAGTTAGGATATTGTCAGAATCAATTCCTTTCTTGCATCCAGTGACTTCAGCCACTTCTTGATATCATGAGGAATGAATTGAATTGGCTGAAGACTCTGACCTGTGGTGTTAAAGACTGAGATAACTGGGCATCTCTGGCTGAAAATGGCTTCAAATGCTTTGACCTCGCTTCTTGCACTGTTTTGCTCGCTCTCCCATTACTGGGAATTGGGGTATATATCGAGCCTTCTTAGCTAATTGTCCACCACTATTCATGACTGGATGTGCAGGTCTGCAGGGTTTTAATCTGGTTTGTTGTTGGTGGCGTCTGTTTAGCTCTGTTAGTGACATACTGCTTCTCATTTTTATCATGCATCTAATCCTGTATTTTACTTCCACCAAGTTGGCACCTTATTGTTAGGTACACCATTTGCTGCTGCTGGCATGGAAGAGGTGGTAGATGTCATCAGCAGGTGGTTTTATAGCATGTGTTTGTCATGAAACTTTATGGGGTTCAGAGCCAATGCTGAGGACTGAATTAATACCATATTGCCATTTCCCTTGGTGGATCTATCCCACTGGTGTGAGAGGACATACCTGGGACTGTTGAGGGGTCAGGCACTTTGGCTGTGTGGCTATGTAGTATCATTTGGTCAGTATAGTTACAGAGGCTGTTACTCGACTAGTCTATAGGACAGATTCCTCAAATTTGGCAAAGTCCTGAACATTAGTGAGGTGGTCTCTGCAGGTAGGGTGCACATTGGTCACTTCCAGTTCCTAAGTTGATGCCAGTTGGGTTGTTGGAGTTTTATGCATCTTCAATTTGTAATTTTAAGTCCTTTCAGAAAACTTTACCTGTGAGCCTGGAGCTACATGTCTTCTGGACTAGGCAACAATGAAAGGACATTTCTTCTCAAAGGACATTACCTTTGTCTTTAATATGAGGTCCCAAATGGAAAATGTTAAAATGGGCATAGGGGTTGATCATAACAAAGCAGTTGGGTTCTGATTTGAGGTCCCTGCATTCTATTATAATCATAGAATCCCTACAGTGTGGAATCAGGCCATTCAGCCCAATAAGTCCGCAATGACTCTCCAAAGAGCATCCCATCCAGACTCACCACCCTACCCTATAACCCTGCATTTCCCATGGCTAATCTACACATCCTTGGTCATTATAAGCAATTTAGCACCACCAATCCACCAACCAAGCGCATCTTTGGACTGTGGGATGGAAACCCACGCAGACACGGGGAGAATGCGCAAACTCCACACAGTCAGTTGCTAAAGGCTGGAATTGAACCCACGTCCCTGGCACTGTGCTCACTGTGATGAGAAAGTGTTGATTTATGAGAACAGATGTTGATGGTATTTTAAGCCATACTTTAACATTACTGGTGAGGAGAAATGCTTTGCTTACCTCCTTGTTTTGTAAAACCAGTCTTCACTTCAAATGAACACAGTAATTGCTTCTGTTCCATACTTGTAATGAATATCTGCAGCCTAACCATTTACCTTGCGCTGTAGGATCGCATTGTTGGAAATCCAACTTAATAACTTTTAATCTTTTCAGGAAATTAAATATTGTAAGCATCCTGTAAATATTCATTAAAATTTGAGTGATTTTCTATTCACTAAGCTAAGCTCAAATGCTGATTTGCCATATTGGCACATTGATCATCCATATTCTTCTCAATGGACATTTCTGAGAAAGGATGGCCTCTAGTTCAACAATGACCCAATGTATTTTTGGTAAATCACCTTGAATTTAGTTGCTTGTATTTCATCCAGCCATTATTCATAGTGGTGAAACTCATTCCTTCAACAGACTTGTTCAGTAATAGAGTTACTACATCTTAGAATCATAGTCATACAGCACAGAAACAGACCTTTCAGTCCAACCAGTCCATGCCACACATGATCTCAAAACAAACTAGTCCCACTACGTGCTCCTAGCTCATTTCCATCCAAACCTTTCCCATTCATGTACTTATCCAAATGTTTTTTAAATGTTGTAACTGTACGCACATCCACCACTTCCTCAGGAAGTTCTTTCCACACATAAACCAGTATCTGTGTAAAAAAAAAATTGCCCCTCATGTCTTTTTAAATTTCTCTCATCTCACCTTAAAAATATGCCCCTTAGTCTTGAAATCCCCCATCCTAGGGAAAATACAACAACCATTAGTTTTATCTATACTCCTCATTATTTTATAAACTGCTATAAGGTTGCCTCTAAAACTCCTACGCTCCAGTGAAAAGCGTCCCAGCCTACAGGTTACTCTTCAAGTTATACATTCCTTCACTGTCACTGGATCAAATCCTGGAATTCCCTTTCTAACAGCACTGCGGGTGTACGTCTCAAGGATTGCAGTAGTTCAAGAAGGCAGCTTACCACCAACCTCTCAGGGCAATTGGGGATGGGCAATAGTTGCTGGTCCAGCCAGGTATGCCCACATTCCATGAACACTGTTTACCTGTCTGCCCGCAATAAGGAGAGCAGCGAGTTCCTCGATCTTCTGTCAAACAGCAATAATTGGTTTGTAATAACACATCTTAGACCACTGCTGACAACTGTCACACCATCTGTCTTGGCTTTTTATTTGCATTTAAATAACTGTGTCAAACTGGTTTTCATTAATATACCTGTGTTTGTCAAGTTAGGTTACATAACATGTTTGATGTTCTGCTGAAATAGAATCAATTGTTACAGTGTTTTTTTTTAATAAAGTAATGCTTTAATCATTCTGTAGCTATCTATCCATTGTGATTGTATTTAATTGAACCAGTGGCTC
Organism: Ginglymostoma cirratum; assembly: GCA_024137785.1. NCBI lineage: Eukaryota > Metazoa > Chordata > Chondrichthyes > Orectolobiformes > Ginglymostomatidae > Ginglymostoma > Ginglymostoma cirratum. The sequence continues at coordinate 16,950,058 of JAHRHZ010000098.1, forward strand.
TTGATATAATTAATGCATATCCATGCATTTCATTGAAATTATTTCAATTCGGAATAACAGCGCAACGTTAACTGAAATCTGTTGACTTTAGAATTTTGTTTAACTAAGTCAAATTTGTACCTGGTTTAATAAGTATTTGTTAAGTAATCTTTCTGAGATACAAGTAAGTAATATGAGTACATATGTTCTCTGATATACTGAAAGAAGTTAGCATCTACTGAGAGAAGGTTCTGAGTGGTCTGGAGGCTTTAACATAGATAAATCTCCCAGGGTTGGATGAAATGTATCCTGGTCTATTGAGTGAGGCAAGGAAGGAAATAACAGGGATGCTGGTAATAATTATAAATTCCTCCCTGGGTGCAGGAGGGATGCTAGAGGACTGAAGGACAGTCAATGTGGTACCATTGAGCAAAAAATAAACCAGGATTCCATTCAGTATAACCTCAGTGGTGGAGTAACTATTGGAAGCAGTCCTGAGGGGCAGAATTAATCTGCACTTGGAGAAGCAGGGATTAATCAAGAACAGTCAGTTTGGTTTTATTAAAGGGTGGTCATATCATAGAATCCCTACAGTGTGGAAACAGGCCCTTCAGACCAACACATCCACACTGCCCCATCCCCCTAATCTCCACATCCCTGAACACTACAGGAAATTTAGCATGGCCAATCCACCTAGCCTGTACATCTTTTGGACTGTGGGAGGAAACTGGAGCACCCAGAGGAAACCCACGTAGACACGGGGAAAATGTGCAAACTCCACAGAAGACAGTTGCCCGGCAGTGGAATTGAACCTGGGTCCCTGGCACTGTAAGGCAGCAGTGCTAACCACTGAGCCACTGTGCCATCATGTATGATCAACTTTGATTGAAGTTGTTGAAGCGGTAATCAGGTGCGTAGATGAGGGCAATGGATTCAGCTTAGTCTACTTAGATTTCAGCAAGTCATTTGATAAGGTCCCACATACAAGATTGAGACCAAAGGTAACAGCCCATGGGATCCAAGGAAATTTGGCAAATTGGACACAGAATTGACTAAGTGGCAGGAAGCAGAATATGACAGTCAGAGGTGTGGGTGTTTTTGTGACTGGATGCCTGTGTCCATTGGAGTTCTGCAGGGGTCATTGTTGGGGCCGTTGCTGTTTATAGTGTATACATATATATTTGATATAGTCTTGATTGTAGGAGGGTTGAACAGTAAGTTCATGGGTGATACAAAAATTAGTAGGGTGGTAAATGGGGAGGAAGATAGCCTTAGATTACAGGAGGATATAGATAGGCTGATCAATGGCAAGTTGAATTCAAACGAGATAAGTGTGAGATGATGCACTTAGACAGGACAAACAAGGAAAGGGAATACATGATGAATGGCAGGGCCCTGGAAAGCACCAAGGATCAGAGAGATCTTCACATGCATATCCACGAAGATAGCAGGAGAAGTACACAAAGTGGTTCAGGAGGCATATGGAATACATGCCTGTATTGGCCAAGTTACTGTGTTTAAGAGCAGGGATGTCATGCTAGAACTGCATAAATAGTTAGCTAGTCCACAGCTAGAGTATTATATGCAGTTCTGGAATCCATATTACCAGAGTAATGTGATTGTACTGGAGAGGGTGCAGCGGAGATTGAGCAAGATGTTGCCTGGACTGGGGAATTTCAGTTATGAAGAGAGATTGGATAGACTGGGGTTGTTTTCCTTGGAGCAGAGGAAACTGGGTGAGCACTTAATTGGGATGTATAAAATTATGAGGTGCTTTGACAGGGTAAACAGGAAGAAACTTTTTTTGTTGGTGCAGGGATCAATGATCAGGGACATAGATTTAAGATAAGAGGCAGGCAGTTGAGAGGGGATGTGACGTTTTTTTTTCCACCCAAGGGTGGTGGGAATCTGGAACTCACTGCCTATAAGAGAGGTGCAGGCAGAAACCCTCATAATATTCCAGGAATATTTAGACTTGCTCTTGCAATGCCCAGAATGGGAACAGAATAGTGTACATTTGTTTGCAGTTCCCCATTTGTCTTGCACTCTACCACATTGAACTCGACCCCATATACATTCCACGACGGACGAAACCCGGAAGTGAGGCAATCCATCGCAACGGACCCCAGAGTTTAAAAACCAGGCGGGAAAACACACTGACACTTCATCGGAGGCTGCACTGAGGATGTTACCAAGCACGGTAACGAAACGTCTGCGGAATAACAAACCAGCTCGGCAAGCCAATCAACCTCCACACACTTAACGGCGACAACTTCTAAAGTGCAACATCAAACACATGATTGTGGGATGCGAAATGATGCAGGATTGCTGAAAAAACATACCTTTTGACTAAACTTTTCATTTTGATATCATCAGGATAATTCACAAGAAATGCCAACATAGAGGAAGAATTATCTCAGTTCTACTGTATGGGAATAGAGTGCTAAGCAGTTAGCAAATAAACTCTGGTTGGTACATAAAGAAAACACAGGTTCAATAATAACTGACAGTTAACTACCAAGCTTTGTTTAAATTTAAACCAGGTAGTTTGATTCTGATTGATCAAGGCGGTGCCCAGAGAATGGCTGTCACCTGTTTGTTGATGTGAAGCAGGTACAATGCGGTCCATACACCAAGCATCACACTGGCACGAAAATTCACATACCACATTACTGATTTGAATGAAAGATGGAACGTGTTTTTGACTTGATGGCAGTGCCCTGTTAATAACAGACATCACTCGTGTCGCTACTGCATAGTGGTGGGATGAAGCAGCCACCTTCATTTGTCACTCAAAACTTTGAGATACCGTCAGGGTAATCTGATTTAGACTGGGCGCGTATCAGGACCAAACTTGAGTGCAAGATGAAAACTAAATCTGTTTTTCGTATTTAGTCTGTTGGTTATAATTACGTGGAAGAGTAATTTAGCAATGCAATGAGCACAGTTACTTGAGCACCAAAAAGAACAGCGAAATTTCTAGATCAGATGCCACTTCCTCCATTATCATTTGATTGTGTGTAATTAAACAAAAAAGCTGGAAATGCTCGAAGAAATCTTGTGTAGCTTTGACTTTGCTATACAAAAAGAACTAAACTGAAGGATTAGAGAATCATACATTTCATTAACCTTTTAAATCTCTGCAAATATTGTCGAAATGTATGAATACTTAATGAAGTGATGTGGAGGAGTGGAATTACTGTAAGTTACCGCACATTAACCTCAGAGAGATATTAACAAGCAAACTTCCCACACTGACATAATTTTAAACACTGGAGTATATGTGGAACAATTTTATGTTGCTTTACGAAATGCTAGAGTGAAGGAAGAAAGCTTGAATTCTCTTCCACTTCAGCAAGTGGCTTAAAGAGCTATAATTTGGAGAGTAAAGAGCATATTAATGGGCTAACAATACATTAACTTAGTGCCATCAATAAATCAGTGTAATTAGTACAATGGGGTCACTTAAGTCCTCTGGGGAGGAAAATCTCTTACATAAAATTAGTACAGGGTATTAATTTAATTTGAATTGCATTTACCACAAAGGCAATGGGAAAGGAAAAAGAAACTGGAATAAATGGTTAAACAAAAGCTGATAGGTTTATAAAATTAATAATGCATTAGAAATATTACTGACTGATTTAAGTTGCGGTGACATTGAAACTCTTGACTGTAAGATTTGAGAAGGTCATATTCGAGGAGGACAGTTTTTGCCCCTGACATGTTGTAGGAATAACTGAAATCTATAACAAGTATATTGACCCATGGTTGAACTGCAACATTTTTCCCCCTCGAGCTTTTACATAAAGATCACACATTCGATACTGTCAAGGAAATATTTATCAATCGCTTGAACCTATCGTTGAAATCTTCCACGGTGCTGCATCACTCCTCCTTTCGGCAGAAGTTCAGTGACGCTCTGTGCTAAAGTTAAGAGGAACTATCTTTTTCTTGCAAGTAAGATGCACTGATAACTTACTGATATGTTGTGGCAGATTGCCATGGATGTCTCAGCTCCAATAAAGTTACACGTTAGTGGCTTCTTACTGTTTGTTCGGTGCATCGGATTCTAGGTTTGCTGAACATAAGTCGGCAGCAGCCAGTAGAGGTGGAAAGGGGTTGGCCGAGGATTTCTTTATTATTCAGTCATGCAAAGTGGGTGTGACTGGCTGGGCCAATCTTTAATACCATCCCTAGTTGCCCCTCAGCAGCTGATGGTGAGCTGTCTTCTTGAAACCTTGCAATCCATGTGGTTTAAGTACAAGCAAAATTCTGCTGGGGAGGTATCTTTCAGGATTTTGACCCAGCAACGCTGAAGGAGCAGCGATGTATTTCCAAATCAGAATGGTTTGACCTGGAGAGGGAATTTGCAAATGCTGGTGTTCCCATTTTTCTATGCAACCTGCTAAAATATAACACACCCAGGAGTACAATTTGATCTGCCAAAGAGGACAGAGATTACAGTTTTTCAGGGGTCTGCTGGCCTTTAAAAGAAACATGCATTGGACTCCTCTGCAAGGGTGTTTAAGCAATATGTTGGAGAATGTGGATCAGTCTGCTCCCAACTTCTGACAGATGCAAGCGTAGGGCATTAACATTCTGCAGTAGTCACGGTGTATCCAACCTCTCAGGTACCCGACCTGAATTTCTTGGGCTATGTAGTCTTTGGGTTGAATAAGCCTGCAGATTAGTTCAATCGAAGACGTCAGTTGTGAGAAGCCTTCAATTTGTGCAAACCCTGGAGCCCTATCTTACTGTTTGTGGTTGCCGTGAAAACTGTGATGAAACGTTTAATCGAGAAAAGTGCAGTGGATTCTAGAGCCTGAAGTAAAAACAGAAGTGCAATACTCAGCAGGTCTACAGAGCGTGAAACAGTTAATGTTTTAGGTTGATGACCCTCAGTCAGAACTGTGAATACTTACCAACATAGCAGTTTTTAAAGCGAGGCAGAGAACTGCAGGAGGGAAAGAGAGGAGAGAACAGAATGGAAAGCGTTTTTACTGTGACAAACACATGAGCAATTAAGTGAGAAAAGGAATATTGGTCCGAGGCAAAAGGAGTTGTTAATGGGATGATTAAAGAAACAAATGATGTGTCCAGAGGGAGTTTAAAAGAGAGCAAACCAGATTCTTCACTGAGAACAGCCATGCAAAAGCACCCCATCCCCGAAAGAAATGGACAAAAATTTCAAACGAAAAGAAACCAGGGCAGTGGACATAATCTGAAATTGTTGAAATAATGTTGAACACAGATGGCTATAAAATGAAAGATAAGCTGCTTTTCCTCGGTTAACTCTTTGCACAGATGCTGGCAGACCTGCTGGTTTTGTCAAGAACTTTCCGTGGTGCTATGTTGCCCCAAGCAAAGGTGATGCTGTTTAATCCTCAACTGGATGTATAGAACCAAAGCAATAGGAACAGCGCTCAGCACTGCTTCACATAAATCAATGGCAGAAGTTTCAAGAACATCTCAGTATGGATGTTTAAATTTTCTAAGAAGCATAGGCTAAGTATATACATGCATACAAGAGTGGGAAAATCATTACTGGTTGATCATCAGCAGAGCAGCTGATCAGGTTCCGGGAGTGGCTTGACAAGCACATTGAAGACATCAGTGTATGGACAAATGTCTTATGGTCCCATGAATGTTGTGAAGCAAACCACTGATCCTTGTGTTGGCCAGGCAAGCCTTTCTGTTAACAGCAGAACAGTACCTGCACACATGGCTAATAGCGATAAATTGAAGGCATAATTAATTTTAAAATAGTAGTATTTGAAAAACAACCTACTGTCAATGCTCAGTGTGATACTAGTGTCTCCTACACTACACTAATAATTGCACTTCTAAAGGAATTAATTGCTTGTAAAGCACCTTTGGACTGCCCTAGATCATGAAAGTTACTTCATGGATGCATTTTTTTCCCCCTTTGGTCAGTTTGGAGGAAGTCTGCCATTCATATGCTCCAAGGCTTTCATGGATATTGACTGCGTCTAGCAAACATCCAGATGGTGGCAAAATTGTAACAATGAACAATCACAGCGCATCTATGAACTTAACAACCGTTCTTACATATAACATTTACTGACTGCCCACAGTTACTGTTCAGAAGCTGTAGATGGGAAACAGTAAGCAAAATGAGAAAATCTGTTGAAATGCGACTAGGAGCATAAATATTGGGAGTCTGTCCCTTTGATGTCTACATTTCAAAAAAGAACTTCATTGGCTTATAACATTTCAGCACTATTTAGATATTGACTTGCATTGCTATAGCCTCCAAGGCTATTGGCCAAGTGCTGGAAAATAGAATTGGTGCAGTCAGATCAGAAAGGTGGCACAGTGGCTCAGTGGCTAGCGCTGCTGCCTCACAGCGCCAGGGACCAGAGTTCAGTTCTGTCCCTTGGGCGACTGTCTGTGTGGAGTTTGCACATCCTCCCTGTGTCAGCGTGGGTTTCCTCCTGGTGCTCTGGTTCCCTTCTACAATCCAAAGATGTGCAGGTTAGGTAGATTGGCCATGCTAAATTGCCCATAGTGTTCAGGGATATATAGGATAGGTGGATAAGCCAAATGATATGCAGGGTTATAGAGTAGGGATGTGGGTCTGGGTGGGATGCTCTTCAGAGAGTTGGTGTTGACTTGATGGGCTGAATGGCCTGCTTCTACACTGTGGGGATTCTATGATTATGATTCAGGTCACAGATGCTGATTAGAAGCTGTTTTCAAGAATGGTCCCAGGGATAAGGAGCTTCAGTTATGAACATAGATTGAAGAAATTGGGACTTCTTTCCTTAGAGGGAAGAATGCTAAGAAGAGATCTGATGGAGGTTTTCAAATCATGAGCTGGCTGGATACAATAAATAGGGAGAAACTGTACCAGCTTCTAAAAGGAGTAAAATCAAGAAGGCAAAAAAATCTGCACGAGAAGCAAGGGCAAAGCAAGAAATTTATTTTTTCACTTAGCAAGTGGTTAGAATGTGTAATTGCCTGGAAGTCTGGTGAAAGGCAGGTTCACAACTGAGGCAATCAAGAGGGCATTGGATGATTTGAAAAAGCAGGAAATTGGCATGAGGTAATGATGCTCATTTAACGAGCCAATGCAGATACAATAGGCGGAATGTCCTCCTTCCATACGATAACACGTTTATGATTCTGTGACACGATAATCTGGATGGCTCTGCTTTGTGCTGTTAATGTCTATCACGCTGTGAATTGCTTTGTGATGTCTGGTAGTCGTGTAAAACACTATATAAATGCAATTTTTTTTTCCCAGTGGTTCCAAGAAAAGATTTAGAGTAGTGTAGTTACACCGAATCTAAGAATCAGACATTGCTGAGGATGAAAATGCTACAGAAAACTAAATTTTAGATATTAGTGTTAGGCATTGTGAAGGACTTTGAGTTGAAGTGGTTAAGTGCTAGTGGCCTGGCTGTGCTCATTTTAATTTTATACGTTGTTGTAGCTTTTCGTGATCAGTAATTTAATGAATGTTGTAACATTTAATGTAAACTTCAAATGGAGTAACTTAAATTTTCTACTGAAAAGCATTTAAGATATTTGGTGATTGTGAATATCGTTTTATATTCCAAAAGGTGCGTGTGAAGAATAGATGAGTAGATAGTGTAACATGCATACAAAATCCCACACAATATTGATATAATGAATAAATAATTGATAACAAAAACAGAAATTGCTGGAAAAGCTCAGCAGGCCTGGCAGCATCTGTGGAGAGAAATCAGATTTAACGTTCAGGTTGAGTGACCTTTCTTCAGACCCTTCCTCAAAATAATTGTTAACCCGGTTCTCAAACCATCATGACTTCGTGTTCCTCTGAATTAACATATCATGGTACTTACTCACAACACACATTTTAAACCAAAACCAAGGCTGATAGTTTGCTGCATTGCTGAGAAGTAGTATTACATTGTTGCTGATGTTCTTGCTGGTTAGATAGATGATCCCACTGCATGTTTTGAAGAAGAGTAGGAAAGATGACTAACCACGTTTATTTATCAACCAACATCAGGAAAAACAGATCAAGTAATGAAATTGATCTGTTTGCTGCCTGCAGGACCTTGCTGTGTGCAATCAGCTGTATGTCACATTTTCCTACACAAGTGGTTGGATTTCTCTCAATGGAATTCTTCAGTATGAGTGTTCCCAAGTGCTGAAAGTAAATTCACTGGACCACTTGGGAAGAGCTACAAAAGTCACTGTGTATCCACTGTGTCCAAAGGGGTTAAGGATGGGTTGTGACGTGACTGAATTCTGATTCTTTTTAGGCGCTACGATTGTAACATTAATGTATTCGGAATCTAGAAATAACAGGTTGGCAATGCATGGTTTGTCTACCGATCCTTCTGATCGTTGCTTTTACCCTTGAGAATCTGTCAATCACAAGGTTTTCAACTTGAGTTCACAAGTAAAGGGCAGCCTCCAAGCACACAGAGTACAAGCACTTGATATCGATCGCTGTTGTAAAATAAATTATTCCATGCAACTATTAATATTCATGAAATAAGCATTAATAATTTGTCTTCTTTACCTAGTACTTGCACACTAGAAAGACTGTCTTTAAATATACAGTTGGGTTGAGGCACTGTTATAACCAGTCCCAGGGTGAGGTTCTCCATTTTATTGCAGTTCCAGTCTGCATACCCCAAATTTGTCAATCTCCCAAGTGAGGAGGGATGAACTGATTTTTCTTCTTTATTCACCCAGCCTCTCAATTGGATGCAACAAGGTTAATTTCAAAAGGATCTCTTGCCTTGAGTGTTCGTCCCTTCCAGACCAAATTGCTGTTTTAACAGGAGCCAATTGAAACCGACATTTTTTGAGTTAACAAGAGAGCAGTTTATTGGTTAGTAAAGGTGATAAGATATCAAATTGCGACACACAAACACACTGGTTGGAAATATGAGGTAAATCCAAAAAAAATGCAAGTTATAAAAGATTGATGCACCAAGAGGGGTTACTCTTGCAGCATAGCCAAATGGCCTCATTCTGCTCCTTGACTTATGGTTGTCACCCACTAGGACATATAGACCAAAGTTGAAGAAGGGTCCCGACCTGAAACGACAGCTCTCCTGCTCCTCTGATGCTGCCTGGCCTGCTGTGTTTCTCCAGCTCCACGCCTTGTTATCTCAGACTCCAGCATCGGCAGTTCCTACTATCTCTGACCAAAGTTGAAATTGGTCATTATTCCCTGTTCTTGTGTGATCTTGGGAAGGGAAACAAAGTGTCTGTTACCCAGGCAGCTTTCTTTGCTCCCATTATGTTCTCAGTCTAAGATAACCCACAGGAGATGATATTTCAGATTGCAATGCACTTCTCCCTGTCAGATGCGATGTTTCAGGGTTTCAAGGCTGAGGATAATCCAGACAGGTCTTGCAGACAGTCACTGAATCTCATTGCTCAGAATTTACGTCCTCATATTTTTTTTAACTACATGTCCCTCTTTAAAAATTCAGTCTGTAATTAAAAATTCAATCTGTACGTTCAGTCTGTCAATGTTCTGGGATTATGCAATCTCATGTCCGCCATGAGTGTTCTAAAATTAGCAGGCAATGATTTCAGACCTGTATTGACCAATAAAGAGTTTTCAAAGATAGTTTTTCACAATCCATTTAGAAAAATTCTCACATTAGTTCCACAGAAACTGATGACTGTATAATGAATCAGTTCAGATTGGCACAAAATTGGGAGTTCAAACTGTGTTGTAATTTCTCTGCTGACTTTGTTGGGAAAAAGAGATAAATGTTTTTTATTTGATGAAATTAACCTGAAATCTGCTCAGTTTCACCCTGACTTCTGATGTATTGCTCTGAGTAAGTGGGCTGGCAATGCTGGCTTTTGTTCTTGGCCAGCATTACCTACTCATGTCCTCCAACTCCCTCTGCCTACCACCAGTGTGGTGTTCCCTGTGTGCCAGTTGAGAAATCACTGAGTTGGTCCTTGTTCCACACAGTGTGTTGATCAGCTAATTCATCAGTGGCTGTTTTTTATGGCTCATTCACGTTTCCTGGAAATGATTCATTTATTTGTGAAGATTGGGCAGGACTTGAGAAATGAGAAATGAAAAGTATTAAAACAAAAGCAAGCAGTAAACATTGCTGCCAAATGTTTGTCTAATTATAGAAGTAGACATTGCTGCACTGGTAAGGTGACCAAACATCTTGAATTTAACAGGACTGTCCTCTAATCAGAAGGACCCAAATGTTTTCTCTCCAAAAATACTACCAGACCTGTAGGGTTTTCCAGCGTTCTCTGTTTTCGATTCTGTAATCGGTGAGGTTTTCCCATGTCCATGGTTGTTTGCTGCTGGGACATCCTGTGTCCCATCTTCCTAAGATGACCATTGGGAGGTTGTTTTTGTGAATCTCCCCTTGCTGCTGTCTGAGGAGCTTTGATTTTCATGTTTGTGTAGAACCGACCTGTGACTCCTGCTCCAACTCAAATCCCAGTCCCCAGCTCCCTCCCTCCCTCCCTCCTGCTGTTTAGTCACATGCTGTCAGTTACCAGCACTGTCAAACTCACCAAATGCTCTCCTGTACCATCCGATCCCCAAATTCACTGTGATTCCTTGAATCCTGTCATCACTGTCTCATCCCCTTATCTGCATGTGGGACTGTCAGTTCTGGACCATTTCAGATGCTTTTAAAATATACCTTAAACTTCTAGATATGGTGCAGAGCAAGAGATGGAGAGATATAGAGATAGATAACGATATAACAATAGAGGAATCTAGATAGATAGCAATAGAGATATACAGATACATCGAGATATGGAGATAGAAAGACATACAGTCATTGAGATAGAGGTATCGCAATAGAGAGACTTAGAGATATTGAGATTGATAGAGATAGCCTGATAAAAATAGATAGAAACAGATAGATACAAAGATAAGTGATAGGCAAATGGAGATACAGACCACCCCCACCACTTTTGTCTTCTTGTTAGACACTTCTTCAAGATTGATGATGACTTTCTCCCAATGTGGTGCTGCATCAATGAATCTCAAAGTGACAAACCAGTCGAATGCTGGATATGCGCACTCTGTCACAGGTAGTGTAGATGGTGTTTGAGCAGGTGAGTGGGTGCAATGCTGAGTTTTCACACACTCCTTTCACTGTTTCCCAGGCTCCACCTGGGCCTGTTGAAGATGCTTGAGGTGGTTGGCACTTCAGCAGCAAGAGATTGCCTCAAGTCAGTGGGCATGTTGCGTTTCTTTTCAGGGACACTTTGAGGATGTCCTGCAAGTGTTTTCTCTGCTTATCTGGTAACTACTTGCTGTGACAGAAATCGAAGTAGAGAGTTTGTTTTGCAAGTCTTATGTCTGTCATGTGGACGATGTAGCTTACCCACTGCAGATTGTTGACCACAAACAGTGGCTTGATGCTGGGGGGTGTTCTCCATGTGCAGTCACACACCCACGTCCTCAACCTTCTCCCCTAGCCCAACACTCACTCTCTGTGACCCCAGTAGCATCCACGACTCCCTTGGACCCGCATGTCACAGTGTCCTTTCCAGTTACCCTGAAACTTGGTCACCCAGCACTTTAGTTTTCACAATGGAGGCCTGTTTGTTGTTTTATGTGATGATAATGCTGTTATTGAATGTTAATATTTCCCACCAAAACATCACAAAACTTTAGATCAAGGTTATTGCAAAGTTTGCTTTGCTGACAACTTACTACTTTGCAGTTCTCAAACCTTTGAGGTTATAAATCATTGCTTGGGTCGCCGCTAGTTCCCTCAGCTCTTAATCAAGTGCTAATAAGTGTCTCTAGTTTCAATTGGACAGCAGCATTGTGTGGAAATGGTTCTGAGCTTGAGTTAATGTCCACATTAACTTCATTTTTATCGAAAGCCTAATGGATAATAAAATCTGATAATGCACCAGACAGCTATCAGCTTGCATTTAACTTAACATCATATTAAACATTAAATCAGAAATTTGGAAAGGCACACCACATCTTTCTTTTACCAAGTTATCCTACATCAGGCAGAGTTCATATATTATGGTTCATTGCAAACTCTTGTCATAAATTCTGGTTTAATTCATCTGTGCAGTGGAGAGCAGCCCTGGAGCACAATGTGCTTATTAAAGCTTGAAGCAAATGTTCTGCATTGCATGGTAGGCTTTGAAGAACTGTTCTGTGTAAAAACATTTTCCCACATCAGACAATGGTGGAAAAGAAGTGGAAACTGGTTCTGCATTGACAATTAACCTGGTATATGTTCACCTTTATGCATCTGGTGAATGTATGAAACTGGTGTTACTGGTTACTGGTGTTGATGTTGGTCCATCTTCTAGTTTAATAGATAATTTAGATCAATTACTCCAGGCCTAGCCTAGTACTTATCTTGTTCCTTTCTAACAGAAATATTTGGTTAGCCGTTAAGGTTTGAACTGGTGCTGGTGTTTGCTGTACAGATTGATTGAGAGTTTTTTTTAACAGTGTGCTATTTGTTTTGGCATGGAGCTTACATATATAGTGAGATTTTAGTCTTTGAATGGACTTTATTTGTATCTTGCTTGATTTGTTTATTTCTAATTCGTTTGCATGTCAAATTTTGATATTACGCCAATCTTTTATTTATGGAAGTAATTGTAATGAACAACCAATCATAATTCTGCTTCATAAATAATCTAGTTATAAGTCTCCATTTCTGTTCGTGTGATTTAGATCAATTATTGAACTGATAACAAAATACATTGTTAGTTTTCCTGTAACTATTAAGCGAACCAAATTAGTTTTACGTTGCCTAGAGAAGCTGCAGCAACCAAACTGTAGAATGGAAGTGGTTTTAATTAGAAAAAGATTAATCAACACTTAATACCGTAGGTGTCGGCTAGCAAGGTGACCCAGTGGTTAGCACTGCTGCATTACAGCACCAAGGACCTGGGTTCAATTCCACCCTCGGGCGAGTGTCTGTTTGGATATTGCACATTCTCCCCCAAGTCTCCATGATTTTCCTCCAGGTGCTTCAGTTTCCTCCCACAGTCCAAGATATGCAAGTTAGGGTGGATTGGCCATGTTAAATTGCCCATAGCATCCAGGGATGTGCAGACTAGGTGGATTAGCTATGACAAATGTAGGGTTATAGAATAAGGTAAGGGATGTGTCTGGGTGGGATCTTTGGAGGATCGGTGAGGACTCAATGGGCTGAATGGCCTGCTTCCACACTGTAGGGATTCTGTGATCTAGGCCAGGGCATTGCAGAATGTAGACCCTGGTTTACAAGAACAAAAGCAGAAGTTTCTAGAAAAGCTCAGCAGGTCTGGCAGCAGCTGTGTTGAAAAAAATCAGAGTTAACATTTTCGGGTCCCGTGACCCTTCCTCAGGCCTCCATTGCCAGATTCCAAATTTCCAACAGAGTCCATTCATGTTTCTTTTGATGCCAAAACAATCTCTCACAAAAATATATCTGGTTTTAGTGACAGACCCTTTAAAGATCACTGATTATCACATTCAAACATCTTGCTACATGCATGCATATCGCATAGATAGTGAATGCTTTATTGGCTGGTGCAGACAATTGGGTTCGAACCTGATTTCAGTATTGTGACAGGTGGGTATGCTCAGCAGTCTGTTCTAAGGCCTGATCCAAAGTGGAGACAGATGAACTTTCTGGCCTAGTGGGACTTCTTTTTGGCATTCTTGTGTACTCTTTGCCTCAGCTCTAAAACAGGATGGTAATCAAGATGAAAACCACTTTTACCATGGCTGGCCAGTTCTGGAGGAGAGGGACCAATTGATCCAATTCAAATAAATCTTGGGGGCATGTCTGCTTGACAATTGTTCTGTGCTTAAGAGATGAACACTTGGATTTTCCTTGCCCTCATCACTTGTTGAGAAGTATTTCCAAGTTTGAATTGTTAAAATTGACTCATTCATTTGAAGTCATCAGAGAGAAGCAAAGAGACTATTCATAGAGTTGTCAGCGAAAGCCACTTAAAGGACCCTGCCCCAGTCTACTTTCGATTGTGATGTAGTACAGCCAATTAGTTATTTCTCCAATGAAAATGAGGAGCAATTAATTCTGTGCGTTTTGTACTTTCACAGCGCATCATTATGCTGATCACTTTGTCACTTTGAAGTATATGTGGCAATGTTAAAATTATGTTCAAAGTGCAGCTGAAAATGTATGGATTTTCAGAGCTGCAAGACAACCAGCTACTGTAAGAAATAGCAAGGAAGAATTTGAATTGTAGTCTGCAACTTTAAATACCGGGTGAGTCAGGATGGCTATGGATTTTCCAGTCCCCTATACTGTGGAAATGAAAGAGAATATGGGATGAATTGGAATTTCTTCCAGTTTCAACAGCAAAATCATGATTTAGGAAAAAAATTAAATAAAAGGCCTGAACAATAACAGTACTGACTGTTAGCAATGCACTGGGATGAATGAAGATGTGAAGTTCCACTTGGTAGACATTAAACATAACCACCTGACCTCAGCTGAAGCAAGTGAAAAGCTCATACTGGTATCCCTGCACATGCCAGAAGAGATTTGCAACCACTGATTGACTGTTGAACAAATCCTAAACAGGTCCAAAGATATTTTTACAGATCTTGGATAGCTTCCTGATGAATGAAGAAAGTTCTTGAAGTTAATGAGAGTATGGGACAAACATAGGGTCTGCCAAGGAGAGTTACAACTTCCCTCAAGTCCAGAAAATGAAAGATAAGATAGAAGAAATAAAGGGAGTAATCAAGAAAGTGAAGAATACCCTCAGAATGGATTGACAACACAGTAGCTGTGAACAAAACTGGGAAACTGAGAGCATGCATCAATCCAAAAGATCTGAATGAAACTTTGAAGATATCTCACTATCTCATGCTAACCATTGAAGAAATTCTGCCGCAGCTTTCCAAGGTAAAGGACTTGATTTGAAGCAGGCTGTTGTCAAGTGAAGCTGGATGAATACAATAGTATTTTTTTCTAAACTAAGACCGGCTGCCCTTTGGGAGATGCAGATAATTGAACACTCTGTTTGGTAAATTCAATGTTCTAGAAGAATACCAACACAGCACGAGATAGTCAGTGGTCTTTCTGGAGTGGAAGCTATTATGGATGATCTGCCAGTTTTGAATGTGGACAAACAATAGAATAAGCAATCACAGATCACAATCAGAACCTGATTGTGCTAAAGAAAGTTCACCAGATGAACATGAAGCTGAACAAGATAACATTGCAATTGAAGATGTCTAAAACCAAGCTCATGGGTCATGTATCTTGACAGTGTGAGAGGGGTAGCGGAGATACTCTAATCAATAGATGTGAAAATGGTGCAGAGATTTGTTGCATTCATGAACTATCAAGCAGAGTTCTGGCTTAATTTGTCATCAGAGTGTTAATTGTGCAAGAGATCCTGGGCTCAAATCCTGATGAGCCCCCAAATTGTTATGAATCAGACCAAACCCCCTCAAAATGCATCAAGAAGATAGGCTATACCTTAACTTTTATCTTATTTAAAGGCACGTGTGAGATGCTGTGCTCGATTGGTCACACTACTCAGCTTCAAGCAAAAGGCTGTTTATTACCCTGCAGTTAAAATACAAGCAAAGGAAAGAAGAATTGGTACAATCTTAATTCTATTGTAAAACTTAACAGAATGATAGATTATTTAACTACTAATCAGGAACTGTTCCAATATAATAACATCCCATAAACACACCCTTTGCAAAGGCACATTCCGTAAAGTAGATTGTCTCACATGCAATGTTTCTCCAGTCCAGCAGAAAAGAACACCAAGAGAAAACCCTGGAAGAGAGAGCAGACTCATGTTTTTCTGCTGCAGCTGGGAGTGATGTATAGCAGCTTCCATACCCAACTTCAAAACTACAACTGAAAGCTAAACTAAAAGCCTGGGTGCCTGGGAGCCTGACTCCACCCATTCATGCTGCTTCTATTGTTCTAAGTTTAAAATAAAACCCAGGGTCTCATAAGCTGTGTACTTCATTGGCTTGAAAGAGACAGTTCTGTACCTCTGTCTCAACCACGCTTCACAAAAAAAATGCACCTCTTAAAGCCATAGTATCGTCACATAAGATTGAATCTCCCCAGGGTATTGCACAGAAACCCATGGCCCAGAGCATGACTAAACCATTTAATTTTATGCCCAGGGTTTGAGCAGAGAACCCTCTTCACCTATTTTGCTTATACTTGGTAGTGATTATTCATCCCACTGATCTTTCTCAGCCTCTAACAATTGTAACAAATACTTCACCACATCATGTCTTTGAAGCCATGTAGTGTTCCTTCTAAAGGTAAAGCAAGTTACAGCAGAGATCACATGACAATGACATACTCCAAATATACAGTGTAATTACAAATCTATTTCTCCAAACACAATACCTCAATATTTGGGCTATGTGTTTTTCTGATGAACCTGTTGTAGAGAAGCATAAAATTTCATGATCCTGTAGATGATTGCTTTCAATCAATCAGCTGGAATGCAGAGGAAACAATATTTCTATCTTCCAGTACAAATACAAATGTTATAAATTGGTAAACAGTAGGCAGATTGGGAAAAGTCTTGGTCACTATCTTCTCAAATGAGCCTTGAGAATGAAAACAGAAAAATCTATAGTCATTTCATACTGCAAAAGCATTCTGTAGAAAATCAGCAGCCAATGTTTCAGTTTCAAGGATCAGAGAGCAGCTTTTTAAAAATGGAGTCAGAATTTTAAAAAAGGAACACCGGAAAAGAAATCAAACAAAGAGTGAAGACCTGAAGTGGAAGACAGCTGAAGACGATTGGCAGATTTGATGTTAGCATGAGACAAAGTCTAATAAACAGTGGCAAAAGGTGGAGTGGGAGGATTCCTCTGGTAATGTGAGAGTTGAATGCTGTTGAGCGATCGGTGAGGCTAAGTTTGAAACAAGAAGGGTAAGATCTACACGGGAGTTGATTTGGAATTGAGCCAGCATGGAAACAGGTGCTGAGGATAGAAGTATAGTTTTACAAGTGTATCTTAGCAAAGATCATCAAACATGTGAAGGGACAAAGGTAGCAATGGAAATGAATAGAGTAAAAATGACAAACAATTATCACATTGACGATCAGAGAAAAGTCTCATTGAGGTGCGCTTCAGTCAAGGACGTGTGACAGTGAACTCTTTTTGATTCTATATTGGGTCTCACCAGTTCCAACAAGTTGGAGTGAGCTCCTTAAATAGTTATTGTAAACCAGGATTTCCTATTGCAGCCATATTCAACAATAATGAAATAATTTACAATGTAATTTCTTGACTATGAAGCACTTTTGGATCTTCTGAGAAAAGATGTATGGGATTCATTACAGGTTAAATACATTCTTTTATATTCTTTATTGTAAACTGTTGGAAAAGCCCAACTGGTTTGTCAGCAGCTGAAAGGGAAGAACAGGTTAATTCTTTACGTAGGAACATTACTCGTTAATATTGATATTTGCTCACTTGTATCTTTCTGCTAATGCTGACCTGTTGTGCATGTGTCACATTGTCTGTATTCATTTCAGATTTCCAGTATCCTATGTCTTTCTTGCACCTCTGTTTATAATCCACTTATCAGTTAACTTTGATGCAAAAATGCTGTTGCAGCTCTGGTTTTAATGCTTTGATGTTGTGGTGATGTATAACACATGACTTGTTGATGTATTATTGAGTTCAATAGACATTGTAATTAAATAATATTTACATTATTCAAAGTTCCATTTAATTACATAGAGTTATAGAGCACCAGAACAGACCCTTCTGTCCAACTTGTTCATGCCGACCAAGTTTCCCAAACCAAACCAGTTCCAGTTATCTGCTTTTGGTCCATATCCCTTTAAATCTTTCTTATTCATGGACCTGTCCAAATGTCTTTTAAATGTTGTAACTGTACCTGCATTTACCACTTCCTCTGGCAGTTCATTCTACACATATGAACCGCTCTCTGTGTGAAAAAGTTTGCCCCACAAGTTCCTTTTACACCTTTTATCTCTCACTTTAAAAATATGCCCCCTCGTTTTGAACTCCCCCACCCTAGGGAAAAGACCTTTGTTATCCACCTTAGCAATGCCCCTCATGATTTTGTAAACTTCTATATTGTCACCCCTCAAATTCCTACACTGCAGTGAAAAATAGTCCCAGCCTGTCCAGCCTCTCCTTATAACTCAAATCCTCTCTAATTTAATAAAGATCATATGATGATTTGTGGAGATAGCAATCTTACTGGATCAGTAAGCTGGAATCCCAGGCTACTGCTCTGGGACAGGGATTTGAATCCCACCACTGCAGATGGTGAAATTTAAACTCAGTAAAAACTTTGGAATGAAACTGCAGCCTAATAGTGACCATGTAACCACTGCCTATTGTTAGAAAAACCCATCTGGTTCACTAATGTCCTTTAGAGAAGGAAACTGCTACCCTTACCTGGTCTGGCCTACATGTGACTCCAGACCCACAGCAATGTGGTTGACTCTTAACTGCCCTCTGGGCAATTAGGGATGGGAAATAAATAGCCAAAGAAGCTTGCATCCCATGAATGAATTTTTTTTAAATGTGTGAACATGGAGATATGTTAATAAAAGTTTCTATTCCAATCCAGAGTGGCAACTGCATTTCCTTTTGTCTTTGTTTGTTAGGAAAACATTAATACAATTTGTGCTTCTAATGAGAACAAAATGTTTCTTTGAATTTAGATTAGGTTTGATGCGGAATCTCAGACTAAATCAACAAATTTGTGAATAGCCAAGTGGGAAATGATTCCACTGCTGTTTCATGGAATCTGTCTGTTTACTGATCATGTCCTTTCATAAATCTAAGAAGTATTCCTAAGAACTAAATAGAAATGTTTTCAAACTTTAGTTCTTACATGAGACATTCAGAAAACTGCAATCGTACTCAAGTATACCACATACCACTCTGTGACAAAAAAACCAAAAGAATCGCGGATGCTGGAAATCCGAAACAGAAACAGAAATTGCTGGAAAACCTCAGCAGGTCTGGCAGAATTTTTGGGGAGAAATCAGAGTCAACATTTTGGGTCCAGTGACCCTTCTTCAGAAATGAAGTTCTGAAGAAGATGCTGTCAGACCCATTGAGATTTTGTGGCAATGTCTGTTTTTGCACCACTCTGTGAGTGCAGATGTGTGTGTGTGTGTGTGTTCAGAAACTTGAGTTTGCCTGCCACAACATTGCTTTACTGGAAGCGATGCCATCAGTATATGCTTTGACAGTTGCTCATTAATTTTGGAGTAGTTCCTTGTTCTTCTCCTCTGTTGGTTAGTAACACAGTTCATATGTTTCTGGGCCAATCTGATTAATACATTTGGCCGGAAGTGACATCACTGAATTGACATAACAGGCAGAGATCTAAATTTCAGTGAGGTGATTGTGTGGTTCCAGTCCAGCTGCCCATTTGCACCTTATCCTTTCCAGTGAAGACATTAAACGCCAGAAATTTGACTTTTGGTCCTGCTGTGCCTTTGAGGTGCATGTGTAAACTTTAGGTGTAAGTTTAAAGAATGTTCACATGTGAGCATAAATACAGCAAAACATTTTCCATTCTTTTAGGGGTGGCCCAGTGGCTCAGTGGTTAGCACTGCTGCCTCACAGCATCAGGGACCTGGGTTCAATTCCACCCTTGGGCAACTGTCTGTGTGGAGTTTGCACATTCTCCCCATGTCTGTGTGGGTTTCCTCCCACAGTCCAAAGATGTGCAGGTTAGGTGCCCAGGGATGTATAGATTAGGTGGGTTACAGGGGAATGGATCTAGGTGGAATGCTTTGAGGGTCAGTGTGGACTTGTTGGGCCAAAGGGCCTGTTTCAACACTGTAGGGATCCTACAATTCTTTTATCAGGGGCGAGTGATGTTGGGGAGTACATTGATGAACAGCAAATACTTTTGACAGAGGTTTTGTCAAATAATACAAAAGATCAAAACCATTTGAGCATGTCCTAAACATGCATTTAAGTTATGCCCATATTTCCTTGATATGTTGCCTTGAAGATAGATACTACACTGTAGTTGCACACTGTTTTGGTGCATGTATATGATAAAAATTCATGTAAATATGTTTTGCTGTTTTAAAATAGATACAAATTTGGGAGCATATAAATTAGGAGCAGAATAAGGTAATTTGATTCCTTACGTCTGTTGTGTTATTTCGTGAGATCGTGGATAGTCAGTTTGTGTTTCAGATTTCATGTTCCTAATTGCTCTGAATAATATTTGATTTTCCCTTGTCCAACAGAATCTAACTACTTCCACCTTAAAAATATACAATGGTCCCACCTTCATACTGAGCCAGAGAGTTCCAAAGTTGGACAACTGTTAGAGAGAAAAGATTTCTCCTGATCTCTGACCTAAAAGGATAACCCCTAGTTTTTAACCAATGCCTCTGAGTTCTGGACTCAATAACAAGATGACATTATAGGCTGTTAATGACCTACCCTTCCCAGAAAATGTTGCTATCATTCTTGCATTCAAATACACTCAAAACATTCAATAACATCATTTGGCATCAAATGGTGCAATTTAAGAGTTTTTGTCACAGAGGCAGTTATAATTTACCACCAAAAAACATTCAATTGCCATTTTTTAACATCATCATAATTCCCTTAAATCACTTCTGAATACTTCAGCAGTCAGCACAGCTCTCACAGCTATCACGGCTTTTGTGAATTTTTAAGAAGTGATCATTAGCAATCACACAGTATCTTCTATGCTGAAATATTTGTTAGTCCCACAGCCTCATCCCTGCATTGCAGCTCCCTCCCATTTTCTAAACATATCTCTTCTCTTGCACCTTTCTCTTCCCTTTCTGTAGTCCCTCTCTCCCACCTTTTGCAAACCATTTTCCTCTTTACAGTCTTTTATTTTGCCTTTGCAGTCTCTTGCTATCCCACCTAGCCTTACCAACCTGTCCCCACCCACCCCCTCCCAGTTTGCCTCATCCACTACCACACCTAACCTTGCCACCCACTGCCTAGCCAGACTCTCCTTCCCTCTCACTGGTTAGCCTGACCTCATTCACTACTCTTGCCTATGAAATATTGCGTGATTTTTGAGCGAAAGCAAGATGTCTTTGGTTTACACATTAGGTTGGTCAATGCATTGTGCTGCAGAAAGCCGTGTGCTTCTCTGTTGCCTGTGTCTTACCCTGAGAGAATGTGAAGACGAGGACAATTTCTGTTACGAGAATTTTTAATCCAAGTGTTAAAATATGTATACAATAAAGCAACAAGAGGTACTCTTAATGTATTGTTTAAAGTGGAGCAGTCTGTGCAATTGGCTTCATTATTGTGTGAATTTCAGTTTCTAGCATGGCAGAGTTGTAGCAGTAAACTCATCTTTATAACTGCCTCTGGAGCAGCAATGGTTTTATTTGCTGAAAATGTTATAGCTCTCAACATGGATCAAGGGTGAAAGTATCAGCTCTGAGTGCTGACTGATGTTACAGGAGATTGATTAGCACATGCTATGAACCTGGAAGAGATGTCAAAGTGCCAACTATAGCTTTATGTGCTGCATGTTTCCAGTAATCATATCATGGAATGGTAGAGAAAGTGCATAACAACGATAGTGGCAACAGATTGATCTCCTGAAACATTTCTAGAATGGATTTCACATATGTTCAGTCATAATCTCGACAGGAGGATTATTGATCAGCAAACGTAAGATTTGCAAAGAGCAATTTGGATGCATCGAGTTACATTTGAAAAAAATGCACAAAAACCACTTGGCTCCAACCATTTCCATGCTGTTACCACAGCTTGCTGGATGTTTTCCATAATTATTTTAAAGCTGTTACATATGTCTCTCTCAGTAAGTACCTGTGCAGGCAATTCACTTTAAATAACATAAAACTAAGGGATAAAACTCAGAGGAAAGAAAGGATCTGAGAAAATCTGAAATGAAATCGCTACTGGCTGCTGAAGCAATCAAAATTGAGAACTGAATTTGCCCGTTGATTGGAATCAAGTATAAATAACAGGCAAACGTTGAGGAATACATTAATAGATGAGTGTGGAGGTTCATTTGAATCCAACAATTTATATTTATATATTATGTAAGAATTGATGATGCATTTAATAACCTTTTATTTTTGTGAAGATAATACTAGATTCCTTAACTAGACATAGAGGCAGGAGGGTATTTAATTTGGGTCGTGATGGAGAGAGACCCATGAACAAGACCTAAGAAAGCCCAGTCCTCAGGATGGAAAGTGAAATGCAATCCTTAAATGCAAATAAAATTGTGTAAAAGTGATATTGTGAATGATGGAATTAAACACTTCGTTACAATTAATTTAATATTGGCAGATTATTGCATTATTTATACTTTGTAGTTTTGTGCACCAAATTAGTCCCTGTCATTGTTCACTCTAATTTTAGACACTGAAAAGTTCTCTCTAGATTTGGATCGCTCCAGTGTTCTTTCTGATGATGGGATAAGCCTGAATCTATCAAGCGTGACATCTAGTGATAGATAACAGGCAGACTTCTAACAAAGTACAACCATTGAAATTCAGAGTGATTCTTTACAGTAGTTTTGGGAATACTGTATTCTCCCACGCAAAATGCATGTCAATGGAAGTGGTGTGTGTGTTTGATTTCTCTCTACTCAATGTAGTTGGTTCATTATCGAGAATTATGTTAAGCTCACAGTTGTTCTAAGGAGTTATACACACTCTTGCACCTTTACCAAGCTTGCTGTTAATTCCATTCATAAAGTCTTCTGAAACATTTTTGGTACAACCATTAGACAGCTGAGGTCGGATGGCTCAGTACCTTTTAAGAATGCAAATAGTTGGCTGAAATAGTCTTATAGATTCTCAATAGACTGATTTTACAAGAGGACCAATGTCCCTTGGTCTCTTACCCATCAGTTTTAAAGTGATATCCCTGCAGCCATCCAATTCATTGCCCGTTTAAGGGCCTCATATTGCTACTGCTGCTGTTAACAGAGCGATGAGAAGGAGGGGGTATCTGCACCAGGAGCATGATGAGTAAATCCCATGTGGCTGTGCTTGTGGGCTCCTTAGAGAGGGTAGTGGTGGGGAAATGGGGTTCCTTTTTTCATAGCATTCAGTACCTGATGGTGAGACTCAATATGAGAGCTCTCTTCCTCCTAACATCCATCCTCTTTTCTCCTCCTTTGTGATCCTTCTTACCATTATACACATCGGGCCTGGGATCCAATGATGATCCTAGACCTCAGATATTGTCTGCCTAATAGGAAATAGGAGCAACAGTAGGGCAATCAACCCCCTCAACCCTGCTCTGCCATTCATCCAGACCATTCCGGATTTTCTACCTCAATGCCATTTTCCCCCATTATCTCCATATCTCTTTATTTTTCAATATCTAGAAATCAATTGAACGCTCTTGAACATAGTCAGTGACTGGGCTTTCAAGGTTCTCTGGGGTTAAGAACTCTATAGATTCACCACTCTCCTCATCTCCATCAGAAATAGGTGCCCTCTATTCTGAGACAATGCCCCCTTGATCTAAACTTCCTAGCTGGGGGAATTCTCCTTCCAGTAACTACCATGTTGAGCCCAGAAAGAATTATGAATTCTTCACTAAGATGACTTAACCTTCTTCTAAAATCTGGAGAATACTGGCCAGTCTCCTTAATGTATGATGTGGAAGTACCAGTGTTGGACTGGGGTGGACAAAGTCAGAAGTCACATGGCACCAAGTTATATTGCAATGGGTTAATTGGAAATCACAAGCTTTCAGAGCACAGCCCCTTCATCAGGTGAAATGAGAAAGGAGCACACAGACACAGAATTTATAGGCAGAGAAATCAAGGGCAGAGAGATCAAAAGATCTCATAAATGGTTTGAGTGGAGCGTCGAATAATAAAACTCTGCAGGTAATCAAAAGTGTCAGACGGTGTGAGTAAAGTGTCAACAGCTGAATAACAAGTGAAGGGATGACCTATAATCTGATTAAATGAGGCAGAGAGATAATTACAAAAAATTAAAAATAAGATGGTGCTGGAGACAAACCAAATGACTGGAATAACATAATGTATATGAGAGTCACATGCTGATGGCCGAACCAAAGTGATAAGTAATCCAAAACTGTACAAACTAATTAAGGTAGGGAGATCATAATAATTTATAAGGGTGAATGTTTCAAAACAGGACAGAAAGGAAGATTTTACAGATACAGAACAGTGTGGTGGGGTCACATTTAGCGTGACGTGAACCCAAGATCACGGTTGAGGCCATCTTCATGGGTTCAAAACTTAGCTATCGGTCCCTGCTCGGCGATTCTGTGTTATTGCGTATCTCAGAGGCCACATTAGTGGACACTTAGCTGAAGATCAGAGGCTGAATGTCCTTGACTGCTGAAGTGTTTTCAGACTGGGAGAGAACATTTCTGTGTGGCATTGTTGCACAGTGTCCATTCTTCCATTATCTTCATTCTTGGACACATGCATCACCATCTGTACCTCGCTCTGCTGCAAGCCCATGGATAACCTCATGATGCTGCACTTCCCTAGCTTCCACCCTAAATATATTAAAGAACCAGTCCCCTATGACAAGCCCTGGACGTACACAGGATCTGCTCAGATGAGGAAGAATGTGACAGTCACCTGAAAATTTTTAAGGATGCCCTCGTAAGACCGGGATAAGATGCTCAGTTTTCCAACTGCCAGTTCTAGTGTTCCATGGTGAAAAACCTCCTCAGAAGACAGACACAGGATACGACCAATAGAGTACCCTTCGTCATCCAGTATTCCCCAGAGCGAAGAAACTACACCATGTTCTTCATAGCCTTCAACAAGTCATTGATGAAGACAAGCATCTCACCAAGATCATCCCTATGGCACCACTTCTTGCTTACAAACAACCGCCAAATCTTAAACAGACCATTGTTCGCAGCAAACTACCCAGCCTTCAGGACAACATCAGCCACAACATCACACAACCCTGCCATGACAACCTCTGCAAGAAATGTCAGATCATCGACATGGACACTACCATCACACTTGGAACACCACCCACCATGTGCACGGTAGATACCCATGTGACTTGGCCAGTGTTGTCTATCTCATACACTACAGGCAAGGATGTCCCAAGGCATGGTATATTGGTGGACCGTGCAGATGCTACAACAATGGATGAATGGACACTCTACAACAATCACCAGACAGGAATGTTCCCTCCCAGTCGGGGAACACTTCAACGGTCAAGGACGTTCAGCATCTAATCTTCGGGTAAGCGTCCTCCAAGGCGACTTTTGAGATACACAACAACACAGAATCACCGAGCAGAAACTGACAGCCAAGTTCATTTCACCTGATGAAGAGGCTATGCTCTGAAAGCTTATGATTTGAAATAAACTGCTGCACTATAACCTTTTGTTGTGTGACTTCTGACCTTGTCCTTAATCTATTCTCATAGGACAATCCCACCACCCCTCAAACACTTTTGTAAAGCATTGTGAATTCCCTCTGTGGCCTCTGCAGCATGGCTGCTATTAAATAGACCCAACTGGCTTCTGATTATTTGGAATTTGTCGATGGGCTCTTATATCCTCAAAGTCCTTGATCCTGAGTGAAAGCACACTATTGGCCTCTTGCCTGTGGTCAAGCCTCCTGTCACTTCACAAGATTCAGCACCCAGTAGCTGATCAAGGAAACTTCTAAAGAGAGTCCTAATGTATGTGTTGAAACTTTTATTACGCTCAGGTAGGAGAAATTTGCCTTCCTCTTTGCATCAGTATGTGGGTGAGACCTCAGTTGTAATATTTGATTGAAAGAATGGCATTGTGAAGTCATGTATTCCACCTTTTTCTTACTATTTCAGCGTCTGTTATACACTCAGTCAAAAACCATGGACTCACAGTCAGGCCCAATGTGTTTGGAGAAGTCAAGAAAGAAGGTGAAGCAACTTAATAGAGTAACTTATCTAAAATTGCTTCTACTTCCTTCATGCAAATACAAATGATAGCACATTTCCATAGGTACTATGAGAAACTGCAGTGAAGAACCGTTGCTAATTAAAATGTGCAGATTCACTGTGAACTCTCTCCAGTGGGCCATGCTTTGGTTTATATTGTAGAGAAGGCGGTGTAGAAATGCAGGATAGGAGTCTGTATTTATGAGCTCAGGCCTGTTATTTTTTAATATATTGAGCCCTTTGTTTGATTCCTTTCAGTATGACTTTTACAGAATAAACAATTTAACACCTGTGCAGAAATAACACACATGGGAATATGACAATTTTAAGTATACGTACTTCTCAGACCAGAATTTCTACACTTAGATTTCAACCCAGCCATGGATAAGTGTATAAAGAGCCTATTTACATATAATATATACAGGCCAGAAACAATGCATTCAGTCCTCCGAATCTGTGTTGGTGTTGTTTATGTTGTACGTCCAAGGTGAGTCTAGAACTAAAATGACTAGTAATGAAAGTAAAACATGGTCCGGAAAGGTTTCAATGAACATGGGAAGGTTGTCAGTGAGAGGCGAGAAAGGAATGATTTTACAGATGATAAGCTGCAATTATTATGAAGTATTTTTGCCAGTGTAAAATCTTTTAAGCTTTTCCATCTAGCAGCTGACAGTCTTTTCTGGAGAAAATGATGCGTAATTACATGTTGGAACTCAAACATGCAGTATTTTTAAATAAATTACCATATTACAGGATTGCAGCGATCTTCTTTTGTATAGGGCCTTCTGATTCTCGTGTCTATGCCAATGTGACTTGGGCTCATCATTTTTGATGCAAGCACAGTTAATGCTTTGTGTAGCTATTCCTTCTATAATTGTATCCTGCATTTCTTCTTACCAAAAGTCACTATTTTGTTCTCAGATACGGCTTGTGTAATTTGCATCTTAACTTTAATGGGGTTCAGAGACCATCTTCCTAGAATATATTATGCAGTCAAAAAACCAAATGACTGCATTATGCAGACTGCAGCAGATTTGGCATAATTTAATTCCATATACGTTTAGCTCAGTTTTGCCTTTCTTTTCCATCCGCGTCTATTTTGCTCTTATTTAAATGCTTTGATGTAGCTAAAATGAATTCATTCAGAGTGCTTGTAGGTGAAATGTCCTGAGACCATCATAGGAATTTGCATTTTACTGAACACTTCAAATCTCATACTAGAAACTTAATGAATACATGCGAATCATCAGGGGTTCACAATGTAATCAAAAGGTCAGATGATGTTGTGATAACTGTAAGAGTTTTGAGTAGATTATATTCATTCATTAAGTCCTGTGATTAGAGTACAGTCTTCAAACCATTGTTTGATAATTATTAGCTAGTCCATCTGTTGCTTTGTTTCGTGTGGGAAGATAGAGAATAAACCCCTGCGCTCCACACTTCAGTTGCTCATTTGCCACCCTGTCTGAATTATTTGTGATTCCCTTAACTCTTTTGCTTCCATTGTCTCACCTATCACTTTCCCTACATCTTCAGGTTTGTACTTTTCCAACTAGTATACTGTTCTGTCCTAGAGATAGTAGGAACTGCAGATGCTGGAGAATCTGAGATAACAAGGTGTAGAGCTGGATGAACACAGCAGG
>JAHRHZ010000098.1:16978780-17015641 GCA_024137785.1 Ginglymostoma cirratum
CACACACAACACACACACACACACCAACACACAAATACACACACACAGAGACATACATGCACATACGCACACTCAGATACACAGACACACACACATACACATGCACAGTCACTCAATTGTATGTTCTGAAATTTCTGAATGATGTTGTCATTTTGGATGAAGAAGACTTTTTTCCCTCCTCGTGGATGAATCAGAAGTTTGTATTTTAATGATACCAGACGCAGCACAATATTGGCCCCTGAAGAGATCCTGTTTTGAAGCAGCGAGCTATTTGTGTTTTAGTACATGAACTCAATTACTGTCCTCAGCAGTCAACATTTTTTGGAGGCAGCAGATTTGAAAATAAAACTGGAAAAGGTCAGCTATTGGGGCCATACAACTTTATTTCCCTTTTTAATGTTCTGTCATTTTTTTCCTAAAGAGAAGCTTATATTGCCCATTCTCCTCGCAGCGCATGGCTCATCTGCCACTCCATCCTTCCTGGCATGAATTTCATGGGCTGCATAAAACTATCCAAAAAAACCTGTAACTTCAATAAGTTGGAGGGAAAATGAAATATCTTGGGGGTGGGGGGGGAAAGATTTCAGCCCTTCGTTCCAGTAAAGTTGCATCTCTTTGTGTGTTAATATATAAAGCAGATTGCATCTTAGAAAGGTGCAGGAGGAATGAACAAAAGCAAAGTGACCGCCTAGACGTCCTTTAATGATAATGGACTAGTTTCAAAACTATGTGGTTTTGCATTACACTTCGTAGGGCGGCACGGTGGCTCAGTGGTTAGCACTGCTGATTCACAGTACCAGGGACCCGGATTTGATTCCACCCTTGAACATAGAACGTAGAACATAGAACATTACAGCGCAGTACAGGCCCTTCGGCCCTCGATGTTGCGCCGACCTGTGAAACCATCTGAAGCCCATCTAACCTACACTATTCCATTATCATCCATATGTCTATCCAACGACCATTTAAATGCCCTTAAAGTTGGCGAGTCTACAACTGCTGCAGGCAAGGCATTCCATGCCCTGACTACTCTCTGAGTAAAGAATCTACCTCTGACATCTGTCCTATATCTATCACCCCTCAATTTAAAGCTATGTCCCCTCGTGCTAGCCGTCACCATCCGAGGAAAAAGGCTCTCACTGTCCACCCTATCTAATCCTCTGATCATCTTGTATGTCTCTATTAAGTCACCTCTTAACCTTCTTGTCTCTAACGAAAACAGCCTCAAGTCCCTCAGCCTTTCCTCATAAGACCTTCCCTCCATACCAGGCAACATCCTGGTAAATCTCCTCTGCACCCTTTCCAATGCTTCCATATCCTTCCTATAATGTGGTGACCAGAACTGCACGCAATACTCCAAGTGCGGCCGCACCAGAGTTTTGTACAGCTGCAACATGACCTCACGGCTCTGAAACTCAATCCCTCTGCCAATAAAACCTAACACACCGTACGCCTTCTTAACAACCCTATCAACCTGGGTGGCAACTTTCAGGGATCTATGCACATGGACACTAAGATCTCTCTGCTCATCCACACTACCAAGAATCTTACCATTAGCCCTGTACTCTGTATTCCTGTTACTCCTTCCAAAGTGAATCACCTCACAATTTTCCGCATTAAACTCCATTTGCCACCTCTCAGCCCAGCTCTGCAGCTTATCTATGTCCCTCTGTAACCTGCAACATCCTTCTGCACTATCCACAACTCCACCGACTTTAGTGTCACCTGTGCGGAGTTTGCACATTCTCCCCATGTCTGTGTGCGTTTCCTCCCACAGCACAAAAGATGTGCAGGCTAGGTGGATTGGCCATGCTAAATTGCCCGTAGTGTTCAGGGATGTTTAGTTTAGGTGGGTTAGACGTGGAGAAATGCAGGGGTAGGGGAATGGGTCTGGGTCGAGGTGGGATGCTCTTTAGAGGGGCGGTGTGAACTTATTGGACCAAATGGCATGCTGTAGGGATTCTACGATCTCAGAAAGTGGGTCTTGAATGTAATGAAGAGAAGAGGAAGATTGAAGTGAATAAGATGCTTCTATTTGGCTGAAGTATATCAAGGATGGGGAACTTTCTAATGTAAGGAGTAGTTGAAGTAAATAGTATTAGATACATTCAAGGGGTATGTAAGTGAGCAGATGAGGGATAAAGGAGTATAACGATGTGCTAATGAAGTAGGGTGAATGGAGGATTTTGTGGATCATATGTTTTGGATGGACTAGTTAGGCTGAATCGACTGTTTTTCCATTGCACATTCCCAGTGATTCTATGCAACATAAAACCAGCCAGCAGCATTGGCACCAGAGTCAACGTTCCAGGCAGTGGGAAAAGTAAAATTAATTATTGAGATAATATCAAAATGGTGCACAAAGAAAGACCTTACAATGCTGCAATAAAATAAATTAAAGGGGTAACAAAGATAAAAGGTACTGCAGATGCTGGAGAATCCGAGATAACAAGCATGGGGCTGGATGAACACAGCAGGTCAAGCAGCATCATAGGAGCACGAAAACTTCATCAGAAAAGGGTTTTAGGCCCGAAACGTCAAGTTTTCCTGCTCCTATGATGCTGCTTGACCTGCTGTGTTCATCCAGTCCCATGCTTGTTATAAAGGGGTAACAAATTTTCTTTGTAGTTGTTCATTTCAGCAGTGCCTCATAATATTTCAGGAATGTGAAAGGCTGTGCCAAAAGGGAACAGTGCTATCAGATTATTAAGTTGTACCTTTAGTTTTGTACTGAGGTGCTGCACTAGTTATTCAAGAAGTTGTAGATGTTACAGTTTATTGTACTCAATGACCAAGGGAAGTGAATAATAAGGTTGAATGCGTTTATACAAGTGCAAACAAACAGAATTGAAGAAAAAAGCCAGCTGCTGATAGACTAAAATGACTACTCAGCTGGAAAGATCACTATGGCAAAATTAAATTGAACAACAAGCCTTCGTCTTTTTACTTTCTGGTAGTTTGAACGACTGCGTCTGGCATTTCTCCAGATTAATGCATTTTTTGATGAACTGTTCAGTTTAGAGTATTAAGCTCAGTAATGTTAGAAGATACACTTAAATCACTTAAGATCAGACCTTCACGAGAACCTCAGAGCAGAGACATCAACGCCAAAAGCCAGATTGGACAGGAGTGCAAAGTGAGTGGTCGTGGCAATTATTCATCCCACTTTGTTCTCCTTTTCTTCAGGTTAGGTGGATAGCAGGCAATGCAGACTCTCCTGTTAAAACTCCCTATAACTATAGAGTTAATGTGACCCCTCACTCAATAAAGATTTGTTTTGGGCTCAATTCCAGACCTTCACATCAGTTCACATGTCACGTTA
This sequence comes from Ginglymostoma cirratum, assembly GCA_024137785.1. Taxonomy (NCBI): domain Eukaryota; kingdom Metazoa; phylum Chordata; class Chondrichthyes; order Orectolobiformes; family Ginglymostomatidae; genus Ginglymostoma; species Ginglymostoma cirratum. The sequence goes on from JAHRHZ010000098.1 coordinate 16,982,103, forward strand.
GTTTCGGTATGAAGCAGTCCTGGCTAAGCCATGTGATCATGAGTCTCGATCCTTTCGGCATAAAGTTGAAAAAAAAACTTTCACTAAGTGCAGAGATTTGCAAGAGATTAATGAAAGAATTTTCCAAAGTTTTGAATGGAGATGAAAATGCACACATCAATGGACACACCTCAGATATATTGCAATTCTACAATTCTTGAGCAATTTTGGATGTACTTGCTCAAATTGTGGTAACAAAATTCTTACATATTAGTTCTACTAATTTTAAAAAAATGCTGAAAGAACCATAGATGATTGAAATCAGAAACCCAAACAGAAATTGCTGGAGAAAGAAAGAGAGAAAGTAGAGTTAACTTTTTGTTTCCAGTGACCCTTCTTCAGAACTGATTGCGGCTTGGAAAAGGTTGATATATATGTTGATGATCGAGTGGCGGGGAGGAGCAAATGAAAGGTCAAGATGGAGTCTGGAGAGAGAGAGAAAAACTGTTGGACAGAGGAATGGGTAAAAGGTCAGCCTAGGAAAATCAATAGGCTGTGAATGTAGTCTATAATGACAATGGAGAGGTTGTGGTAGCAGTCTATGTAATGATAAGGTCTGGTGTTTGGGGGTTGGGGTAAGGACATGGAAGAAGGTGCTCAGCTGCTAAAATTTTTGAAATCTTTATTGAGTCCTGAATACTGTAGCGTTCCCAAGTGGAAAATGAGGTGCTGTTCTCCCAGCTTGCACTGAGTTTCACTAGAGCAATGCGATAAGCCTGAGACACAGACGTTGGCCAGGTAACATGGTGGTGTGTTGAATTGGCAAGCTCAGGTGTTTTGCAAAGTGGCTGCCCAGTTTGGGTTTCGACTCCAATGTAGAGGGGGCCATGTTATGAGCAGTGAAGAAGTAAGTCACTGCTTCACCTGGAAGATGGGCCTTAGGCCTTGGACAGTGCAGAGGGGGGCATGTAAGTTGGCAATTGCAGATGCTGAAAATCTGAAACAAAAACAGAAATTACTGGAGAAACTCAGCAGGTCTGGCTCCGATCTGAAAAAGGGTCACTGGACCTGAAACATCAACTCTGTTCCTCTCTGCAAAAGCTGCCAAACCTGCTGAGTCATTTTTCAACGATTTCTGTTTGTGGTTCAACAAAATATTGCTTCTAATTGAATTTTCTTTGCAAAAAGTAGTCATCGCATGACTGAACGAGGCCAAAGTCATTAAAATACGGTCGCTGGGATAAACCTCATCATGTGATATTTTCCAGGCCTATTGGCTACTGGTTTGGAAGAAAGAAGGGTCACAAAATGTTGGAGGTGGGCATCAGTACAAGAGACCAAAGTCTTTCCTCCTCCATGCCAGTTTGCCAGTGAGAAAACTGGCAGCTTAGCCACCTACCAAGTGGCCAATTGAACCACAAAATTGATCCATTAATGGTCACTTCCTGCCTGAAATTGTGTATTCCAATGGGCAGCTCCTCTGCACCTGGAAATCTCTGAAAGTCTCCATTTTGTCTTCATGAGGAGGACCCAGCACCACATGGGGAGATCACCCAGTGAAAGCTGGTATGATGTCCTGGTGAGATTCAGAGAGTGGCCAGAGTGGTGCTGCTTTATGGGTACTCTACGGTCTGCTGAGGTTTGCCACAGTACCAATGTGCTGCCAATATTTACCATCCCGTCAGTCCCCTGATTGCCAAAGCCTGCTTACCCAATCCTGGTTCCCCCAAAGACACTTATCCTTTATTCAACAATGCCCTGTCATTGAACTTTACTGTCCCTGCTGAAGCAACTCAGCAATATTCCTCACCACATGAGTACTAATCTCCAGAAGCTCAATTACCCTAGCTGGTAAATCAGATAAAGTTTCTGCTTAGCTCACTTGCGTAGACCACTGCTGACTTTCCTGGATTCATGATAGCAATGGTGTCATCAACAAAGCTTCAAAAATAGTGGATAGTCTGGTTATGATTTTCCAATATTGCTTAGATTTAGGAACAGTCCCATCAGATTGAACGTTGCCAATTATTTGCACCACTTTTGAAGAAAGAGGAAAGAGAGCACAGGACAATTTGACTAAAATCAATTGTTGGGAAAGTGTTGGAATCCTACAACTAAGAAATTGAGATTGTTTTGTTTAGTGAGAGAACTTCAAAGGATACAGTCTCAAGGTAATGGGTTGATTATTTAGGAATGAAATGAGGAGAAGTGTCATCTTCTAGAGTTGTGGAGTTCTTTGTTTCAGTTGTTTGTAGAGTCTCTCTTGTTGGATACATTCAAGGCTGGGGATACACAGATCTTCGGTTTCAGAGAATCAAAGGAAATGGAGAGTGAGCAGGAAAGTGTGGTGGAACCCAAAATCAGCAGTGATTGTGTGGAATATGCAGCAGGCTTCACAGGCCTGCAGCTCCTATTTCTGGTGTTCTTAACAGAAAGAAAACCCCTTTAAGGCAGGTTCTTGCCTTTGTGTGAATTTAGAAGCGTCAAGGTGAGCCATGGGGTAGAAACCCCATCTATGATCCTTGCTGTGTCCAGCTCTATCATTCCTGCGGAATGGCGGGACAAGGGTTAAGTTGAAACTTTAAAATCATTGACCTGTGAACCTATTTGCCTGATGACCGTAACATAATCTTAAAGTTGAAAAGCTCGACCTTAACCACAGTGTAACATGTTGTGTATTATAAAATGTGAAGATCCTGTCTTGCAAAATAGAATGTGTTTAGATTTATATTGGGCACCTGACAGTCAAACAGGAATGGACATATGTTCATTTCAATTCTTCTGTCACATTTCCTCTATTGCACTGAAGCAAATTGTTAGATAAATGTCTTTTTAATCATTGCTTTTGGAGCTAATTGCGCTAAGAACTCATTTCTAATTTTCGTAAAAAAACTACTCACAGAAACATATAAGGATCAAAAATTAAGTTAATCGGTAAAGCTACATTTTCAAAACTACGTTGACCACTTAGGTTCCATAACATAAAGGGTAAATAGAATAACAGCAATTGCATACATTCATGTTCTTACTCAAGCTGTCTATACAGAATTCTAATTGTCCAGGAATCAAAATATTCTCTGCAGTGATATTTCCACGTTCTGCCCTTCCCTGGTTCTGTGAATAATTATCCATGAATTGCATTGCTACTCTAAAGCCCAACTCCACTAACCTCTCCATTCCTTCCCTCCCATTCCACTTCTTCCCTGACACACCTCCCCATTAACATCTGCCAGCTCTTGGCTTCAATTTGCCTGTCACAGAACATTTATTTACAATGCTCAGCCTCTCTCTAAAATCACGCATCAATGCTTCACACCTCCAAGAGGCAGGGACCAGAGCAGATTCCACAGATCTTCTATTAATCAAAGGGAACACGTATATCTCCTGAGCAGCCACAATCAAATATTGCGTCAAATACTTTAGGAGCATTGCTGTGACATCAGTTCTTCTGTACAATTGTTCCCAGTCAGTGACAGCAAACTGCAAATTCAAGAGATAAAAGGTACTGCAGATGCTGGAGAATCCGAGATAACAAGCATGGGGCTGGATGAACACAGCAGGTCAAGCAGCATCATAGGAGCAGGAAAACTTGACGTTTTGGGCCTAAACCCTTCATCAGAAAAAATCTGCAAATTCAACATGTCTTTAATACAGTAGAAACATCTCAGGGGGCTTCACAGGGGTCCTTACTTGACAATATTTGACTCCAAGCAACTTAAACAGATACTTAGGCTGTAAACCAAAAAAAATCAAATGATGAGAGACATTTTAAATGCAGTGTTTTTTTAAGTTTAATCAATTTTGCATAATTTTATTCATTTATAATGAATATTTAGTTTACCCCAACTGCAACAAATTTGAGAAAATTCTGTCTGGTCTGGATTTTCCATTGCCGGATTGTTATTATTCCAGCATAGATGGCAGCTGCACATGGGTACCCCGAGGAGTCCCCATCATAACGCACTCCAAACGGATGTCCCAGAAAATTGAATTTTTCCACTGGGAAATTCCTCAATGCTGGGAACCGTCTGAAAGATTACGTTTAAATCGGAGGCTTTGGAGGGGTTCTGATGAAATTAAGTTGAATAATTCCTCGGGAAGGTAAGACGATTAAACACTACAGTGGTCTAACTCCTGCGAAACTAATAAACTCACCGCATACATAGCTCAGACGGCCCCCATATAAGCCTTCCAGAAACACAACCACGCCCCCCCAACCCCCACACCACACCCTTCCCCGGGGCCCCCAAAACACCCAAACCTGCTCTGACCCAACCACACAATCCCACCCCACCGTGGTGAACTCAACTGAGCCAATTCTACAAACCTCCCTATCAAGTTAATCCAACCCCTCACCCTCCCTGCCCTCAACACACGACCCAATCTTCCTCATCTTGCACAATCTGCCTTAACCACTGCATCATCTACCAAAGCACCAACGCACTACCCTGGCACTCTACTCAGTTGGCACCCTACCTCCTCCTCACTTGGTATCTCATTCACCTGGAATGGTACCACCTACCCAACTGGCATCTTACCAGCTGGCATGCGACTTAACTAGCACCCTGGTCCTTTACCCAACTAGCATCCTACCCCCTCCCCAGATGGCACCTTTCCCACCTGGCATCCTCCTTAACTGATGCAACATTCCTACCCATCTGGCACCCTACCCTCCCTAAACCCTTTATCACACGTCTTTTGTACTTATGCTTTGACAGCAGCCTTCAAAGTGCTGCCAGGATCTTCAAATGTCAGAATATACCAGCTGACCACTGCGAAAAAGGGGGCAGGGATTGCCTTCCTCTGCCAGTCCTGTGCAACAAAAAAACGGTCAGAATGAAAGCGCAGCTCTGCATTCCTGAGGGACCCCAAAGCTGAATCTCCTCTCAAAAATGCAGACCTCTCTTCTTTCATACAACAGAGAATGTGTGGAGTGGTAATCTGCGTGAGATCATGACTCCTCATAAAATCTGACCCTCTAGTTCCTGTCAGAGCCTGGCTGTTAACCCTGGTTTTATCTGTACCCTGTAAGAGACAAGTTGCACATAGCCCCAACTGGCAACAGAATCAACACAGCACATTACATGCTACAATTCGCCTGTTCGTTTTAAACAGAATAACCTTTAACAGTGAGCAGCACCAGGGAGTACAGCAACATGAGTGACATCACTAGGGAAGAACCTGTAGCATCAAGTAACATTTGCAACAATCCTTGTTTCAGTAAAGAGCACCTATTGCAACCACCCCGAGTCTGGGAATGGAAATGTCGAAATGTAAAGGTGACCCCTTGATTTGTTTACTCTGCTGCAAAATGTCTTATTAAACCTCTCTCCCCAGTCCCCTTCAACATTGACTCCAATAACAAATGTAAGGAACGCATGTTTCTTTATCACCAGAATTGAGACCATCTAATCAGCTGCCTCTGCTACATTCTTCCTTTCCGCTAGCTGTCCGGGTCCAACCTCCTTCGACGTTGCCCCATGCCCTGAACCTCTCAAGGTGAACTTCATGGCGTCCCACTGTGGTACTTGAAGACTGGGGCACTTTGACTATAAAATGGGGTTCTGCCTGCTATCTTTCCATCCTTAATATGTCACCCTGAATATTATGGATGGAAAATGGATTGTGCAATTCTTAGGTCTATTGAGATCCTTAAGGGGCCAATTAGTGTTTAGGAAAGGACCTCATTCTGCCTCCGCTGAGATTTTACATGTGGCTGGAGAAGGTAAGGGAAGACAGAAGCAAGTCAAGTTGCCCATCAGCTTTCACAGTGAGGCTGCTGTCAGGAAGAAAAGCTACGTACCTCCTTTTGGGGAGTGAGGTATCCCCTATCCACATAGGGGGCACTTTCTACATACCCTCTAAGGATAAACCCAACACCCACCCCTCTCTTTTACCCCTCCCTCTCCCTTGTTGCTAAACCCAATACTCTAGGCGGGTCTGATAAAAATCCCCACTCTCTCTGATGTCCATGACTAATCACCTATTCATCTCTGTGGGCTGTGTGTAGTCCCAGAAGTGGCTGTGACTCAGCTTTTGTGCTGAAGGGATTAAAGAGCTGTTGGCCTGTTGGGGTCAGATGCCCTACCCTGACTCCATTAAAGTTGCCCCCACTGTGTTATTGCCTTTAAGTCTGCCGTCATCATGCATCTCCTAAAGAAACAAATGTTAGCTACCCTGCCCTTAAAAACTATCGGCCCATTTCCAACCTCCTTTTCCTCCCAAAGTTCTTGAACTTGTTGTCCCTTCTAAACTTGCATCTATTTCTGCCAAAGCTTCATGAACAAACCCCTCCAGTCAGGTTTCCCATGTTTGCACAAGGACAAAATATCAGTTATCAAAGCCACAATGAATGATCCCTCCTTCTAGACCTGTCTACAGACTGGTACAGTGACCAAGCTATACCCATCCACCACCACTCTCCTGTCATCTAGCTTAGTGGGACTGTATTTGTCTGGTTCCACTCTTATTCATCCACTCAGAGCCAGAGATTCACCACTAATATCTTCCTTTCCCATTCCAGGGTCATGGTCATAAATACCTCTGAAGTATTGATCTCATTCAAAGATTATGAGAATTGCTGACTGGGCCAGTATTTATTGCTCATCCCTAACTACCCTTGAAAAGGTGGTGGTGGGCTGCCACTTTGAACTGCTGCAGTCCAGGAGGTAACTCTCTTTTCCGTGTGGGAGGGAATTCCAAGATTTTGACCCAGTGACAGTGAAGGTTCGGTGATATATTTCCAAGTCAGGATGGTGAATGGTTTGGAGGGGAATGTGCAGGCACTGCTGAATAAGCCTTGATGAATATATACAGGATATTTTGTAGATGGTACACATTACTGCCACTGAGTGTTGATAGAGGAGGGACTGAATGTTTGTGGATATGGTGCCAGTGAAGCGGGCTGCTTTGTGCTGGATAATTTCAAGCTTCTTGACGTTGTTAGAGTTGCACTCATAAAGATATTTCAAAATACATACTCCCTCTCAGTGACATTCAGCTTTGCCAGATTTATCTCACCACTACCTCTCTTTTTGACAGCTCATCTGTCATTGACTACTCGACAAGCTAATTTTTCATTCAGTTAAACGTTGAAAATACTGAAGCTATTTCCTTTGGTTTGTTTGCCAATAAGGCAAATTGGCATTTGAAATCAGTATAGAATACTTACAGTGTGAAACCAGACTATTCAGCCCATCAAGTCCACACCGCCCCTCCGAAGAGCATCCCACCCAGAACCCATCCCCAACCTATTACCCTGCATTTTGCATGGCTAATCCACTTAGCCTGCACATCCCTGGATACTACAGGACAATTTACCAAGACCTATCCACCTCGTCTGCACGGTCCCTGGACACTATAGCACAATTTACCAAGTCCAATCCACCTTGCCGGCATATCCCTGGATACATCAGGGCGATTTACCAAGTCCTATCCACTTAGCCTGCACATCCTAATATTGCTAATGTTGTCCCCTTGTTTAAGAAGGGTAGCAAGGATAATCCAGGTAATTATAGACCGGTGAGCCTGACGTCAGTGGTGGGGAAGCTGCTGGAGAAGATACTGAGGGATAGGATCTATTTACATTTGGAAGAAAATGGGCATATTAGTGATAGGCAACATGGTTTTGTGCAGGGAAGGTCCTGTCTTACCAACTTGATAGAATTCTTTGAAGAAGTGACAAAGTTGATAGATCAGGGGAGGACTGTCGATGTCATATACATGGACTTCAGTAAGGTGTTTGATAAGGCTCCCCATGGTAGGTTGATGGAGAAAGTGAAGTTGCATGGGGTCCAGGGTGTACTAGCTAGATGGATAGAGAACTGGCTGAGCAACAGGGGACAAAGAGTTGTAGTGGAAGGGAGTTTCTCAAAATGGAGGACTGTGACCAGTGGTGTTCCACAGGGATCCGTGTTGGGACCACTGTTGTTTGTGATGTACATAAATGATCTGGAGGAAGGTATAGATGGTCTGATTAGCAAGTTTTCAGATGACGCTAAGATTGGTGCAGTAGCAGATAGTGAAGGGGACTGTCGGAGAATGCAGCAGAATATAGATAGATTGGAGAGTTGGGTGGAGAAATGGCAGATGGAGTTCAATCCAGGCAAATGCGAGGTGATGCATTTTGGAAGATCCAATTCATGAGCAAACTATACAGTAAATGGAAAAGCCCTAGGGAAAATTGATGCACAGGGAGATCTGGATGTTCAGTTCCATTGTACCCTGAAGGTGGCAACGCAGGTGGACAGAGTGGTCAAGAAGGCATACAGCATGCTTTCATTCATCAGATGGGGTATTGAGTACAAGAGTTGTCAGGTCATGTTACGGTTGTATAGGACTTTGGTTCAACCACATTTGGAATACTGCGCACAGTTCTGGTCGCCACATTACCAAAAGGATGTGGATGCTTTGGAGAGGGTGCAGAGGAGGTTCACCAGGATGTTGCCTGGTATGGAGGGCGCTAGCTATGAAGAGAGGTTGAGTAGATTAGGATTACTTACATTAGAAAGACAGACGTTGAGGGGGGACCTGATTGAGGTCTACAAAATCATGAGAGATATAGACAGGGTGGACAACAAGAAACTTTTTCCTAGAGTGGGGGACTCAATTACTAGGGGTCACGATTTCAACGTGAGAAGGGAAAAGTTTAAGGAAGATATGCATGGAAAGTTCTTTACGTAATGGGTGGTGGGTGCCTGGAATGGGTTGCCAGCGAAGGTGGTAGAGGTGGGCACGATAGTGTCATTTAAGATGTGTCTAGACAGATACATGAATGGACAGGGAGCAGTGGGATACAGATGCTTGGAAAATAGACGACAGGTTTAGGTAGAGGATCTGGATTGGCGCATGGCAATGTGGGTACTCTTAATTACTCTCAAGGGCAGCAAATGCAGACGCTGCCAGCAATGCCCACATCCAAGGATAATGTTAAATAAAACGTCACTGCTCGCGAAAGAACGGAAATGGTTAAATCAGATTCAGTAACCTCATCTGAAAACAGAAAATACTTAGCAGGTTGGGGCAGCATCTGTGATGTGAGCATCGGAGTTAATTTTTTAATGAAGATGTCCCATTCTCAGAAACCCTAATGCAAAAGCAATAGTCTGATATTAGAGGCAATCCTCTCAGAAGTGAAATTCGGGAGCATTTCTTTCCCTACACAGTGGTATCTCTCTTCTAAGAATCACTGTTTGTGCTATACCATATCATATCTTCAATTTCAAAACAAAAATTGAAGTACGTGATTAAAGATGAACGTTAAGCAGCCAAACCACCATGATCTCAGTGGATGGTAGGATAGACTTGAGGGGGTGAAGAGTCTACTTGATGCTATGTTGGGGCACCAGGAAACAGTTCAAATCACTCAAACGTCTGCAGTATAATTACTCCAAAGTATAAATGTAATCATTACTAGGGCCAGATTACAATGTTGAAAATTGTAATGATGCAAGCTGCAAATGTAGCTTTGCAATTCACACATGATGGTTCTTTATTCTCTTGACCATATGCGTGGTGAATTACGTGAATCCTGGACTTTTCTTAATGGTAAGGCCCTGGGGAGTGTTGCCAAACAAAGAGATCTTGGAGTACATGTTCATCGTTCCTTGAAGGTGGAGTCGCAGGTAGACAGGGTAGTGAAGAAGGCATTTGGTACACTTGCCTTTATTGGTCAGTGCAATGAGTGTAGGAGTTGGGAAGTCATGTTGTGGTTGTACAGGACATTGGTTAGGCCACTTTTGAAATACTGCAATCAGTTCTGGTCTCCCTGGTATAGGAAAAATGTTGTTAAACTTGAAAGAGTGCAGAAGGATTTAAAAGTATGTTGCCGGGATTAGAGGGTTTGAGCTATAAGGAGAGCCTGAAAAGACTGGGGCTATTTTCCCTGGTGGGTCAGAAGCTGAGGGTGAACTTAGAGAGGTTTATAAAATTGTTAAGGGCATGAATAGGGTGAATAGCCAAGGTCTTTTTCCCAGGGCAGGAAAGTCCAAAACTAGAGGTCAATGGTTTAAGGTGAGAGGGGAATGATTTGAAAGGGAGCTAAGGGGCAACTTTTTCACACAGAGGGTGGTGCATGTATGGAATGAATTGCCAGAGGAAGTGGTGGAGGCTGGTACAGTTACAACATTTAAACGGCATCTGGATGGGTTTATGAATAGAAAGAGTTTAGAGGGATATGGGCCAAATGCTTGCAGATGGGACCAGATTAATTTAGGGTATTGGGTCAGCATGGACAAGGTGGAAGCGTTTGTTTCCATGCTGTACAGCTCTATGAGACAATGACCGTACTGCAGCTTTATCAGCTATCACTTAGATTTGGAGCAGCAAAGAGTTGTGTTGTGTTTTAGTGATCAGTGTTTCATTGGCAGTCAGTTCCCCTTCGGCCCTGACAGTGGGACCCCTTTAAAATCTATGCTTTTATAAATTTCTCGAGACTGGTGCAGAACATCTAACAAGGGCTCTGTAACTTGTACTGCTACCATTAGATTTTTTTTTCCTCCATTCCTCAGCTCAAATACTTTGCCTTTGCAAATTGTTCCATGTGAGATGATAATGGGCAGTGGGCACATTGGACAGTAATGAATGATAGGAATAATCAATGAGAGTGAAGAACAAAGAAAGAAACAGGTGAAAAACAGAAGATGAACTTGGGTGAATGAAGTCACATTCATGCAGAGAACAAGGAAAGAAAAACTCAATAATAATAGAGAAAAAAGACATGGAAAAATCAGGTAAAATAGAACATGTTGGAAACAATTCACGAACTACAGAAATAATTCCTCAGTTTCAGAGTCAGAGAAGCCAAGTGACAGTATAGGAAATTGAATCTTGTCACTCGAAGAATATTTACATTGATCTGTATTAACCAAAACCTTCTGCAATTAGTTTAATTCATACTTACAGTCAAATCCAGCAATTTCTTGGAACTCAGATACAGATTAACATTTTGTGAGGCTCATGGCAACTTATGGTGATTTGCAACCCACAGCATATATTGTCCTTGCCACAGATTGTTCACTTTTTTAAGCATTAGTAACAGCATGAGCCATGAACTTCGTGTTATATTCATATTATGTGTATGAACTGTGACATTTTCTTAAAATAACAGTTGTTCTTGTACGATTTTAGTGCAGAAAAGCTAACTGTAAATCACTGTGACATTCCTTGTATCAAAAATTTTGAATCACAATGGTGTCTTACCTGCCAGATATTGGACTTTGTTCACATCCGTGAATGAATCTGTGTAATCTCATTGATATCACTAGGTGAAAAGATGGTTTTTCAGATTGCTGTGTAAAACAGGTATTTTGGAGATTTGATCAGAAAGAAGCAGGCTGCAGTTTATTCTTGTGCAAAATGTGTAGGGTGAGTAGTGGCTTTACACAAGATCACAGGACATTGTAAAGCTTGCCACTTGGGGAATCCTCCCTTGCACTTCCTTACTGAGTGCTAATAAAGCTTCCAACTGTGTGCCTCAGGCAGCCCTCTGAGAGGAACTGGGGGCTGTAAGAATAACATGTAAATCTCAGGTTTCATCAAGATGGGCATTACAAATGCATAATGTTTAACTGAACAATTTTGGAAGATTGTCCACAGCTAATTGGGGCAGCATGGTGACCCAGTGGTTAGCACTGATGTCTTACAATACCAGCGACCTGGGTTCGAGCCCACCCTTGGGCAACTGTCTGCATGGAGTTTGCATGTTCTCCCTGTTTCTGTGTGGGTCTGATGGTTTGGCTTTGCTAAATTGCCCATAGTTTCCAGGGATGTACAGGCTAGGTGGGTAAGCCATAGTAAATGCAGCATTCCAAGGAAAGGGTAGGGGGTTGAGTGTGGGAGGGATGCTCTTTGGAGGGTTAGTGTGAACTTGATGGGCCCAATGGCCTGCTTCCGCACTGTAGGGATTTCTATGATCACCGTCCAGTTCCAGGTCCTCTTCAATAATGAATGGACTAGACTCATGTGAGATTCAGGGATCTCTAACATGTGTTCCTTTTCTGAATACAGTTTTTATTTGTTTCTTTTCTGTGGCTTACACTTAATCCCACATGTGATGCAATCTTTATTTCACTTCCTGTACAGAGATTTAAATACATGTCTCCTGTTCTTTACTTGCTGTTGTGCTGCCTGTGAGGATCATTCGGTATGATAAGCTGACCAGCTTCCCTTATGCTTCACCTGTTTACAGGTGCTGTGAACTTTCTGTAGAAGGTGTTGAAATGAGGCATGCAAGAGGTGATTGGAAATGCCTGCTTACAAGCACAATTGACATCTCTGGGTAACTGTATGTGAGGCAACTGGTGAAAACCATCCCTTTGCCGTGCAACAAAATCTTGGCCAATATAAACTGAGGGAACAGTCACACTGGCTAGGACATGGTGCCCAACCTTTGGATTTATGTACTTCACAGATATTGGAAATATAAGAGTAGATTTTCTGCTTGCCTCTTGAATGCTATTGTGTGTCACCTGGGACCTTTCTTACATTCTTTCAAAAAAAATTCTGTTTCACAAACACTCCCCGGCTTAAATGAATCTTGGATCTGGTCATATTTTCTGTTCTTTATTTTGATCAAACCTTCTACTTCTGCTCCAACAACTTTATTCATCTTAGCGTACTTGCTTAGCCAAATCTCAATGTTACTCACGTTCACGCTGCACTAGTTGGAATCCTTTTTTATTATGGAATGTTGGCATCACCGGGGAAGCCAGCACTTGTTGCCTCTTGAATTGAGAAGTTTGCTGGGCCATTTTGGAAGAGTCAACCGCATTGCTGTGTGCTTGAAATCCATGTAGATTGGGAGGCCAGCAAAATGTCCTTCCATCAAGCATATTAGCGAAGAAGGTGTTTTGACAGCAATTGACAACAGTGACCATGCTGACCACTACTGAGACTAGCTTTGTATTCATAATTTATTCATTCAATTCTGTAGTGCTGTGGAGATTTGACCCCATGTTTCCCATTAACTTGGGCCTCTCAACCGTTGTTTAAAGACATTATCACTATGCCACCATATCTCCCTGCAATACTTTAATTACTTTTTCCACCAAAGCATCTTGACAGAGGTGGAGAATACCCATGTTGTATATTGTTCCCTTGACTCGGAACATGTACCCTACCACAAAAATGTGAACCTCTCTCTCCTTTGGCAAGCACACATTCTAAGGTCTAATGCTTTGCTCCCTATTCTGGCCAACACTTGTGGGAAGTCGTCTGGAGATTACTATCCTCGAAGGCTTCTTTTTCAATTAGTGCCTAACTCTTTAAAATCTGTAACATCACAGTGAGTGAATGTCTCATTAATTGTGCTAAGAGTTACTACATGTAACTGCTCTGCTTGTATTCCTGGAATCTGCAATGTCCTTTCATACTGAGAGAGGCAAAACCATTCAAGACTCCTGAATAGGACTTAGAATTTTCTGAATCGATGTTGTATATTACTGCCAAATATTTGTCTTATCGATAATGTTTTTAAGTGAATTGGATAGAGGCAGCAAAGCCTGTGTGCTGTATGCTGTCACATACAGGGAGAAAGATATGAACAACAAGTTCTGCTGAAACATTTCCCAACTTTGCCCCTCAGTTTTACTACATGATTAAACAGGACAAAAAAATGCATGTCGGTTGAAATAACTCCATGATACCGAAAGCAATGCCTGAAGCTGCTTCTTATGTGCAGGAGGAATGGTTTCCAGTACACAGCTCAGTTGCATATGTTCTGCCAATGCCCTAACCATTACATTTAGATCCTTTGGATTTATTTTTCCACGACAATCAAGTTGCCAGATAATTCTATTAAGATTCTGAGCAGTGAACACCAATTGTAATTTTTATTAAAAACGCTTTCTGCCACATACCATTTATAAAAATGATTTTCTGTACATTTCTTCAGGGCAAAATATTATTACAAAACACAGATCAAGAAATGTTTAATTGAAAAAATGGATAAATGTTGACGTTATAATTTAATGCACATGAGCAATTTTGTGAGGCGGTTTTCCAGGATAGCAGTGCCAGGGCCAAAAAGATCTGTCCTCTGAGGAAGTCTGGTAATCAAATCTCTCAATATTAGATATATAAAAGTATACAGTGAATATAAAATTTCTCTTCTAATTAATCTCAATACGAATAAAATTTTGGATGCAGTTTTACAGGCAGTTTTTACAAAAATTAATTAATTAATTACATAGATTACCCAACATCAAAATAACACTCCTTATAAATTGCAGGTATGTGCAGGTTTTGCATTCTTGTGGTAGGCTGCATGTTTCGAATCAAGGGAACGATATAACCGCATGGGTATTCTCTACCTCTCTCCTTATAGCTGAGTGGGATTATATATTGGCCCGACAGGATTAGTCCTTGGAAATACCTTTAGTTCTGTCAGAAGTGAGGAGGGTTATTGAGGGAGAGGGGAGAATGAGGAGGCAGGTTCCATTGGGTAATGAGGCGGCATCTTCTTGACAGAGGGGAGGAAGCTACAATCTGTAATGAATGAACTAAAATGCTTTTAACCATCTTACAACGGATAAAGAGCAAGAACTCTTATAATACCCTGTTCAAATTTCTTCCTTAAGCCAACACGTGCAAAAGAATAATAAATGGATGATTTACCTTATTGTTTGTCTGATCTTGCCTAATGCAAAATGCCTACTGCCTTGGCTCACTTAAAATCTGTCAGCAATGAAGTATGGAAGATCCTTTGAGGCATTTCTGAGAGAGGTAATAACAGCAAGATGTAAGTGGAAGACCGATGTTCTTTGTAAGCTATGTGGCCGCGTAGCAACCTGAAAAATGTTCTACTTGCTGTACATGTGTGGCCACACAAAAGAATTCAGAGATGCAATGCACTTAAGCAAATCTCTTGCATCAAAGAAAACAAACTTAGAAGGTACATTTATCAAACTGCACTGCTGTTTAAGACAGTACCTGAAAGTGTTAAATTACATCACAAGATAGGCTCTTCCCATCAGGAACTGGAAGGACCTAACCAGTTCAGTTTGAGCTGCTGTCAGTGTTAAATTCTATGCAGTTAAGCACTAATGCCCAACAATAATGTGTACTTACTCTTAATTCTAGCCTGAGGTCTCGCAACATTCCATCATGTAACCTAAATGTGATATGATTGGTTACTATGTACTAAGCTTACTCTGTTCAAGGACACTCAACCACTCTCCAGGTGATGACATCACTTGGACTTCCTTATCCACTCGGTATCAGTAACTTAGACTAATACCAACAAGAAGCCATTGGTGGCAATTTTTTTACTGAAGGCATTTCAGATGATGCTGGTGGATGTGAACACAACAAAAGCCAAGCCCTTTCTTGAGTGAGTGAGTTGATGGGCCAGATACCTGCTCTAGAACCTTGACAATTATGCTCCTGCGTTAGACATTGGAGAGCAGGGGAGAATAACCTGCTGTCCCTCTTGCTTTCTCATATTTTTGCAAAATAACCTTTTATCTTGATGTATTTTTTTTCCTGTCTGTAGAAAGCCCCAGGCTAACACTTTGCCCTGGCCTCTCAAAGCACAGTGGAGCTCAGGAGCTTGACATCTGAACGATTTCAGATTTCAGTCGTCAGATTTCAGCCCTCCGTGGAACAGTATGTTAAAGAACTAACTGCTGATCTTTATTTTGTCAGGCTATTTATACACATCCACCGTTTCTGCTATAAAGGAAACATGGTGAACTAGTACTGCCTGGAATCTGTAATTTCCTGCTTCAAAAAAGAAAACTTCCCAGAAGTTTATCCACAGTTTGAAGATGTCGCACTATTATTGTCAGGATTGAAGGTTGTTTTTAAAATTCAATACGAAGATTATCCCAGTTTCTGGCTCATGTCAGCTGTTAAGCTTCAACTTGACTGGATTTTGCTTCATAATGTAATCTAATCGGCTTTAGGATTTAATTAAACAAGCTGTCGCTGCACTTCTTAATTCAGCTTTGGTCCAATGGTGAATTAGGCTTTAAATTAGTCATGAGTGGCTGATGAGCACCTTCCTGTACATTTGTTGGAAGCAGTAATCAGAACAATGGGAAACTTGTCACCCATGGCAATCAAACATGATCTAGATATGTTGCCAGACCCTGCATGGGTTTATCCCTCTTGGGAGTTGTTTTGGTGTGAAGAAACTCGCTAAGCACCTTCAAATCTCTTTTTGGAAAATATGTTGTCATTGTGCCATATTGTGACGATTCCAGAACTATTTCCAACCCCTGGATGAATCTGAATGCTAATTATTAGATTGAGCAGCAAACACTGTAGGCAAGAATTGTCAACAAGTATAATATACAAATTTTAGTCATGAATTAAAACACATAGTCATAGAGATGTACAGCACAGAAACAGATGCTTTGGTCCAACTCGTCCATGCTGACCAGATATCCTAAATCACTTTAGTCCAATTTGCCAGCATTTGGCTCATTTCTCTCTAAACCCTTCCTATTCATGTGCCCATCCAGATGCTTTTTAAATGTTATAATTGTACCAGCCTTCACCACTTCCTCTGGCAGTTTATTCCACACATCCTCTAACTGAAAAAGTTGCTTATTTGGTCCCTTTCCCGTCTCACCTTAAATTTATGTCCTCAGTCCCCTACCCTGGGAAGAAGACCTTGGCTATTCACCCTATCTATGCCACTCATGATTTTATAAATCTTTATAAGATCACGCCTCAGCCTCCCTTACAGGGACAATTGCCCCAGTCTGTTGAGCCACTTCTTATAGAACAAACCGCCCAAACCTGGCAACATCCTTGTAAATCTTTTGAGCACCCTTTCAGATTTAACAACATCTTTCCTATAGCAGGGAGACTAGAACTGAATGCAGTATTCCAAAAGTGGCCTAACCAATATCGTGTACAGCTGTAACACGACCTCCCACCTCATATACTCAATGCACTGATCAATAAAGGCAAGTGTACCAAATGCTGCCTTCACTATGCTGACGACCTGTGACTCCATCTTCAAGGAACTATAAACCTGCACACCAAGGACTCTTTGTTTGGCAACACTTCCCATTAAGTGTATAAGTCCTGCCCCGATCTGCCTCACCAAAATGCAACACCTCTCATTTATCTAAATGAAACTCCATCCACTGCTCTTTAGCCCATCGGTCCATCTGATCAAGGTCCCATTGTACTCTGAGGTAAACATCTTTGCTGTCCACTGCACCTCCAATTTTGGTGTCATCTGCAACCTTATTAACCGTTCCTCTTATATTCACATCCCAATCATTCATATCAATGACAAAAAGCAGTGGACACTGTACCGATCCTTGTGGCACACCGCTAGTCACAGGCCTCCAGAGCAAAAAACAACCCTCCACCACCAGCCTCCATCTCCTATCTTCAAGCCACACGAACAAAATGTCAATATTATTTCCTCAGGATTGATTTTGAGAATAGGTTTCAATTTAAAAAGCAAATTTATCAGGGACTTTCTGAGCATTTTCATTGACTGGCTTTTTTATTGCTCCAGCAGGATTTCATTACAGGCCATGGTTTTTTGAAAATCTGTAATTTGTGTCTTATTTTCATTGGTGACTTTTTATTTATCAGTATCACTTGCAGAATAAAGATAAAATTAATATTTCTCGAAACCCATACAAGTACTAACTAAAAGCAGCATCGAAATTAATTGTGTATATGTGACATTTAAATAAATACCTATTAAACATCCTCCCTTTTAGAAATATTCTGTGTATAACTGGCCAATAAAATCATCCATGGAGCAGTGGGAACGGACATATAAGCCCCCAAGGACAGATATACAAGGTCCGACAAAATAGAGTTGAACGATTACCCTTTAGACTTAATTTTCTGATGTTTCATTTTAATACAAGTTTTTGACCATTTTAAATGGATTAATGTTGACAATAACTAATGGCGTATGAAATATCTAGATCTTTGTCCTTTTCAAAGAATCATAGGAATTTCAGCAGGGAGGAAATAGTTCCACTTGTGAGTGAAGCTATTCATTTAGTCATAATGATGGCAATGGTGGATCAACACCAGAGCTTTCTATTCTAATCTCATTTGCTCTGTGTTTTTCTCTGTATTCTGTATTTTCATATTCCAGTGATTATTTATTCCCTTCTTCAATCTGCTGGATTAGCTGAAGTGTATGAAAGGTGGAGGTGATCTTTGCAAAAAATTATATTTCAAAAATCAATTCCTATGCATGTGGCAAAATGGTAATGTCCTTACCTCTGGGCGAGGAGGCCTGCATTCAAGTCCTACCAGGGATATGGAATAACATCTCTGAATAGCTGATTTGAAAATATCCAAAAACCAGTTCCTGAAGGGATTGGGAGATGGATTCAGACATCAGCTGTGTAAGGAGGAAGAAGAGATGAAGGGTTTAAAAGTAATTTTTCAGGAAAGGAAGTGTGATTTTAATCCTGCTGTCCGCCCTGCCTGTGCCCATCTTTCTCAAAATTCTTGTATTCAAATTCCTGCTTCCATTATGCACACAGCACCAAAAGTCACAAACAACTTTTGACTGTAAATGTATTCTGTTGTATCTTTCTATCCTACAGAACATCTCTATAACATTTAATACTGTCGTTCTTATCATCCTTTCTGCAGTTGTTTTCATTAAAATTGCTCTTATGTGGTGCCATCCTAATCTATTCTAACGCCACTCATGTCCTTTTGTTCTCCATGCTTTGGGCATTTTGACCAGTTTCTACATGAACTGACTTTACTCGGGTACTATATTTGTGACATGAACAGGAGTCAGAGTCGACTTGCAACTCAATGCAATTTTATTCACAAAATGTATTAAAGGCACAAAAGTGGCCATATGGCTGCATATTATCTAAAACCCTGCTCTTTTGTGATAAAATTCCCGATTCTTACATTAACTACTTTACCAATCACAACATTAAGTCTTTGCTGTGATCCTTACCTAACCTGCTGCTAGGATTAGGTGCTACCCGTGCAGTTAAACCTGGCCAGGCTGTATTGTCACCTCCGACAATCTTGGCAAATGTGCTTGTTGTCTTTCTCTTTCCAGGTGGTTGGAGCTGTGCTGCTGGTCTAGGTGGAGCGCTTGCTGAGGGAATGGCCAACAGATGTCTATAACCAGTGCCCGAGCTACAAATCTTCACTCAAACCCCGGCCAACAGGTGTCCCTTCTTATCCTTCCCTGCTGCATCTTTCCAGAATGTTCTCTAGCCCTCAGCCAATTGATTTTCCAGGTCAAGGCCATGGTGTCCAATGGGATCCCCGGTATCCCTGATGTGTCACAGGCATGTCCCCTTCTCCATATATTCGTGACGGGAGCCCAGGGCATCAGCGAGGCTGCTCATCATATTCTAATGCACAAAGCAGTCTCATTCTCCACAGCAAATCTGCCTTTATCTTATGTGGATGCTTTGTGCTTGACCTGTCCTGAGAGTCCCATTGGGTCTACGGGTCTACAGGCTGAAAAGTTGCCCGTTCCATTTTGGGCCTAGCCGTTCAGGCTCTGGGCTATCTGGCCACACTTTATATCTCCTCTTGCTTAATCATTGTCACTTCCAGTCTCCCTCCAGGGTACTTACTCAGTGCCCTTCTCCTCTTCCTGGATCCTGCCGTTTCTGCGTCCATGTGCAAGTATGAAATATTCCATCTGTACCTCAATGATGCCCAGCACTATCCTGACTGTTTTGTTTTGATCATGTGACCATGTCTGCACTCTCAGATTCACTCATTCATTCATCTGTGCTCAGGTTGAAAGCAGGTCCTTTGTTCATTTTCTGTTACTGAACCATCCTGACCCATTTTCTTGGCACTTTTTGTCAGTGGTGGTTTGCCGTTGCTTTCTGCTGTGAGGAGTGGGCTGCGAAGGCAGGTCCCAAGTTTGTCTCAACTGGAATACTATGAGCAGTTTTAGGCCTGTATCAAAGGAAAGATACACTGCCATTTGAGGCAGGCCAGAGAAGGTTCGCAAGGTTCGTAGAATAATAGAATCCCTGCAGTGTGGAAACAAGCCCTTCGGCCCAACAAGTCTACACTGACCCTCAGAGCATCCCACCCAGACCCATCCCCCATAACCCACCTAAGCTACACATCCCTGAACACTACGGGCAATTTAGCATGGCCAGTCCACCTAGCCTGCTCATCTTTGGATTGTAGGAGGAAATCGGAGCACCCAGAGGAAACCCACGCAGACACGGGGAGAATGTGCCCCGTGCTCCACACAGATACCTCCACCTCCAACTTCTATGATCTACATTGCTTTCCAGTCACCCAACATACTACATTTGATTTATTCCTGTCTTCACATTTTTCTCATCCTCCTCTCTACAGTCTCTTTCAGCATTATACCATCACCAAGGGTTTTATCCAGTGCTCCCTGCCTCTAGTGCAACCCACTTTCCTTCACTTTATCATTGAAGACAAATCCTTGATTAATCTCAGCTTTATTCTTTGAATGCTCTCCTGAATGCTCTCAGTCTTTCCCATTTCCTTTTTTAGTATTTTGAATCCCTCAAAACTGATCATTTCAAAGAGATAAAAGGTACTGCAGATGCTGGAGAATCCGAGATAACAAGGTGTGGGGCTGGATGAACACAGCAGGCCAAGCAGCATCATAGGAGCAGGAAAGCTTGACGTTTCGGGCCTAGACCCTTCATCAAAAATTCATGTGTTCATCCAGCCCCACACCTTGTTATCTCATTTCAAAGAGGTTTTGATTGTCCGTGTAAATAATTTCCTCTGTACAGTAGCTACTTACACTTGTCAATTTATTTTGTGAAGCACCAGTCTTGTTACCATGTGATAACCATGACATTTAAAGGCTTAACTTACCTTGCCTATCCATGTAACTTCCTCCCTCTTTCAGCCCATTTGAATAAGACGTGATCCCCCTTTCACTCCCAGTCAAGCAAATCTCTTGGTTTTAAAATTTCCTTGCCCCTGCCTATCACTGTAAACCCCTGCAGCCCCCATAACCCACCAATGTATCTGGTCTCCCCTATGTCTGGCCTCTTGTACATTCCCAAGGTTAATTGCTGCACTGCTGGTGATGTTGTCGAAGCTCTGGAATTATCTCTGTAGACCGGTGTGTCCCCCTCTCTCCTTTAAGGCACATTTAAAACCTACCTCTTTCACTAAGGTTTTGCTCTTGACCTTATGTGGCTGAGTATTGTAGTTTGTTTTATAATGCTGCTGTGAAGCACCTGGGAACATTTCATGGCGTTGAAGGTTCTATATTAATCTATGTTGTTGTTGGAGCTCACAGCAGGGAGTTGAAGCAAGTAGAGGATTGGTAATGAAACTGCTGTGCATAGACTCTTACGGAATCAACAAGCATTTAAGTTTTAAAAATATTAGAGAATATTCCATGGAAAATAAGATAACCAAGATGCAGCTCTTTGGCTAAATTGAAGCGTTGGCTGAAATTTGGTGATGGGGCGGTGTGGGGGGAAACATTGTTTGGAGATACTATGGGAGAAGCTCGTGACCACTTAAGCAAATACACTATTAAAATAATAGCCCTGGCTAAACTAATGGGAAAAGTGTCAAACCACTCTGGGACTGCAAGCATAGATTCCTGTGGAGACACGACATGTCCAATATCAGGCACGTAACTTATTTGCAAATATATCCCACTGACTTCAAAACAACGCTTAGGCAATTTCAACAATTCTAAGTACAACAATGATAAAATCACAATTCCAAACTGCCCTGCAGTGCCTTTCCTGCACAAAGCCCACTCACTTTCAACATGTAGAGCCAACAGGGTAATGCTGCAAATGGTGCCAAATCACATTCTATCAATACTACAAGCTGTGAACAGACATCTTCCACCATAGCCCTCACTTCTCGCTCTGTTCTTGTGTTCCAACTGAAGGTACTGTTCACAGGAATAAAAACATAAAGTGCTGGAGAAACTCTAGCAGCTGCTCTAGAGAGTTACATGTGAAATGGGAGTTCTGAAGTTGTACTGGACTCGAAACATTAACTTTGTTTCTCTGTCCGGAGATGCTGCCAGACCTGTCGAATTTCTCCAGCACTTTCATTTTGATTTCAGATCTCCAGCATCTGCAGTAGTTTACTTTAATTTTACTGCCGAGGAGCAATAATGAGAGGCAGAGTGGAGAGAGTGGACTAATTTGGTCCTCACACTGAATTATCTTACTTTGTTTGTTCTCGAGATGCGGGTGATGCTGGATAAGGTCCATTTACTGTTCACCTGGAGTTGCTTCCAGGAATGCGGCGGGCAGGTCTTCTCCTGCATCCGCTGTCATCCTTGGGCAGTTGTCGCTCCCAGGATATGATCTTATAGCGGAGTCATAAAGTCATACATCATGGAAACAGACCCTCCCGTCCAACCAGTCCATGCTGATCATAATCCCAAACAACTTGCCTGTACTTGGCACTTCTCCTTCCAAACACATCTTATTCGTGTACTTACCCAAATGCCTTTTAAATGATGTAACTGTACCCGCATCCACCACTTCCTCTGGAAGTTCATTCCACACACGAACCACTCTTTGTGTAAAATAGTTGCCACCGTGTCTTCTTTAAATCATTCTCCTCTCACCTTAAAAAAATTCTCCCCCTAGCCTTGAAATGCCCCTACCTGGGAAAAGACACCAGCCATTTACCTTATCTAAACCCCTCATGATTTTATAAGGTCATCTGTCAACCTCCTACATTCCAGTGAAGAAAAATCCCAGCCCATCCAGCCTCTCTCCATAACTCAAATCCTCCATTCCTGACAACATCCTGGTCAATCTTTTCTGAACCCTCTCCAGTTCAATAATATCCTTCCGATAACAGGGTGATCCTTTTTACCCATTCCTGAGCTTTACTGTGACAGAGAGGACGAGAGAAGGTCTTCACTTTTTATTTCCCAAACTCCTGGTCTACATGTTGGTGAGATTTGGGAACACCATTATCCCAAAATGCAGCCATGCATATTTAATTGAGGCAGTTAAAGTGGTGTAGCATTTGTGCAGTTTTCCCCTCAGTCTCTGCTTCACTGACATTGACAAAGCTTATGCTTGTGCACAACAGGCATCTTGCGAGATAACAAGCATAGGGCTGGATGAACACAGCAGGTCAAGCAGCATTGAGACGTTTCGGGCCTAAACCCTTCATCAGAAATGGGGGAGGGGAAGAGGGTTCTGAAATAAATAGGGAGAGAGGGGGAGGTGGATAGAGGATGGATAGAGGAGAGGATAGGTGGAGAGGAGGCAGACAAGTCGAAGAGGCGGGGATGGAGCCAGTAAAGGTGAGTGTAGTTAGGGGGGTAGGGAGGAGATAGGTCAGTCCAGGGAAGACGGACAGGTCAAGGGGGCGGGATGATGTTAGTAGATAGGAGATGGGGGTGTGGCTTGAGGTGAGAGGAAAAACAGGTTAGGGAGGTGGAGATGAGCTGGGCTGGTTTTGGGATGTGGTTGGGGGAGGGGAGATTTTGAAGCTTGTGAAATCCACATTGATGCCATAGGGCTGCAGGGTTCCCAGGCTGAATATGATTTGCTGTTCCTGCAGCCTTCGGGTGGCATCGCAGGAGGCCAAGGATGGACATGTCATCTGAGGAATGGGAGGGGGAGTTGAAATGGTTCGCGACTGGGAGGTGCAGTTGTTTGTTGCGAACTGAGCACAGGTGTTCTGCAAAGCGGTCCCCAAGCCTCCGCTTGGTTTCCCCTATGTAGAGGAAGCCACAACGGGTACAGCGGATGCAGTATACCACATTGGCAGATGTGCAGGTGAACCTCTGCCTGATGTGGAAAGTCTTCTTGGGGCCTGGGATTGGGGTGAGGGAGGAGGTGTGGGGGCAGGTGTAGCACTTCCTGCGGTTACAAGGAAAAGTGCCGGGTGTGGTGGGGCTGGAGGGGAGTGTGGAGCGGACAAGGGAGTCGCGGAGGGAGTGGTCCCTCCTTTATCTCTGAGGCATCTATTGCTGCTAAGCAGGGGGAAGCCAAAAGAAAATAAAAGGGCCCATTGGCAAACCAGCATAAACTGAAAGTAAAATCACACCAAATCTCTGTAACCTGTCTGCAGGTGCCTGATGTGTACTTCTGTAAAACAAAACGCTTGTGTTAATCCCACTTATCAGTAATTGCTAGCTGCAAACAACTGCATTTTTAGTGATAGGGATAGAGGGGCTGAGAAGTAACTCAAAGGCATTTCCAATCAACAGACTAGCTATAACCACTATGACAAACTATCTCTTTTAATATCTAAATATGTTCTCAGCATTGCTAGAACCACCTGGAGCCCATTCTCTCATTTCCAACATCTTGTATCCTTCGTCTTCCTACATTGTACTTTGCAATGTGAAGCTACTGTACGTCACATACACAATGTATGATAAGTTAAAACTCTTGGCACACTCTATCTATGCTCACAAGGCTCCTGCTATTCAAAGCTTTGAAGCCTTCATTTCCTGCAAGACAGATCTGAAAATGCTGCTGCAGTTTAAAAACACATTTAGGGAATCATGTATGTCACAGTGGACTAAATTATCATTCTTATGATTTTCGTTATTGATGAACATATTATGAAAATAAGAGATGCTTCTATCAACTTAATGTCTTTATTCCATGTTTAAAGTAAACAGTCATTATGACCTGCTCTTTAAATGCCTTGGATTGTCTGTGTTAAATAATTTCATTACACCAGTAAATAATACAGTTGTGCTTTAAATTTTCTCCTTGTTCCCCATTCTGCTAATGCATTGGTGTTCAAAGCATCGCATTTTTTTGAGCCAATTAGTCCTTGTTCAGAATTTTGAGAAGTGCGAATACAGGGTGACAGTTTTAATTGTTTTGAGACTGGTACATGTTCGGATGCAAAAGATCTGGCAGCTGGTTAAGAACTGTATTTCTAATGGAAATTGAGACGATCTCTCGCAACAGGCATACTTTATTCATAATACTTCTCTGAAAGTGTTTTGCAAACTTCTGTACCTGGAAACTTGATAGCTGTCCAAACTGGACTCCGGTATCATTGATGCTGATGAAGTTACATCTGTTCTTTCCCTTGCAAATTTTGTGCAGCCTGTTAATTAAAATTATTAGAGCAGGCAGTCAACACTAAGCATGCCATTGAGTGACTGTGTGCCTGAGCAGGGGATGAAAAGTTAGCAGAAGTTCAAGCTAGCCTGCAGTAGCTGAAAGCCAACCTACACCTCTAGAACGGTTCTGAAGTTCTGAAGAAGGATCTGGATCCAGAATCTTAACAATGCTTTCTCTCCCCAGATACTACCAGACCTGCTGAGATTTTCTAACAATTTCTGTTTTTGTTACCACTGGAAGGTTGGGTACATTTTGGCAGAGGGAAGTTCTGAAAGGGAATCCAGGACACTGCAATCCTGATGATCTGGATTCAGTGCCACAAGAGGTTTAGTGTACTTGTATGAATGATCCAGATCAGTGAATGTACCTTCAGATGCTTTTTCTCACTAACTTAGACATTAGCCTCACACAGTGTTCATTAGTCACCTCTATCAATCACAGCTCAAATCTAAATTCAGTTTGTCCTCACCCTCAGAAATGTAGCACTTCTTGCAGCTTATCCAGGCTACCAGCTGTTCAACCTTGGCAGCCACATTACCCAAATACATCTTACTATGCTGACTGGTACTCTTCCCTGTCCCTTGCAGGGTAAAGTTATACTTAAACCAAGGGAGCAACATCAAACTAGCAAGCGACAGGAACACAGTGCACCTTTAACACATGGTGCTCACCACCATTTGAATGGCTATGACTAAGCCTTGGCTAGCTTGGGACAAAATGCATTAAAATGACATAATGTTCTTACCTAAATCACCACTTCTCATTATGTTTTCTCCTCTTACAGTCTCTGTTGATTTATAAGCTGCAGGTTCTGCAAACATAAACCTCTTACTTCCTCTTCCCTCATGACAATCCTACTTGTAATTGCAGTTGAATGAGTTGATTGTGAACAGTGATGGACTGTGTTGGTTGTCTCCTTCATCCATCTTCTGCCTTTTCCTCCTCCTCGTGCATGCTGAGTAGCTGTCCACAGGGGTTGTAATCTGATAATGGTGAGACTGTGCAGCAATCGGTGACGGATTGTGACATCCTCTCTGTGAATATTGCAGGGCTACTCCGGAGCAGTCCAAGCAGTGGAACCTTTGTTTATGTACTCCAAAGGCTGCTACATAAACTGATGACACAAGATAAAAGGAAAGTAGCTTGTGAAGAGGAGATAAGCTACAAAGGGATATAGATAGGTTAAGTGACTGGGCAAAGAGCCAGAAATTTGAGAACAATAAGGAAACGATGAAATTGTCTATTTTGGCAGGAAGAATAACCAAATAAGCATATTATTTAAACGACAAGAGCTTGTAGAGATCTGAGATGCAGATGGATCTGGGTGTCCTATTGTGTAAATTTCCAAAGATACAGCGAATAAAAATAAAGTCAGCGTTGTTCTAGTGGATCAGATGGTTGCTCTCTGATTAGAGAGAGATGACTAGCAGGTTAAGTAATTAGGAACACGAATAGAATGATCTAATTTTTTGCAAGGGGACCTGGAAGCAAAGTAGAGGAGTGATGCTTCAGTTATACAGGGCATTGGTCAGACCAGATCTGCAAATCAGACCAGAACTGTTTTACATATTTGTCTCCGTATTTATGGAAGGATGTAAATGCATTGAAAACAGTTCAGAGAAGTTTATTAAACTAACCCCTGAAATAGATGGGTTGCCTTACAAGGAAAGTTTGGAGGCCAGGTTTGTTTAGAAGAGTAAGAGGCAACTTGATTGGAACACACCAAGCCCTAGGAGTCTCAACAAGGTTTCCTTATCTTCATTCATGTGACGTGGCTGTCACCAGCCAGTATTTATTGCCCTGAAGGCAGTTAAGACACAACCACAATTATCATCGATTTGGAGTCACATGTGAACCATATCAGGTAAAGATAGCAGTTATTCATAGAATAGAATCCCTACTGTGTGGAAGCAGGCCATTCGGCCCATCAGTTCACCTTCTGAACAGCATCCCACCCAGACCTACTCCCCCCCATCCTGTCCCTGTAACCCTGCATTTCCCATTGGCAGTCCACCCAACCTACATATCCCTGAACACTATGGGCAATGTAGCATGGTCAATCCACCCGGGTCCTTGACCCTGTGAGGCAGCAGTGCTAACCACTATGCCACCGCACCTTCCCTAAAAGACATGAGTGAACAAAATGAGTTTTTTTACAACAACTGCTACGTAGTTACCCTTAGACTTGTTTTTTATTTCAGAACATTTTTAGTTTTGAATTTCACCATCCATTTCGGGTGGAGTTTGAACCCATTTTCTCAAATCATTAGCCTGTGGTTCTGGATTATGAGACCAGTGATATGTGACTACAGCACCACCATTGGAAACGGAAAGGATATTTCCTCTTGTGGGCAATCTAGAATTAAGGGTGACTGTTCAAAACTGAGAAGTAATGCATTTAAGACAGAGGTGAGGAGATATTTTACATGGGGGGGTATTCCCTGACCATGCACACTCCCTTGTGCAGAGAGCCTTGACTTAGAACCCAGAACCTGTCTGTACAGGTGTGATAATACTCTATCAGTCTTTAATCGATTCCAAGATAACAAGGTGTAGAGCTAGATGAACACAGCAGGCCCAGCAGCATCAAAAGAGCAGCAAAGCTGACGTTTCGGGCCTAGACCCTTCTTCAGAAATGGGTTTAGGCCCGAAACATCAGCTTTCCTGCGCCTCTGATGCTGGTTGACCTGCTGTGTTCATCCAGCTCTACACCTTGTTCTCTCAGATTCTCCAGCATCTGCAGTTCCTACTATCTCTTTAATCAATTCCAACTGGGATTTCCATCACTGTCAGGGAAGAGGAACTACCTTACAGAGTTGCTTCCAATTGGATTTTTTGGGAGCTTTGTAGTTTCAGGATTGAGTGCCGGCCCCTGCTGGAACTACAGGCTGTCCCTAAAGAAGGTCAGTCCTGGAGGCCAGTCTCAGAGATAAATCTGGCATTTTGGAAGGACCTGGGGGCGCGGTGAATTAACACCCCAATGAGAGGCTGCGGAGAGGGGATGCCCAGGCTGGAGAGGCATCTGAATGGGTATCTCTGATAGAGGCAGGGAAATCACAAAAAACGGAACCCTGCATTTCTTTCTTGATGGTAACAAGTGTGGTGAAAGCTGCTCAGTTAACCATCTTCTCCTGCCACGTGTTAAACGCGGGGGTAAAATAAGATAATAATCAGCCACTTAATAGGAGGCAGCTTGGGGGTTGCAGGGAGGTGGTACAATGGCCACTAGTTTTATGTTATGAGCATTACCACCCAACCTTCAAGAATTCTCGTAAAAAGTCATAAAATCCAATCTGCAATGTTGTTCAGAGTTCTTGAATTTTGATCTGGTGACAGTGAAGGAATGGTGGGAGAGTTCCAAGTCAGAATGGGTGTCTTGAAGGGCAACCTGTTGTTGGTAGTACCCCCTGTGTATTTGCTGCCCTTGTCCTTCTGGGTGGCAGGGCTTGAGGATTTGTGAAGTTGTGTTCAAGGAGGCTTGTTGTGTAATTGCAATGTGGTGGATCTTTACTCATCCAGGTGAATGGAGAGTATTCGATCACACTCAATCACATTGGATCTGGTACTTAGTGGAAAGGCATTGTAGAGCCAGGAGCAGAGTGCAGCTCAGTTTCTAATCAATGGGTTGTTGATGCCATGAGATTGAGTTATGCTAATGTTATTGAAAGCAAAGAGAGAAGATGGATCCATTTTCTTTGAGATGGTCATTGCCTGGTACTTGTGTGACATGGATATTACTTGCCATTTATCAGCCCTTGCCTGAATGTTATTGGAATGAACCTTGCTGCAATGGATATGGATTGTTTCTGTATCTGTGGAGTTGAAAATGGAGCTGACATTGTGCAATAATCCCCATTTCTGACCTTCTGATGGAAATACAGCCATTGCTGAAACTGCTGAAGATGATTTGGCCTGGACCACTAATGGGGCTGGGGTAGTTGTTGGGGGAATTTGGCTCGTGTGGTCTGGTGGTAGAGTCCCTGCCTCTGAACCAGGATGCCCAGGCTCAAGTCCCAAGTGTAATAACATCTCTGAGCAGGTGGATTAGAAAAAAAAAAACTGACCCTCAGGAACTAGTGCACATGTGGTACAGTGGTAGTGACTCTACCTTTGAGCCAGGATGCCTGTGTTCAAGTCCCACTTGCTTCAGAGGTGCATCATAACACCTCTGAACAGGTTGCTTAAAAAACATCTACCCTGATGCACTCCTACACCGATGTCCTGCAGCTGAGGTGATGGACTTCTAACAACCGCAGGCATGTTCCTTGTTGTTAGCTGTGCATGCAGTCCATGTCATGCCTGCCGATCAAATATACACCATTGATCTACATCATGCCCTGTGTATGGTCACACACCACCTGGGATTTGAGGTCATGGAATTGTTTTCAGTTGCAGTCCATCTCAAAGTGGAACCTGTGAAGCGAGGTGGGTATTGATGTTGGCATTGTGCACCATGAGGAGGAATGCAGTCCTCAGGAGGTCACGCGTTCTCTCTGCCTCCCACTGACAGGCCCCTTCCTTTTTCAGCACCTTGATGTGCTCTGTGTCACATCTTGTTCTCCCAGTCATTTGAAGGCCAAGGGAACGCTACTTCCACACTCATGTAAGGGTGCACATGCATTGTGCAAAGCATTATCTATCAAACTGGGTGCAGAGCAGAATTTCGCAGCTTTTTTGGCAGAAGTTGATGATGTAAAGAATTGGAATCCGGTTCAGGTATGTTGTATGTCTTTTGCTGCAGAGGTGTGTCAACACCCCCCACTCCGTGTAGTTTGGGATGGTTCTAAATTTTTGATCATACAAAGGAGTGCCAGCAACCAGAGGTCCTATTTACTTTACTTCTCCAGGGAGTCTATCAGTCTCCTGCTAAAGTTATAAGAGGAGATAAGAAGCTGCCCCTACCCCTGATGAAATTCAAAGCTGACAAGTTTAGAGTTGATGCCAGGCACCATACTGACATTAATCATGTGAAGCATACATCAGATGTCAGGACGCAAACTGTCTGTGAGGTGAGTCTCCCACCTCTGGAGATTTCTGATCTGCTCTGCTGTAATGCCAGATCAGGCTGAATCCACACTGCAGTGCACCGACACTCCATTTACAGTCTGAATGCATCCTCAGAAAGTAACAGGCTGGGACAGTGTTTGACACGGCTCTCATAGAAAGCTCCCCACAATTATCAAATGAACACTGGCACAAATTTCTCCATTCTTGATGTTAGTTTCAAACTGGTACCTATTAAAGATGAATGCTAGCAACTGAGATGTCACTGATCAATGTTTCCAACCAAAAATATGGAAATATTCCCACAGACAACAAATCAGGAAGTGACAACTATTCAATCCTTTCACTCTTTATTTTAAATTCTACAAAAACATATGGGACATGCACATGAGATCAAGGTGGAAGCTAAAACAGAAAAGAAATTGCATATTTTATCATCTTTAATTTTCATCTTAGTGGAAAAAATTGAAATTCAAGAAATATTAAATTTCTCTTTGAGGATTTGTAAGGATGGTTAACAGTAATTATGAAGTTAGTACATGTTTAAAATCTCACTTACACCTCATTTGAGGTGATAAAAACTTTTCAAAGGTTTTTACAGCAAGACTAAGACTAAAAACTGAGGAGGTTTTCATGGGTTCAGTGACTTCTAATGATCACATTCTTGGGAGAACCTGAACCATGAAGAAGTGCAAGAGCACTGGCAGCAACCTCTGGATTTCCAAGTTTATCTGTGCATGTGTAGGTCCAGAAGTTGCTGTCAGTTTCAGAAGAGTATTGCCAGCAAATGTTGACATTTCACCATTGAAAATATTGCATGATTTGGATTGTTGGTAGTAAAACAAAATTAGCACAATACGCATTTCTTAGCTATATTTATTGCAAGTCTTCTAAAGAGAGCTCTTTGGATTCTGGATATAACTGATTTTGGGCCATCTCTTCATGAGCCCATCATAAGCACAAGTCAATTGTTGATACATTTACAAATTTGCACTGATTTAACAATCTGACTCCAAGAGTCCTTGAGGATTCTCAGGATGGGAATTGTGATGGGTAGAGCACTCTTCTGAGATTTGGCCAAGCTGTAAGAGCTTTGTTTTACAATGATTGTAGATTTTTTGACCTGCAGATACTTACTACTGACATTGGATGATCCAAGTGGAAACCTATTACATTTTCTAGCATTGATAGGGCTCAAACTCATGAGCATACAAATTACTCATTTTTAATGCTGCCGTCGCGGTACAATTGCAGTCTGCAGAGTTTATAAACTGAGGGTTGAATTTTGGTGGCACATTAAATGGTTTCCAAAATTTAAGGAACTTTTTAAACACAAAATCTAGGAAAACCACCACTTAGTTGTGCGGTTTGATGCTAAAATGCAGGGTGAAATTAGTTTACCTATTATACAAGCAGAAGCATTGAAATGAAATAATTAATGCGCATATTCAATCGAGAACAAATAAGTTACTTACAGTGAAGCACCAGCATAGGAGTGTTCACAGTGACATTTCTAGACTATAGATACATCTTTGCTCACGCTAAAATACATATTTTCATTTACATTTCTGGCATTGACTGCAGTTGCAGCTGTATCATTCTGACACCTCTCTGTCCAATTTTACAGGACATTGGAATACTACTTTTGAATCTTCTAATTTAAAAAGAATTTTTATGATCTCACAGCTAAAATTTTCTTTACCGTTGATCATTGAAACATGCACCTATTTATTTAGTTTGAATGAAATACGAGATGGCCATTTTCAAGCAGACATGGTCTGAAAGTGGTAGCATATTAGTCAGTAATTAATCACATTAATTACCGTGCTAAACATCAAATGCAGATTCCATTAATGGATTCATTAAAATAGCAAATCTGACAATTTGGCAAGGAGTGAGAAAGGAGCTCAAAGCATTTTAATTATAACCAAAAAGGCTAGACAATATTTAAGTCTCGACTGTTTTTTGAAGGTCGTTGGTAAAGCTTGTGTTCTTGTAACCTTTTGTTTCAGGTGATTTATGTCAGATTCACTCATGCATTATAACTAACAACAGAGCTCCATAAGGGACTGAAATGGAGCAACAAAAGCTGGCAAGCTGCCAAGTATCATCCCAATGCAACTTGAGATTTGAAACCTTTGCTGCATAATATTAAATACCACAGGGAGGAGGGAAGGCTCGCAATATGTAGCTTTCCCAATTACTCTCTTGAACTTTGAGTATGTTTACTTTCCCTCATGTTTCTTTTAACGGCGGAAGAAATACAATGTTTATTTAAGTTTCAAAAGTAAGATATTAGTTTGGTGTTTACAAAGGAAAGTATTTCAATGACTTGGTGCATTATTACGTCTCAAAATGTTTTGCATCCAAGAAATTACTCTTTTCAGGGCATTCCATGCTGTTGCTGTGGGAAAATCTGGTCCTCTGTTTCCTCATGACAAAATGCAGTGGACTGCAAGTGGAATGAGTAAGCTGCGAGTCTCTGGCTGATGTGTTGTTTGGTGTATTAATATTGGTAGACTAATAGGAGAACTCGGATCCTTCTTTGTCCGCTGTACTGAGATCTTTAATATATTTCGAAACAGTATCTTCAACATTTCATCACAGAGCCATAGAGTTGTACAGCACAGAAAGAGGCCCTTTGGCCCATCATGTCCCTGCCAGCCAGCAGACATCTATCTACCCTAGTCCCAATTTCTAGAAGTAGGCCCATAAGCCTTGTATGTTTGGGAGTTTCAGGTGTTTATCTAATAATTTTTTAATGTTGCATGGGTGGTCGAGGAACAATCAGACAGCGAACTCCAGATACACACCACCCCCTAGATGAAAACATTCTTCCTTAAACCCTTGACAAATTTCCTGCCCTTTGCCTTGCTTCCATGCTGATTGACCTCTCTACTATGGGGGAAGGTTCTTCCAGTCTACCTTATCTATGCCCCTACAACTTTTGTACGTCTCAATTAGGTCCTGTCTCGGTCTTCTCTGCTTTGAGAAAAACAATCCCAGCCTATCCAGACTGTTTTTTTAGCTGAATCGCTGAAGCCCAGGCAACATCTTGGTGAACCTCCTCTGCACCCTCTCCATGTGTAATCAAATCCCTCCTTTAGTGTGGCAACCAGAACTGCACCCAATACTCCAGCTGTGACCTAATTAACATTTTATACAAGTCCATCATAACTTCCCTGCTATTCAATGCCTTGACTAATAAAGACAAATATCACATATATCTTCTTAACTGTCTAACATGCTTATCCAATTGCCTTCAAAGATCTGTGGACATGCACACCAAGGTCCCTTTGACCCTCTGTACTCCCTAGAATCACACCGTTCATAGTATACTGTCTTCCTCTACTAATCCTCCAAAAATGCATCACCAACACTTTTCCAGGTTAAATTCCGTTTGCCACCGTTAGTTCATCCAACCAGCCCATCAATGTTGAGTGACACGGGCAAACACACTCGCTCTCCTCAGTATAGAACAGCTGAACTTTCAGCCAGGTAGGAGTCGAGCAATGCAAGTAGGTTCTGCTAGCTGGAAGC
>JAHRHZ010000098.1:17034081-17079917 GCA_024137785.1 Ginglymostoma cirratum
CCCACCTCAAGCCCCACCCCCATCTCCTATCTACTAACCTCATCCCGCCCCCTTGACCTGTCCGTCCTCCCTGGACTGACCTATCTCCTCCCTACCCCCCTACCTACACTCACCTTTACTGGCTCCATCCCTGCCTCTTCGACTTGTCTGCCTCCTCTCCATCTATCCCGTCCTCTATCCATCCTCTATCCGCCTCCCCCTCTCTCCTTATTTATTTCAGAACCCTCTTCCCCTCCCCCATTTCTGATGAAGGGTCTAGGCCCGAAACGTCAAGTTTTCCTGCTCCTATGATGCTGCTTGACCTGCTGTGTTCATCCAGCCCCATGCTTGTTATCTCCACTTTTCTTTTATAGCAGGTTTGTTTGTGAGATTAAGGGGAAATAGTTTATTCTCCAGATGATAGATTAGATGTTGGAGATTAGTTGCCACTAGCTTTAAAAATAATTGGGTAAGTGGATTATTGTTTAATTTATTAAACAACCCTAGCTGACCTTTCTTTTAACCATGATAGCAGTACTAAAGAGAAGCAATTAGCTATTTTGGACCAATGGTGTGATTGATGGAGTCATGGGGATCCGATTATCAGTGCATTGCTCCTGACACAATCATAGCATATGTCACTAAATTATTATTCTATCTATTGCATCAATTTTGGAGGAAGCTGTTGGCTTTGGTTCAGTGGTAGCACGTTGTTTCTGAATCAGAAAGTTTTGATTTCAGGACGAAATAATCTACACTGACCTTTTGTGCAGTTCTGAGAGAGTGCTGCACTGTAGTGATGTAGGTTTTATCTCTAGCAGATTGTTTCACCTAATGCAGCAATGATACATTATCACCCATGATATAAATTTTAACATAGATAATGTGGTATAGAACTATCCAACAGAAATTGATTAGGGCTGGTGATCTACGTACAAACAATATATTTACAGGCATATCAATTTCTGAGATCACTTGAAGCTGTTAGGTTACAAAGAGCAGCATGCATTCAGTGCTGTGTCATGCTTCAAGTAATCTAAGTTAGAAGTCTTCAATCTTTACATTTTCAGATGACATGCTACGATACACTAATTATGTCATGAGCATAAAAACTGAAAGAGCTACAGATGCTGTAAATCAGGAACAAAAACAGAAGTTGCTGGAAACGCTCAGCAGGTCCGGCAGCATCTGTGAAGGAAAAAAAGCAGAGTTAGCATTTGGATTAACTCTGATCTTTTCTTCACAGATGCTGCCAGACCTGCTGAGCTTTTCCAGCAACTTCTGTGTATGTCATGAGCATGTCTGTTAAAGGTATACTGAAATGCTGACCATGAGACATAACACATGTAGATCTGCTGTTTTTTGTATTGTAGTTTAAAAAAAAGGTAGCATATGTACTTTCCAGTTGGTGTGCAAGATATACATTGAAGGATGCTAGTGGAATTTTCACAGTGTACTGACCAACATTCACCCCTGAACAAATTTGCTGAAATGGATTAATGGGTCATTATACTATCTTTTGTTTATGGGATCTTGCTCTGCACACATGAGCTGTTGTAATTCTCTTTGTTAGGTTGTGCTTATTGTTTATTGGCTATGAACCTGACCTCTTGGAAGGCAAGCTATAAATGCAGGTTCTTTTCATATAATTATGGTAACAAATTAAACATTGAGAACGTTAATAGATTTATGCAGTAATCCAGTAGCTTGTTAGATAGCAGTGCAAGTCGAACATGTTGCCAGAATGCTGTGGGTCTAGTGATCCATTATGTATTTTTTATCTGGGGGATGCGTTAGCTTTGGAAGCACTGCTATTACCTTTACCAGGCTTAGGGATTTTTTGTGCATTAATGCCGTCGAGTGCACTTGCCTTGATGTTGTTCGCTTATAATTTGATTGTACTTTCACCAACAATGTTATTGTTGACTCTCTAGGGCAAAGTCCTGGAGATGTTAATAAGCTTCCAAATAAAACAAATTACTAAGCAAATGAAAGAATCAGTTCTTTTCCTTTTAGTGAGATACAGTTACAATATCAAAAGTTTGAACTAAGCAATTGAGCTCTTCAAGGTCAAAGCATAAGGCTACAGTTGCACACAACGCTGAGTAAGAAAATGATCAGCATATGCCCTAACTTACTAAGAGGCTTGCAGAGAAAATATAAGCACTTATTGAAGTTTCTCAGGATGTTCTGTACAGTAAACCAATGCATGCAGTACTATTGCACAATGTAATGTTTCAATGATTCATGACATGCTTGGATGTGGATTTAAATGGCCTCGTATAGTTTTGTTGTTTGGCAGGAAAGAAAGCAGAAGAACACATTGCTTATATATAAATAATATAGATAAATGACAATTTGATGAATTGATATAAGACACGTTTTAAATTATTACAACGTACAACATGGAGGTTAAGGAGGTTTCTGTTTCAGTTGCTATGAAGGTTTCATATTTAACAATTTTTGTGGACTTAAATTTGGAGAAATGAAAGTACTTTGGAATTTCCTCTTAAACAAGGCATTCCTTGGTCACTTGTTTTGTGATTTTTCTTGTTTACTAGAGACCCCTGCCTGGGTTTATAACTGTCAGTTTTTAGTGTCTCTTTTAAATGTTGTTTGGTGTAGTTAGTGATCAAGTTGCTGAAGGAAAAGAGTTTCCCAGCTCAGCTCTCCTGTTTTTGAAAAAGACCTTTCGTATAGGTGCAGTGCAGTACCTGGTCCAACTGCTGTTGTATGAGAAGCTTCTGAAAGAATTCATTGACATTTCCTGAACTGTAGCTCTGCAGTGACATCTATATCTGTTCAACGATATCCTTTTGCATGAGAATGTCAGACTAACAACAGTCTGAACATCCCAAACCTTTTCCTTCTTGCCTTCAAGAATGATGCATATTGACCAAAAGTGATTTTCTTTTCCATTTTTTTTCTCCTTTACCTGGTGTGTTTGTATGTGTATTGGGCTATTTAGAGGAGTAAATATTTTATTTTCTTGTTACAATCTCTGTGTTAGCCATCTTAATTGAATAAGTTTAATAATAAATTGATTATTTTGTGTTAATTACAGAAACCTGATTAACAGATATTTTTCAAAATAAATCTAGTACAAAGAAAGTGTACGGTGGCTATACTGGGAACTGGGTATAATAATTAAATTTATGTTATGACTCATGGAGGAGCGGGACTACTAATTAAACATAGTGATTGTTGTATTAGTTAATAATGCCGAGCACAAAGGCAGGAGTACTGCCGTTAACCTTTGCATACCCTGGAAACAAAGGGTTTCCACTCCCAATGACTGTCCATAACTCCTGGTGCCATTGACATGCGTGGCTCTCAAGAAGAGAAATGACTGATCTGTCTTTGAATGGCCTGTTAACCCTCATACCGCAAGGTCACAGAAGAATAGCTCATGAAATGAAGTGGTCAGAGGGTTGTTCTACTCATGAAGTGGAACCAATGTGTGCCTCCATCTTCCAAGTGAGAACTGGAGGGGAGCATACCTATACCTAGGAAGTTATTGTATGTGGCAAAAATTCATCCTTTTTTCACCATCTCACTAACTAATTTCTCAGCAAGCAGATCCAAAGGGGGCCTTACCTAACCACCACTAGCTAAAGCCCTTAAGTGATCAATTAATGGCTACTTAACATTTTTAACAGCTCCCTGGTCACCTGCCTCCAAGGTAGTCAAGGAAAGCGGCTGATTCCCTGACCAGCAAACCGTGACATGCTATGGTTAGCAATAGCAAAATTGCAAACCAACCCGGGGACAAGTGGGGTATGGATGAGTCACAAGAGGCTGGCTTCTGAAAATCATTGCTCTCTTGCCATGACTCCCACCCTGGGAGAAGTGTATAACAAAATACTAGTTGTGTTGCAGCTCGATCCTGTTAAGGGGGCATCCTGGGTGGATAGCTGCTGACAACCTCGCCCACACTAGCCTCTCAGCTGTTAATAAGCTGATTGGCAGATGATTAGACAAGTGTTCTCGGCTCTTTGGGTGGTGTGTGTGTGAGAGAGAGAGAGGGAGAGAGAGAGAGAGAGTGTGTGTGTGTGTGTGTGTGTGTGTGTGTGTGTGTGTGTGTGTGTGTGTGTGTGTGAGAGAGAGAGAGAGAGTGTGTGTGTGTGTCTGTGTGCAGACTGTGAATTCCTGAACATGCTCCCATCAAACCGTGCAGATGTTTACACCTCATTGAATGGTTTGTAATACTAAGCTTTCAAACTGTATTTTGCAGCTAAACTTTGGAATGTCCAAACTCCAGCAAATGAAGGAGTCCTTGAGCTAGTTGTCAATCAGCAGGTTACAGTATTCCATCTGCACCTACTCTTGTTCACATACTCTGTGCTTGACCAAGTTTAATCTGATGCAGCTATGACCCTGTCCCAGGATAGATTTGTTATTGCAAAGACAGGGTGATGCCCAGAGGGGTGAGTAGACTGACTGTGGCTGATCACTTGGCTCAGCCACCTTCAGCATTTAGTTTCCATAGGGAGTGGAAGCACATTCTTTAACATGTTAGCAATAACATGCTTGAGATAGAGTCACACCTGACAAGGGATCGTCATCGACAATGCTAAGCCATAGGTGTGAATGAAAAATTAATGAAAAGAAAGAGTTGCATTTATATGCCACCTTTGATAGAAAATATTGCAACTAATTTGAACACAGAAAACTCCGATAAAACCCAAAGTGATTAAGGTCAGGCAATCTCTTCAGTATTACTTTGAAAAATACAGTGGAACCTTTTATGAGAGGACAGAAAGGGTTTTGATTGAGTGGAAAAGAAAACACAGAAATGCAAACGGTGGTACAAAACCCAATGCTCGGAGAATGCCTCATTCAGCCAAACCTCCCATCTTTCACTCTTGCTAATAGCCCCCAGGAGCTGATGCTCAGTAAGACTTCTGTGTGTTCACACAAATTGTGTACAGCCGTCTCTTGAAAGCAGGTGACGCATGTTAGAACAAGATACATTTGAAAAGATGTGGTCGATGTGCTCGGGTCAACAACTATCTTAGGTAGGTGTAGACTCGCAGCATGTCGGTATCTCATGTGACAGTACATAGCTCCATGACATAGTTTGAATTGTGCAAGGCAGTCTGGAAATTGCAGTTCTAATATGTCTCTTTCTGTGCGTGGGCTTGAAAAAAGTCTTCTAAATGTACAATGGTCCTGCTTAATAAGTCAATATTTAACTGCTCAGTTCAGCAGATCAAAGGATGTTATTAAAGTAATGCATAAGGCTGTACGGTTCCCGAAAGATATTAACCTGAGAAATTCTTTGGTTTGCAGAACACTGAAATTCTCAACACTGCAATTCTAACTGGCAAGACAGTGGCAGTTCCTGTCAAAGTCATTGTGGTGGAAGAGGACAGCACCGTGACGGATGTGTC
Organism: Ginglymostoma cirratum; assembly: GCA_024137785.1. NCBI lineage: Eukaryota > Metazoa > Chordata > Chondrichthyes > Orectolobiformes > Ginglymostomatidae > Ginglymostoma > Ginglymostoma cirratum. Next base: position 17,039,454 of record JAHRHZ010000098.1, read on the forward strand.
TGAGTTTGTGGCCTGTAAATCAGCAGATCAAAACGTGTTGAAGGTAACTCCCATGATTCTCCTGTTCTGTTCTGCTAATACAACTGTGCAGAAAGCAGTCGACACCTTTGTCCCCTTTTGTGTGATCTTGATGTAAATACAATTAATCACTTGGTAGGGGAAGAATCAAAATGAGATGTTTCTTCTTGTGTCCTAATTTCAAATGACAGGAAATCTTTGGTGTGTATTTCAGCAGCAAAGTTTGCATAGCGCAGCTTTGAAGGCATTTTTAATCAGAGTTTTTTGAATATTGCAAATGATTTCGCTATGTTTTAATCACAGCAGCAATGACAATTGAAGTTTTCCATTGAGGTTGTTATGTAGCCTGGCATGTAGCTATCTTGTGATCATTTGCTGGTTTGAGGATTGGAAAGTAATGGAATACTTTAGAACAGCAGCAATTTTGAGATCACGGCCTTGCACAACAGTGCTTGTGCATTAAGCCCCTTATCTCCTTTTAAGGTAAAGGCAGAGCAAATTACTACCACGAGGGAGTGAACATTCAAGAAGTACCATCTTGTGTCTCATAGAACCCCTATACTGTGGAAACAGGCCATTTGGCCCAACCAGTCCACACTGCCCCTCCAAAAAGCATCCCATCCAAACCCATTCCCCTAGTCTAACCCACCTAACCTAAACATCACTGGGCACTGTGCATTTAGCATAACCAATCCACCTAACCTGCACATCTTTGAAATGTGGGAGGAAACCGGAGCACCAGGAGGAAACCCACACAGACACAGGGAGAATGTGCAAACTCCACACAAACAGTCACCTGAGGCTGGAATTGAACCTGGGTCCCTGGTGCTGTGAGGCCACAGTGCTAACCACTGAGCCACTGTGCTGCCCAACTCTGACACCCAATGGCCGTCTCTGACAACTGGAAAAATGCGGAAAACTTGGGAGCAGCTCATTCACTCCAACTGTGCACTATATTTGACACACAAGTAGCTGCAAAGAGGAAGATTAATGTGCATCTTTAAAATAATATCTGCGTAAGGAATCTAGCTTGGCTCATAGAGCAATGTCTCAATTCAGCTCTGCATTTAACTCATGTTTATTATCCCATTTCAGAATTTAAACAAAAAGATAAATAATTGAATTCTCACAGGGCTTCCACTGAAAGCACTGATTTGTGGCATTTCAGCCTCACCATTGTATCTCACAGCAAACTCTCAATGGATAACATTAAGTCACTGACCCCCACAGATTATATACAATTGGATCATTTAAGAAGCACTTTAACATACAACTTAGCTACTTAGTCAATACTTCCCAAAATCTGGTTCCAAACACCAGTTGGGGCTCAAGTTTGGCTACTGAGGCAAGTAGTTCCATTCGGAAAATTTCCTAACTTACTGGATTGCTTTGGTTTAAAAGGCATGCTGCTTTTCTGCTTCAGAATGTGCAGAGGGGTACTTTGGCTTGTGAACCGTGAACAGTTGTTCGGACGTCATGGAGCTGAGCTCTTGCCTTTGAACTTGGTTTTCGAAGATTTTAGGCTCACTGGCCCTCACCTCTCACATTCCCTTATCCCTCCACCAACTTCATATCAGTACTGTGGTTAAAAACTGAGCCATATGGAAATGAAATTAATAAATTTCTAAAAATTTAATACAGTTCTCACCATATAGACTTAACTGTCAAAAACACTCACATTTATTAAAATGTGAAAACTTTGAAATCACCTCAGATGGTTAATTTCTTACAAAAAAAAACTTCAAACAATACCACAACCAATGATCAATCAGTGATCCCATAGCCAAAGGATCAGATCTAAGCTCTGCAGTCCTGCTGCATCCAGTCGTGAATGGTGGTGGACAATTAAACAACTCACTGGAGAAGGAGGCTCCATAAATATCCCCATCCTCAGTGATGGAACAGCCCAGCACATCAGTGCAAAAGATAAGGTTGAAGCATTCTCAGCAATCTTCAAAAGTGCCAAGTAAATGGTCCATCTCAGCCACCACCACCCCACCACCCCCTCCCCCACAACCACACCCCCCCCTGCCCCCACCATGGTCCTCAGCATTACACATATCAGTCTGCAGCCAATTCACTTCACTCCACATGATATCAAGAAAAGATTGGAGGCACTGGATACTTTAAAGGCTATGGGCCCTGAAAAGATTCCAGCAATAGTACTGAAGACTTGTGCTCAAGAACTCGCCACTCCCCTAACCAAGCTGTTCCAGTACGGTTACAATACTGGCATCTGCTTGACAATGTGGAAACGTGCGCAGGTACATCCTATGCACAAAAGGCAAAACAAATCCAACCTGGCCAATAACCGCCCCATCAGTCTACTCTCGGTCATCGGTAAAGTTGTTGAAGGTGTCATCAACCATGCTTTTAAGCAGCACCTGCTCAGCAATAACTTGCTCAGTGACGCCCAGTTTGGGTTCGGCCAGGGCCACTCAGCTCCTGACCTCATTACAGCCTTGGTTCAAACATCGACAAAAGAGCGAAATTCCAGAGGTGAGCTGAGAGTGACAGCCTTTGACATCAAGGCTACATTCAACTGAGTGTGGCATCAAGGAGCCCGAGCAAAACTGGAATCAATGGGTATCAGAGGGCAAACTCTCCGGTGGTTGGAGTCATACCTGGCACATAGGAAGAATGTTGTGGTTGTTGGAGGTTGGTCATCTCAGCTCCAGGAAATCTCTGCAGCAGTTCCTTAGGATTGTATCTTAAGCCCAACCATCTTCAGCTGCTTCATCAATCACCTTCCCTCCATCATAAGGTCAGGAGTGGGGATGTTCGCCGATGATTTGCATCACGTTCAGTACCATTCGTGACTCCTCAGATATGGAAGCAGCCCATGTTCAAGTATAACAATATCTGGACAATATCCAGGCTTGGGTTGATAAGTGGCAAGTAACATTTGCACGACACAAATTCCAGGCAATGACCGTGTCCAGTAAGAGACAATCTAATTATCGCCAATTATCGTTCAATCATGTTACCGTTCTTGAATTTCCCACTGTCAACTTCCTGGGGATTACCACTGACGAGAAGCTCAACTGGACTTGCCTTTTAAACAGAGTGGCTATAAGAGCAGATCAGAGGCTGGGAATACTGTGGCGAGTAATTCACCTCCTGACTGCCCAAAGCCTGTCCACCACCTACAAGGCACAAGTCAGGAATGTGATGGAATACTCCCCACTTGCCTGGATGAGTGCAGCTCCAACAACCCTCAAGAAGCTTGACACCATCCAGGCCAAAGCAGCCCGCTTAATTTGCATCACGTCCAAAAGCATCTACTCCCTCAATCACCAACAATCAGTAGCAGCAATATTTACTATACAAGACGCACAGCAGAAATTCACCAAAGATTCTCAGTCAGCACCTTCCACCTCATGACCACTTCCATCTAGAAGGACAAGGGCAATGAATACATGGGAAGACCACCACCGACAAGTTCCCCGCCAAATCACTCACCATCCCTGACTTGGAAATATATCGCCATTTCTTCACTGTCACCAGGTCCAAATCCTGGAATTCCTTTCCTAAGGGAATTTGGGGTCTACCTAAAGGACATAGACTGTAGCAGTTCAAGGAGACAGCTCACCAGCGCGCCTCAAGGGCAGCTAGGGATGGGCAATAAATGCTGGTCAGGCAGCAATGCCCACATGGCACAAGTGAATTTAAAAAATCTTTTCATAATCTTTTTAAACTGTCTGTCAAGCAATGAACTTAAAACACTGTGCTGAGACGATTGTAGTGATTGAAATACAGCCAAGCATTGCTAATGAATGACCCTGTGGGAGATATCAACAAATATCTCTGTTGAAAATGCTTGAGCAAATGTCTTACCAGCTACCTTTTCAATTAAAGCAGTCCTACAGAGATTTTGTTAACAATCACTGATAACTGTAGTCAGTTTTTATATAAAGAGCAGTGGATTTAAAACAAAACTTCAGATTGTGGAAGTTAAAGTGACCTCATCTGCCTCCAAAGGTGTTTTCACCTCTGACATTAATTAACGACTCACACACTGCAGGCTTAAATGTTTGCAACAGTAAAATTGGACGTTGTTTAAACTCAGCACTGAGGTCAAAGGGTATTGCTGAGTTCGAGTTTTCCTGCTGTGTAAATCATACTTTCCCACTTTCCCCCTACCAGCAAAAATTGGGAAGATTGGCAAAGTTCTTTGGGCCCCGTGAAAATTCCATCCCAATTAATTTCCCACATTCACGAATTCAGGAATTTTCATGAGGCATAAGTCCTGCCATCCAAGGCTAAAAGTGGGAGGTGACAGCTACCTCAGCTGCCAGTCCATTAAACGTGGCCAAGAGCTATCAGCTAAAGCACAATACTGGCAGCTCAGTGCTGCCACACTCGGTAGTGGTCACTGCTATGACTGCACCTTCAGGGTTAGGCCATACTCAAAAGATGGCCTCAAAGAGCAATGTGGAGTTGGGTGTAGCTGGAGCTGGTGGACAAGCTCTGGTGTTTGGGGAAAGGGACTGCAGAGTGCAGGCAGCACCATTCTTGTGCGGGGTGCCATCGATATTGGGGGACATTCTTCTGTGGGTCATGAAGTGTCCCTAAAGATTGCACCCCCCCACCCCCATCTCCTCGGACAGTCTACTAGGATGCAGCCAGCTTTGGCTAACAAACATTTGGTTGTAGGCCCCCTCTCCCAAAGTGTGTAAAACACCCATGGAGGTGGGAGTGGCCATCATTTGGTCACTTATATGATTTAATTGGTCTCTCATTGGCCAACCGAACTGTCAGTGTTCCAGCCACTGGAAAATTGGCCTGCCAATAGGAAGATGGCTTCCTAGCTCTTCCCCAAAAAAACTTGTTAGATTCAGCTCATAGTGAATGGTTTCCATAAAACTGAGTTTTGTTTGGTATGGGGGTAGGGGTAGTTGGTTTTTGAACCTTTAATGGCATGTCGAAGATGATACTAAAATGCAGAGAAACGTGAAAATGAACTTTTTTTGTACATTAGGAAATTTCATAGAACAGGCTTTTGCTGGCTATTTGGTAGAATAGGAAGTTTGTGTAATAAAAACTGAAAGAACTGCGGATGCTGTAAATCAGGAACAAAAACAAAGTTGCTGGAAAAGCCCAGCAGGTCTGGAAGTGTCTGTGAAGGAAGAAAAGAGTTAACTTCTTCAGAAGGGTCTGGGCCTGAAACGCCAGCTTTCCTGCTCCTCTGATGCTGCTTGGCCTGCTGTGTTCATCCAGCTCTACACCTTGTTATTTCTTATCCTTGAAACATATCGAAATAAGTTTTCAGGTAATATCAGGCAGCAGTAGGCAATGCAATCTTGTGACTAAAATTCTACTAATGATCTCAATGTGTTCAAAAACTGAAAAAAAAATTTACTTTGAAACTCATGTTCTACACTCTATAAGAAATACATTTATTTTAGCAGTTGGCTGTTGTTATTCTGAAGCTCCTTTCCAAAATAAAAGCCTGCCTCATCTTCTATGCTGAGAGATGGGATGCTAACCTTCATCTGAAGGACTTGGGTTTGATCCCGATGTAGATTGACAGGATGACACTCCTGGCTGTCCATTGGCTGCGAGATTGTACTGTCAGAGGAATATCAAACCTACCTGTCAGTTGACAATGTTACTCAGGTGTAATGAAGACTGATACTGTGGAGAATGGACAGATACCACAGGCTCTGAATTGATTATTTTGACTCTAGCTGGCGTTAGTGTACATTCTTGGAATCTGGGAATACTGCTACTGGCACTGCGAGTGAGGTGGGAGCATTTTCTATTCCTGAGTGCTAATGGTCCTCCTGCACTGAAGTAAAATCCTCAAATCAACAGAACTCACCATGTCCCCACTGCCCTCCCATAAAATGAATGATTTTCTCGACCTTGAAACCTCTAAGTGTAGTTTCTTTAAAAGCACACTTTTCTGATGGTACATGCAGATAATGTAGGCACAAACTTGGTAGCAGGAACTGGCCTGAAGTCATGGTCGAGGCTGCATTTGGCAAATACACTCCAGAATGTGGGCATTGAACAATTTCCAGTCAGAATAAACAGGCAACAGTATATGTATGGAAATGAAATGCATTGGAAAGGGACATACACACAATTTTGCCTGGAATTTGTTCACCTGTGAATTTGTTTTGTATCCAAGCAGCCTGTATAAAGTGGCTGTTCCACGGTTCAGGTTATGTGCTGGCAGGTGGTCAACATTTATAGGGGAACAGTTTTTTTTTCTGTTCGATGTTTTAATTCCTCCCCCTCGCCACCCACCGTCAGAGACTGACTGTGGCTCACTCCCTTGAATGACTTAGTTGGATATCCACAGCGATGAGTGACCAGACCCCTGACTGATATCTGCACACTCTCAGACCATGTTTCCTTGGATTGGTCTCTGAACCTACAGGGCTGACCTTGACCCATTCCCTGGACTGCAGAGTCACAGATCCTCTGACTCTGATCACCCTGAGACGCTGGCTGACTGTGCCCAATCCCCTGGACTGACATCAGACATTTCTTCTGACTTACTGTGCCAAGAACACCTGCCTGTAAGGTGTCTCACTGGACTTGACTGTGGACTACTCCCCTTACACTTTAAGTCATGGCTATTTACTTGCAGTACGCACAGTGTGTTTGGAACAGTGGTACGGGTTGGAGCATGTGCCATACAGGAACATGTTCGCCTCTTGACTGCTGAGTGCTGACAAGCTTCCTGGCTTTGTATCTACACTAAACAGCAAGGCATGAAAGAAGTACTGTGATCTCTTATTGTCTAGCTGGAGGGCCAAAGTGCAATGTGGAAAGGCAAGGCAGGGCTGCTATGAGCACCCAGGTAGCAGCACAGTGAGTGAGTGCGAAGAGAGTGAATAAGCAGCCCTGAGGTGCAGCTCAGTTCAGTCCATGAGCTGCCTGTGTGGACGAAGTGTCCTTCCAGAGGCACTGCAATGAGGGGAGCTGGTAGCCTGCCATAGTGCACCATTGAAGTGTAGAACATACAGTAAGTGGATCAGAAATGGGCCAAGATGATGTGGAGAGGCTGCTGTGTGTCAGATGCCAATGTCTGTGAACATGAGGTGTGCGTGACTTCCTCCCATGGGCCATGCCCTGAGACTTTGCTGCTGGGGTTCAAGGTGGAGGTCCAGAAGACAAAGTAGCGATCTGGAGTTGCCAAGTACTTGGTCTGACTTTCATGGTGAGAATTCTTGGCATCTCGTCTCTATCTGTCAGATGGGGTATTGAAAGACTGTATATTAATGAGGCAAGATTAAGTAATAATGAGCAATAATCCTTGTAAATAGGCCTCTCACTGCCAAGTAGTAAAAATCTCATCTCAATGTCCACGATTTGGTGGGAAAATATTGCTGTCGACATTTCTGGTCCCAATAACGGCCTCACTGGACATTGCACCTGATTTTCCCAAAGTTCACACCACAGCCCACGTTGTTCAGGGACTTGGGAAGGTTTTGCCCGATATTGTTGTCAAATTTTTTCATGATTGAAGGTTCGGTAGGAATGCAAGGCGTGAGGAGTATTGAAAGAATCTGTAAAGGGATATTGGTTAAGTGGGCAAAAATGGTTGCAGATGGCGTATCATGTGGGAAAGTGTGAGATTGTCCACTTTGGCAGGAAGAAAAGAAAAGCAGAGTATTATTTAAATGGAGAGAGACTGCAGGATGCTGCAGTATAAAGGAGTCTGGGTGACCTTGTAGATGAATCACTAAATGTTAACAAGCAAGTATAGTAAGTAATTAGGCAGAATGTTGGCATTTATTGCAAGGTGGATGAAGTGTCTTCTCTGCATGGGCTTACTCTCAGTAGAGTTGACCTATTTTCTATTATTCACACATACCATTGAAACCTATTCTGCGTCGACACTCGCTCCCGTACCACTGTCAATATGCCGCACCTTCACCATCTTCCATTTGCTCCTCCTACCCCTTTGTTTATCGCATTAAAAAATAATTTTCCAGCCTCTCTTCAGTTTTGAAAATAAAGCCATTGTGGATTCAAAAGATCAACTCCGTTCCTGTTGAGCCGTTTGCCAAAGTTATTGATGGCTATGGTGCAAAGGAAGGATATAAGAGATGAGATTGCAGATGAATGTAATCTTATTGAATGGTGGAACAGAATTGAAGGATTAACAACCTTCTCCTGTGTCTCTGATCCGATGTTTCTAAAGTGGACTTACATCATTTCTCTATTGTTTATTTCTGGTGTAAGTGTGAAAATATCAATTGGTGCTAGGATGTATATTTCAACTTAACTGTCTTTTTCAGTTGGCTAAATTGAAAGGGACCAGCTATAATCTCATAAATAAATATTTCAAAAATAAAGACTTTCTTATCATACGAATGATGGATTTCCCTATATGCTATCCTGATCTCCAGCCAAATTCTGACACTAACTGCTAAGGTTACCACAGCATCCTATATTTATGGCTGAGGCTCATTTTCGACTGCCACTGGGACATCAGTCAATCAGCCAGGTACAGATGTAATGAGCAGGTGACTGATGCCTTGTTTGCTGGGGAAAGCAATTACATCACTTTCCCTTTGGACAACCAACCACAGCATGATAGATTATACTTCAGTTTCTCAAATGTAAAGGTTTTACATGTGCAAAACATTACTAACCGTCCTTGTGGCCCTTTTGGATCCTGTATTCAATGCATTCAGGAAACGCAAAGCTATCACTCCATCAGTGTTCACCGCATCTGTGATAATCAACTCAGGTTCATGTAATGCTTGTTCCCCAGGCATCGGGTAGGATGCAGCTATTTAAGGTCACTCCAGTTTGACCTCATTATTTGACCCATGAAGAAAGGTGCAACATTGGCTCCCATCAGCCCTGTTCTGCCCTAGCTCAGAAAGAGCTTTGTATGAGGCTTTGAGGGTCATTGGTGAACAGATCAATGGCAGATTAAGCAAACTGCACAATATTGTGAACCAAATAAGCTTACGTAATGCCTAGAGAAGGGTACCCAATCGCATCATGGTGACAGAGAGAATGAGATGTGGGACACTGCAAATCTTGCTGCAGTCTCTTTTCAGGCACAGAGCCATACACCAGGCTTTTATCTTCAGGACTTTCTCTTCGGTTCTCTGCGCACGCACTGTCTCTATAGATTTGTGATCATCTTCATCATGCCATCATCAAAGACATTTATCAATCATTGCTTATCCATAAACCATCAAGTGCCCTATTACAGACTCTGATGATTCACTATTTAACACCGTACCATGCAGATTCTCGGAAGAGAATTTAAGCTCAGTTCAATAACATTTTAATGCAACCACAACGGTGTTTGTCTTTCATGTGCTTCCCTCTTGCCAAGTGCCAGAGTGATGTGTGTCAGTGAATAGGGCAGTGCTTTTTGAGCTGAGTCATCTAACAGCCCAGCTACTGGTTATGCCATATCTGCAACATTGGGTTTTATAAGTTACAGTACACTTCATGTGACCACCTCTAAAGGAGGATTATATCAGAAAATGTTACATGGCGTGAACCTTGTTGTGAACTTTGACACCAATGAGTGAGTAGAATGAGAAGGAAGAGCGAGAGGAAGAGAGAATTCACCCTGTTTATGGATACACTCACCAGTATTTCTCCAAGTCTTGTTGACCAATGACCTGAAGGGAAAATCACAATATTTTTCAAGTTCTCTGGTCCCTTTTCTACCCATGATCCATGCCCTTATCCGGCAAACAGAGCTGATAAGTTCAAACTGCCAGGATTTGAACACCAAGTCCAATCATTTTTGAGGATCATAGTGCAGCCTGTAGTGGATATGATTATATGTGAATGCAGCTGTATGCAAATGCAAGGATTTGTTTTGAGATGAATACCTTTATGCATGTGACTGAAGTCATGTGGAAAGGTATAATTTATTTGTGCAGAGTGCACTCCCTGTGCACATATGATGACCATATAAGCTAGTACTTAAAAGTCCTGTACAATTGTATGAGGGGAAGAAACCTCTATGGGCCACTCATACTCTGAATAACTAATTGACAAAGAGAGGTCACCCTAGTAGGAGATTAACAAACCTCTTTCTGACTGGCTATCAGATCTTCAAAATTACAGAACCATGAATTGACATTTCTTGGGGTGGATGCTGCACTGAGGTGCCAAACGCTACCATCCTGCTCTCCTGCACTGGCTTCAGAAAATTTGGGGACTTGAATGCTGCAACATGTCAAAGTACCATTATTTGTATGAAATATTGCTTGTCAGCCCAGGCTTGGGCTGACAAGTAGTAACATTCATGTCACACAAATGCCAGGCAATGGCCATCTTCAAGATAGAATCTATCCATTACCTCTTGATATTCAACAGAATTGTCATCAGTGAATCCCCCCTATCAACATGCTAGGGGTAATAATTGACCAGAAACCAAACTGGACTATCTATATGAATGTTCTAAGAGCACATCAGAAGTAACTCACCTCCTGACTCCCCAAAGCCTGTCCACCATCTACAAGCCACAAGTCAGGAGAGTGATGGAATACTCCCCACTTGCCTGGATGGGTGCAGCTTCAACAACATTCAAGATGCTCAATGCCATCCAGGACAAAGCAACTCACTTGATTTGCACTGCATCTACAAACGTTTAGTTGTTTAACCACTGACACTCAGTGGCAGCAGTGTATACCATCTACCAAATGTGCTGCAGAAACTCACCAAGCTTCTTAGATGGCACCTTCCAAACCCAGAACCACTACCATCTAGAAGGACAAGGGCAGCAGACACATGGCCATATCACCACCTGCAGGTTCCCCTCCAAGCCATTCAGCGTCATGACTTGGAAATATATCCTTTCTTCAGTGTCACTGGATAAAAATCCTGGAACTCTTCTCATTAATGGCATTGTGAGTTTACCTGCACCAAATGGACTACAGTGGTTCAAGAAGGCTGCTCACCTTCTCAAGGGCAATTAGGGATGGGCAATAATTTTTTAAAATCAATTCGTGACGTGAGGGCATTGCTGGCTGGGCCACTGTTTATTGCCCAGCTCTAGTTGCCCTTGAGAGGTGGTGGTGAGCTGTCTTCTTGAAGCGCTGCAGTCCACGTACTGACTTCGTTGACATTGGACAGACATAATTCTAATGAAGAGCTCGGTTATTAGACTGATTACAGATCATTCCAGAATGCCAGTTCTTCCCAAGTTTATGGATATGAGAGCTGCTCTGACTAGACTTGCCACCCTTATAGAATATTTATTGGATAGTTAATCACATGCCTTTCTAATGTCAAAACTCACCACGCAAATAGCCTTTTTCCCTATTGCTAGTGTACTTGTAACTAATGCAAAATATTCAAAGACAATGGAAAAGTCATACAGTTCTTTTAACTGACTATTCTTCTCATAAAGCTCTGAGAAAGAGTCACCAGACCTGAAATATTAACTCACAGTACTCTCCACAGATGCTGCCAGACCTGCTCAGTTTTTCCAGCAATTTCTGTTTTTGATTCTTCTCATATGTTCTTGTCCTGGAAATTATTAATTCATCCGGGGAGACTTGAGGACAGTCCTTAACATTTGGGAAGACTCATTGTGCCCCTATCCTGCCTGCTCAGATCCAGGGGTCAGCTCACCCCACATTCAGAGAATATTTTATAAAGCAGGCAGGTATGTCAGAACCGCTAAATGTCTTTCTGACCACTTCATGCAATTCAATGAAGCAGCACATATGTCCGGTACCCTCATGCTGTGAGAGTGAGGATTATGATCTAAATTGCAAATGATTGTTCATTTGCTTTTTAGAAAATGAGAAAGTTATTGAAGCACCAGGTCTATTACACTGGAAGGATTTAAAGTAATGCTTCTGACAAGCTGAAAAGATTAAGGGGATTCTAAAATCTGTCAAAGGCTGTGAACGGTATGGTGCACTGGCCTCGTGTCGCGTGTGCATTTTCCCTTTTCAATTTGCAATGCTTTGTTACTGGAGTCCATACATCTTCAAATTTATGAACTCTGAATTGTATTGGTTGGAGGAGTACCATGATGCTTCGTAGTTGACTCGTCAGAATAAGGTATGATTACAGATTTGCTCTACTCTACAGCACAGGGTGCGGCTGGGTTTGTGTTTATACCTGACCTTGACATGACCTCTAACATGAAGCTGGATAACATGATTCCAACGCAGAATTAATAAAGTATGAAAATATGACCTTGGGGCAGAGTATTTAATGCTTAACCGTACAGGCTGTGGCAAAAGCAGTGTTCAAAAAAAATTAATTTAATCACTCAACATTTTAATTTGTATATATGAATAAATTAAATGCTTGCAGCCCGTAGTATCAATGATTAATATGCTGTTCAGGTTATGGTCATGTGTTAACACAGTTTAATTAATTAAAAATGACCCAAATTGTACAAGTGGTATTTCCTGAAAATGTAACTTTCCCTCTGTGGTTACAATAGGGAGCTTCTTAGTGATTAAGCTACATATTACGACCTGGGATCTGTTCTGACAGCTTCCGTTATCTGGGATTATCATGGCCTGATTGTTACATGGGATCCACATCTGTAAATTAATTCTCTATAGGCAAGTATATTTCATGAATCAGTCATTAGTGTATTCCACATTCTCCCTAAAATAAAAATTAAAAACTGCAGTCAGGAAATGTTGGAAATGCACAGATCACAGGACATTTGAATTTGAGAAGTTGGTTAATATTTCACGTTTGGGTCTTTCACTTCTGATGAAAGGACCTATTAGAAATGTTAATCTATTTTGCTCATTTTGAATTCATTTTGTGCATTGGAGTGTGGTGATGTATACTCACTATTTCCTGATTTTGACTTAGGTTTATACACAAAAATGTTACTCAATTCCTCAAGTTTGTTTCAGTTTGTTTCACCTTCATTTAGATTATGACCGATCTGCAGAACTCCATGTGTTCGTTTCATAGCATTCTTGCATTTCCAGCATTTCCTGATTTTAGTTTTTAATTTTATTTTCGGGAGAATGTGGAAAATGCTAATGATTGATTCATGAGATATGATTACCTATGTAGAATTCATTTGCAGATTCTGATCCCATGCAACAATCAGACCACGATAATCCCAGGTGATGTTGGCCATTCATCCCGCCATAGTTCATATCAAAATGCAGAGTTATCTTAAAGATACTTTATCCTGTCATGTAAAGCTCTAAAAACACAGCTCAGTCACTTCCTTTCAAAGCTGTAAAGCCCAGATTACTGAATGTTTTTCAACATCACAGATCCCTAATGCTCTGAGTCAGTCCCTGGCTCAACATTACAGTTTCTCTGATGTTTAACTAGCTCCCTTATGCCTCTTTTTCCTACACTGGGCATAGTTCTCAAGCGTGGCTGTCCAGTCATTTGTTGAAAGGTTTGGAAAAGCAGTTAATATTAGGGAAGTTAATTAAACTAAAGACATATCTGCCTATTTTGACAGATGCCTCTAGTAGCTTCTTTCAAGGACCACTGTTTAAGCTGCTGTAAACCTTGCACAACTTCAAAGTTTGCAAAGTGCAAGCTTTGGTTTCTTTTAAAATTTATCGAGCAAATTAATTCTACAAAGAAAATAGCAACTTGACCTTAATATTGAGATGAAGTGGCTTCTCTCATTGCAAGGGCGACCTGCGAAAATGACCTGATGAATATAACAATGGCCGGAATACATGTGCAAATTGGGCATCGCGGTATTAAATTAGTCAGCATTGCATCCATTTTAAACCTCTCAACTAGCACAAGGCAATGGTCTGCATTGTGGATTGGGGTAAAGACCTAAATGTGGTAACCTTGGTGTAATTTTATACATCAATATTCATCACCATACCCACTCCTTCTGTTATTTCTGTTTCTTAATCTAATTCTTTCGCTACAGTAACAGTGAATTAATTTAAGAAAGCTGTCCTTTACATAAGAAAGTTAATTATGTGATCCAAATAATTTGATTGCTTGGTACTGTGAAACCCCAAAGTCAGTAAAAAAAAAACTAGGAGTATATTTTCTTCCTAGAGCCTCTCTGAATGAGCAGAAACTCCAGTCTTGACTTGGGATTTCTTATGAAATGGTGACAGTTCAACTTATGATTGAAACTGTCAAATTAAAATGTTGATGTTTGCCACGTAGCTATTTCTGTGTCAGCTAAATTGAGGCTTTATATTATTATGCAAAACACATTCCCTCCAGCATCAAAATCTGTAGAGAGAAGAAGTGTCCAAAAATATATAAAGAGCAAATTTTCACCTTCAATGGCATCAGAACCAGACTTATTCTGGATCCCAAGCAGTTATGAAAGACAGGAAAATCCACTGATTTGCTTCCTTATAATTCTTAATTGAGAAAAAGAGCAGGGGAGCGTTCAGATCATGGTCACTGCTTTCTTAACATCCTAAGATCAATATGAAAGTACAACAGCGATGGAAGGATATTGGCTTGTCTCTCTGCACCTCCCAGATTCTGTTTGATGGTCAGACTGATCATCATTGATAGACAATATTTAGCAAATTAGTTTCAGATCAATATATTATGCTACTTTCCATAACACACTCTTGTGAAGCTAATATAAAACACTTGAAAAAGTGGCCACATTGTAAAGCATATTTGGTCCTTCTCTGTTAATTGGCTACTTGTCCAAACTATTTCATTAAACAGTTAAAACTGCTTGCCCTGAAGCACCTTAATTAATATCAAACCTGTTCTCTGTTTGAGCCAATCTCAGGGACTTAAATAAACTTCAAAAGGCATACAGACTTTTGCAATTCAGGCTTTTCACTGAATGTGTCAGTGCAATTCTCAGATTACTTCACTCTAGTAATTTAATCCTGATTTTACTCATGGGATTCAACACCAGGCCAAAAAAACACATAAGTAATAATATCACACTGTGACAGAGGTCCGAAACAGTGAGTGAGCTGAGGCCATGTTAAAATTTGATATCCTATTTATCCATAACTGTGAACTATCTAAACATCTTATGTGCAAATCCATGCCAATTTTTTTTTAGTAATAAATGAGGAGGTCAGAAGCCCAGACTATTAATTGAAATGAAAAGTAATCAAATATTCATTTATATGAAGGGCGTTGAGATGAGCTAGTCAAGATGAATTGGATTCATCCCCTGAAGTGTGATCTGAATGCAATCACACAGCATCACAACTGGACCCACTTCTTCCTGTCTGCCTATTGCCATAAATCTGACATATTCAGACACTTGCAGCAGTTCAACTACATGCCTCATGGCCTTCTGTGCAAAATTGGATCACTTAATTTCAGAATACCATCTGTATAGCAGCCAAGTACATTTGTTAATAAATTCAGATGTAGTTATTTGGAGCTGTGGGTAAACATTCATATGGCCTATGTAACCCACTGATGAAATCTTCATAAGGTCACTTAGGGATGGCCAATAGTCGTTTGGCCATGGGTGCTCACATCCATGAACATATTTAAAAATATGTAGATTTAGGGTGATATGAGGAAGGGGTTTTCTTCTAGATTTTGGGAATTATAAATTCAAAATTGAAGTTTATGGACTTTTGTTCAGCATAAGTATTTAGGATTACAGTATACTATAATATAATATGTGGAGCTAATTTAGTGGGTAGCTATGATTGGAAATGTTGAATGTCCTACTCATGTTTCTGCTGTCATTCATCCTGTTCTAAACGAGTAAGTAGGATGATAGAGAGTTATTTCTGCAGGAACATTTGTAAGGCTATTAAATATTTTTTGCACTTGTAATCCCTGTTTAAGTCTATATGTGTTATCAGGCAATTGGAATTATTCCATGTTTGGATACAAGCTAGAGAGTACTACCTCGTCTTGCTATGCCAACAGACTGGTTGACAGGATGCAACCATATTGAGACATGGTCTGTACATTTATCAAGTTTAAGTAATTTTACTTAATTCTGTCAACTTTATACAGGCAGCAATGTTGAAACAAAACTTTGATAATCCCATTACTTTGTAATGTGATTCATTGACTCCAGCTCATTTTTGCTTTTATTCTTCCAACCCAGATCATTGAATCATTACCCTGGTCATCAGAATGCAGTAATTGAAACGGAGATGCATTTTGGATAAGGTTTCAGTTATTAAAATGTATTTGGCTATTTTGACAGAACTTTGTCTTGCTGAATGAAGGGACTTGTTATGACCTAATTGCAATGATTGGTTGGCTGTTATTCTAGCTGTTGCTGTTGTTTAAAATATAACAAAAATGTGGAAACAGAATAAAACATTGTATTGCTTTTAATGACTCAAGATACGTAGTTCCTATCTTTATTCTAATTAAGTAACCTATTAAATCAATTATATCAATGACACTTAATTTGCATTTGGAACTTAGGCTAATTAGATAATACAGTTTCCTTATCACCCAAATGTAAATATTCTGTGCAACGTAAATGGTAGATTTGCTTTATTAAAAGGCAACATATTGCTGAAGAACACTCACTTGACTCCTTTTCATATATTAATTAGATAATACACTTTCCTCAATAATTTGAGTATTATAGGCAATATTTGTGCTATTGCTCAGCTCTTTGCCATCTTACTGTAGCTAATTTAATTCAATTTACAAGGGCCATAATGCAATTAATACAGAATTTTGATGATACACATTGGGTGTCATGATATGGAAATAGAGGAGGGATATGACATTGAGTTCTCTGGCTGCACTCACAAGTACAGAGCATTCGTTCACTCTTAAACTTGTGTCCTGTAACTTGTTGAAGTCAGGAGATGAGTTGCTCATTGTAAAATGCCCAATCTTTGACTGACTGTTCTAGTCACAGTACTTATGTACTGGTTCAGTTACATTTCTGATCTATGGTCAGCTCCACAATATTGATAGTGTGGCCTTCAGTGATGGCTAATGAATGCCAAGGGGAATGGTTAGATTCTGTCCTGTTGGAGACGGTCATTACCTAACTTCTTGCGTGACATAATTGTTACACCCTCCTCTCTTTATCATTGTTTGATTTTGGGAAGTCAGTCGGTGAAGCATAACCCAATCCTTACTCGGTCTTACATTTATTTTTAGATTGAAACATTACAAGGATACACCATCTAACTTATGCATACTGTAAACCACACCCCCAACCCACATCTCCATTAACTTCAATTTTACTAATACTTCTTGTCAACTGGTGCTGATGTCAAGGGCAGTTATGCTTACCCCACCCCAGCTTCTGAATTCAGCTCAGTTGACTATCTTTGGACCAAGGCTTGGAGTTACGTGGTTCTGGTAAATGTCAAACTAAGCAGATTCTTGCTGAACGAATTAAGTCACTTTTTGTCATGTTTATGATAATGACCTAATAAGCAGTCACTCATCACGGATTGATTAGCTCAGTGGGTTAGTTCATTTAGAACAGTGATACAAAGCAGACATTATGAAGGAGACATTACAGCAACCAGCTGATTTCCATTGGTGCAGTTTGCAGACCTAATGCAGACTAACTGCCAGCAAGAGTTGCAATGTTGCTCAAGACGAGATATATATACACAATATCCCTCTCCTTTCCAAAAGAAGGTTTATCTATTTACAATAATATCTGGGCCTATGAGTCTTTATCATAAATAGGTAACTCGCTGATAAATCCAGACCTTGTGAAGGTGAGTTTATTTGGAGCTGTAGTTTGATTTCCCACAGTCATCAGTGATGTTACCTGTCATTCCTCTTTGTATTTGGGAACCTATATATGCTGTAACAGGACTGAGGGGTAGTTGGGAAGCTGAACAAACTTGAATTGTCTCACTGTCGTACCATCAGTGTACAGGCTCAGAGTATCCTTTCTCTACAGTACATTCATGTTATCACAGTTCCTTGCCATGTATCTGCTGCAGAATCCTGGATGTGAACTTGTTGTCTAAAATGTAATTTTGACAGTTTGGTGCCCACATTTTTATCATGCATGTTGGTCATCTAAGCTTGCAGTTTCACAAGTTGCTCTCGAGTTTAAATAGAGAGCTTTGGATAAGTGGCAGTAAATTGGTACACACTGGTCTACTAACCTGGACTCTGCCAGTGATTGAATGATTGCATTCAAGGTATTGCTCTCAAATGTGATATTACAATGTCTGGGTCTTGCTTGGTCTGTCTGCATGTCGGGATGAGATTTTTGACAGTGTGAATTATGCGCTGAGCTAGACAGTTTGACCTGAGGTAATGTGGAGAAGTAGTATTGTGTTCGATATTCCATTTTTCACATGTCCTGGAACCCCTTGCCAATAAATTGAGGACCATTGTCCGTAATGATCTCTCTTGGGGAATCTAATAAAATAAAAATGGAGCTTTAAGTGTCTGTGACAGGTGTGCATGTCTTATTGTGCAATTGACAAATTACTTGGTGGTTGTCAGTGGTGATCGTATA
Organism: Ginglymostoma cirratum; assembly: GCA_024137785.1. Lineage (NCBI taxonomy): Eukaryota > Metazoa > Chordata > Chondrichthyes > Orectolobiformes > Ginglymostomatidae > Ginglymostoma > Ginglymostoma cirratum. The sequence continues at coordinate 17,057,812 of JAHRHZ010000098.1, forward strand.
ATTATTTCCATGGATGCTAGAAACTTCAGATACAATTTTTGATGTACAATGCCAGGAATTTCATATAGTAATGGTCCAGTGTTTTTCTTGCGCTGACTTCGTACATGTTCTTCGTATGCCTCACAGTTCTTAACGAGGATTTTGAGGTCATTGCTGATAACCAGTCAATATATTGACTCACTTATGAGTCTTCTTGTCCACTCTGTCTATGTTTGAATGACTGAGTTGTTGAAGAATATCAAGTCGCAAACATTCTGGTGTAATGACCAGCGTTTCTTCAAAAATGATTCCTGAGAGGTGTCTATCTCATCCCAAAAAGTTTAATATGCTTTCTTCCTTTTATGGACATGCTGAATTAAATCAGGCCATCCTTCAATAATATTTTTCATCATTTCTTTAGTGCAGAATCTTTTGCTGTTTCTTCTTACAGCTGCTTGCATTTGCCTTCTACAAAATGTACTCGGTCAATGTCTTCAAGCTTGATGTTAATCAAGTCAACTTGCAAATCCAAAGGTACATCTTGTGTTTTTACTGGGTTGAGCAAGTGAATGTGATGTGATTGCCTGGTTTTCTGGCTTATACCTAATCTCACGGTCATAACCTTGGACTTTTATCAGGTGACTCAACAATCTTGGCAGTGTCCTAGTCAATAATTTTCACTGAACTATTTCCAGCGGCTTGCAGTTTGGTGCCTTCCACAAATCTTTTACCAAATACATTGGAATGAAAATGCACGACTCCAGAAAACAAAAGCTTGTGTGTCTGCTAAATGTTTGAGAAGTTGGACTGTGCTACAGGCAGTGCTTCGAAGCAAATACTTTTGGTTTGCCTCTTTCTAGCAAGGGTATTCCTGGACCTGACTGTGAAGCATCTATCTTCAGGATAGTTGTCTCCCCAGCATTACAAAGTTGCAAGTTTGATCTATCTGATAGTGATGGTTTCAGTGCATTGAGAAGGTCTTCGTGGTCTTAGTGCTGTAGGAAAGGCATTTCTTTTCTGAATAATTCCCTATTTATTAAAACTTCTGAGAAAAATTGAAAATGTATAATAACAAGAAATGAAAGAATCCTAGACATCTTTGAAGAAGGCTGTATAGGCTGGGGCTATTTTCGCTGGAATGTCAGAGGCTGAAGGGTGACTTTATGGAGGTTTATAGAATCATGAGGGGCATGGATAGAATGAATAGTCAAGGTCTTTTCCCCAGGTAGGGGTTCCAAAACTAGAGGGTGTAGGTTTAAGGTGAGAGAGGAAACATTATAAAAGGAACCTCGGAGGCAACTTCTTCATGCAGAGGGTGGGGCGTGTATGGAATGAATTGCCAGAGGAAATGGTGGAGGTTGGTACAGTTACAACATTTAAGAGGCATCTGGATGCCTATATGAATAGAAAGGGTTTAGAGAGATATGGGCCAAATGCTGGCAAATGGGACTAGATTAATTTAGGATATCTGGTCAGCATTGATGAGTTGGACCAAAGGGTCTGTTCAATGCTGCACATCTCTATGACTCAATGACTCTATAATATCCTTATCTTGAAGGGTGAGCATAGCTTTAATGTCATTTATTTCACTTGGATCTAGATGTATATGCCTATATTGAAATAAAAAGAACCAAAAACGTTGATCTGTGATACATTCATGTGACTTTTCTAATTGTTGACCATCAGTCCTTTGTTGCATGCTACCTGCATCAATACATGCAGATTGTGATCATGTTCACTCTTTGTTCTCCCTACCATGGTGATGCAGACACATCTTGACTCCATTGGTGTAATACAATGCAGATGAGTTTGAAAGGAAATATAGAAAATACGCAACCTGAAGAGAAATCATTGAAAACAACATCATCCGAATGAGATACAGAATTTAGTGAGCTCTTGGGTCTCTTCAGCAAGAAGTACTCACTAGGAACCATGCTTGACATTAAGCTTCCATAAGAACTTCCAACTGCAAACCTCAGATTTAGTTCTTCTAAAATCCGTACTTTGTAAGGGCACCATTTCGAAGCTGCATATATGTGTCATAGATACAACATACTCTCAAAGATCCATCCTCCTTCATGATGCATGTTATTGAACTACACCAATCTGTGTGCTTCTGGGTTCTTTTAATGATTCCATCTCTTTCCAGCTTGCCTAGAGTAGCGTGCAATTTGTACATTACTTAGGTGATGACTCAATACAGAGGCTTGTGTTCTGCTTCAATGTAATGTTTCTGCTCCCTTGAAACTGTCAATTTTAACAAAACATTCTGGATATTTAAATGTTGGGCCATGCATTGAAGTTGAGCTTATTCTGTGTTTGATTCGTTGTCTGATGTCTGATTGATTATACGGATTATGACTTGTGTGAGGTCATGGCATGTTGGTAGACCAGCAGTTGCAGGTCCAAAGTGTCTACAATGTAAAACATATGAGACGCTCAGGCAGACTGATTGTATTTGCACTCCAGCAATATTAATCCAGCCATATACTCAGTTCTAGGCAAGATCCTGATGTGTTAAAGGCGTGAATCCAGTTGTTGTAATTTATGTCAATGCCAATGTTATGGGGAGGACTGGGAATGAGTTTTGCTTAGATGGTGTGAGGAGCTAGGCATCAAACTGAAGAGCTGAACCTCAAGAGTAATAGTCGCTGAGTTATTACTAGAGCCACATGTCATTTTGCGGCACACAAATAAGATTAGTGAAATTAATACATGGCTGAAAGACTGGTGAGTTCTAGTTTGTGGGTCACCAGCCTCTGAACTGGGAAAAGTGGGAGCTGTTTTATTGGGATAAATCGTGCTGGGACCAATGTTCCTTCTAAGCTGCATCGCTATCCAGCCACTCTGAGGTTCTGTGCACACTGATCAGCATACTGACATAGTGACTTCTGGTTTCACAGCAAAGGTCTGCATGCCGAGAAAAGAGTTTAGAGGGAGCATTGGCCAGGACCAGTGTTTTAGCACACTGTGTAACTAATGAGGTAGAGATATCTTTAAATAATGGGAAGAGTTAACAATCCAAGGATAGAGTCAAAATAGCATTCTGAGAAATGAAGGTCATAGAATGGCTAGAGGGTCAGAGAAAATAAACTAATGAATACACCAATAGTCAAGACTAGACCTTGCAAAGATGATGAAAAGTTGATGGTTCTGTATCTGAATGCATGTAGCAATTGAAACAAAGTAAACAAATTGATAGCACACAATGATGTCAATAACTAAAATCTGACAGTTATTATGGAGACATAGCTGCATGATGTCAAGAATTAGGCCCTGAAAATTGAGGGGTATATGAGTCTTGAGAAGAATGGTAAGCTAGGTAAAGGTGGAGAGGTAGCACTGTTAAGCAGGTATGGCACTGGTTTGAGGTGACCTTGGTTCAGGAGATCAGGGTGTAGAATCAGTTTGAGTGGAGATGAGGAATAGCAGGGGAAAGAAGTCACTGAAAGTCTACATGTTCTCAATAGTAGCCATAATGTAGGCTGATGTGTAGGTGTTTGTAATAAAGATACAGCGATAATCATGTGTAATTTTATTCCAATCGTAAACTCAACAACCACATATGATTAAATTTTGTATACAGTTTGAAAGGGAGCGGTGTGGATCTAGGAGTTAAATTTTGGCTCTAAATAAGGGCTAATATGTGATTATGAAGGCTGAGCTAGATGAACTGAACTGGGCAAGGGGATAGACCAAGAAAGAAGCAGCAGCAGATATTGAAGGGGATATTTGGGAATACCTGAATAAGTATATTCCTAATAAAAGAAAAATTCTAAGGGAATGACCCACCCATGTGTGGTTAACTGAAGAAGCAAGGGAAAGCATCAAACCTCAGAAAAAAGCAAATATCTGTGCAAAAATAAATTGCAGGTCAGATAATTGGTTAGCATTTAAAGAATAGCAAAAAATGACTAAAAGGTTAATTGGGAGAAAGAAACTAGATTGAGAGGAAACAAGGTGTGGAGCTGGATGAACACAGGAGGTCAGGCAGCAGCAGAGGAGCAGGGAAGCTGACGTTTCTGGTCTGGACCCTTCTTCAGAAATGGGGGAGGTGGGGGGGGAAGGGAGTTCTGAAATAAATAGAGAGAGGGGGAGGCAATGATGGAAAGTGGATAGTGGAGCAGATAGGTAGAGAGAAGATGGATTTGTCAAGGAGGTGGGGATGAAGCCAGTACAGGTGAGTGTAAGTAGGGAGTTGGGATGGGGGTTGGTCAGTGATGGGTGTTGGTCACTCCCTCTCTATACTCACCTCACCCCCTACTAGACTCATCCCCACCTCCTTGACCTGTCCATCTTCCCTCCCACCTACCCACCCCTCCCTCCTCACTGACCAACGCCCATCCCAACTCCCTACCTACATTCACCTGTACTGGCTTCATCCCTGCCTCCGTGACCTGTTCGCCTTGTCTCCACCTATCTGCTCCTCTATCCACCTTCCATCATCGCTTTGCCCTCTCTCTATTTATTTCCGACCCCCCTTCCTCCCCCCTCCCCCATTTCTGAAGAAGGGTCCCAACCTGAAATGTCAGCTTTCCTGCTCCTTTGATGCTGCCTGGCCTACTGTGTTCATCCAGCTGAACACCTTGTTATCTCAGATTCTCCAGCATCGGCAGTTCCTACTATCTCAGATTGAGAGGAAGCTAGCTAGAAATATGAAAATGTATATGAAAACGCAAAGCAGGCTAAGTAGCGAGAATTGCAACATTGTTTACACAAAGTTCATGGAGTTCCTTTAAGGCGAATTCTCCCAAAGGCAAGGGTATGTATACAATATGTTTATCTTAACATCTTGTGAAATTCCTCTATCACAGTTTGGCAGTTGGCAATTAAAATTATTCTCTGCCTTGCTTGTCGTATTTGGAGGTTCGCTGTAATTGTTCATTAAGCATGATCTCAGACTGAGAATTTGACATCACATTAAAAAGGGATGTAGTACTAAAAAGTAGCCCTGTGCTTTGAGTTTGAACCATGTTCATTGCTAACCTCAATATTTTTCTTCGCTAACTTTTGTTTCCCCTTTTATTAAGCAGCAGTTCCCTCCCACACCCATGCACTGACATGACTGGATCTGACATTTGAGGAATAATTCATCATATTCAAGATGACGTAAACAAAAAAAAAGGCAATTTCAATTGGAGTGATGAATGCAGAAATGATAATTGAAGCAAACCACCCCAACTGAATCAAATGACAATGCAGCCCATCAATGCGTAAACAAAAAAATGCTGAGTTCTGTATTTAGAGTTATGGGAGGTTCAGTAAGTGGATTCAAGCTTAAATTTCAACTCTGTACATTTTGCAAGCATATTGCAGGGGTAATTCCATGCAGACCATGAAATAATATGTATAATAGTCCACAGGGCTTTGAAAATTGCAAGTTGTAAAACTACTTGTTCTAAGATGGTCTATCAATGGACTAGCTATAAATATCATTGTTTACAAGCTTAGATAAAGCTTGATACTTTTATTTCTTCATGGAGTCACTATTGAAGTGGCTTTCACTTTCATTGCTCTTGTCAACACCAGCTTCTTTAAAGAGCTCCCTAGATGCCCCCTTACTTTGAGGTTAATTTTATTTGGTGCCTGAACTCATCATCTTTGATCAGTTTAAAGAAATGTCAGTATTTAGCCTTCCAAGGTATCAGGCCCTGTGGGATAGAAAAAATGCTGAGCGACTATCCCTGGCTTTAGCTTGCGTTTACTAGCTTGTTATGTTGCTGTCAGTTGTCTGGTTCCTGTAGCAAAGCTAATTACTGGGACAATTGCCGAGTCAGGGACTCTGAAGCTATGAGGCACCTGAGGTTTTAATGCCCAGAGTATAACTGCAACTAGAAAGGTTAATGCAAACAATCTGACAGCAATTTAATGAATGCCGAAAGAGGACAGTAATTTGAAATGATCGATAGCAGATTGTGTAGCTCAGTAGTATCTGAGAAATAATCTCATTTCCTAGAGCACTTCCTGTTTGTCTGATGATAGAGTGAATTAACTACCTTGTGATTTAGATAAGCCCAGTTTGAACTGACAACAGCCTCTGGAATTCAAACCCTCTTCAGCGCCTCCCCTATCTCTCCCTCCATGCTGACAATTTCAATTTCCTAGCAGCCCCTGACGACCGCTGCTAGAAAGTGGTCCCTTTAATTTTCTATGGAGAACTGCTCGATCTCACCGATTGTGACAGCTGACCTTAAATAACGTCTATAGCTTGGTTCAGGGATCTCTTAAGTGGCAGCAAAGTGCTTCCATTACTGGAATTACTAGGTCATTTTATTTTTAGAACAAGCTTTATTTTTGGGAAATATTTCCTTCAGCGAGTTTGTTACCTCAACCACCATTGCTCCTTCAACCTGGAAAATGACTAGTCCTAGAATTATGTCCATTCATCTTGAGTGGACACTGAGTCCCAAAGGGCACCCTTACTGCCAAATACTGTTTTGGGTCAAATCATTGACAAACACTTAGCTACTGCCCTCTAAGACATCGATTCGCAGAATTTCTCTGCACCAATAACTCAGTCCTGCATGGCATGAGATGCACGGTCTTGCAGATTTCGATCTGGTGACTTAGGGTGTGGTTTTCCCCTTGCTGGAGGTGGCTAGAAAGGTAGTGAGAAAGTCCAGTGTTTGGATGCCAAGATCAGAAGTCACACGACACCAGGTTATAGACCAAGAAGTTTAGTTGAAAACACAAGCTTTCGGAGCCTCAGTCCTTCTTCAGGTGTTAGTGAGAAAGGTAGTATCAGACACAGAAGTGTGAGTAAAAGGTCAAAGGTTCACACCATGAATGCCATGATGTGGAGGTGCTGGTGTTGAACTGGTGTGGACAAATTCAGAAGTCACACAATGCCAGGTTATAGTCCAACAGGTTTATTCATAATCACAAGCTTTTGGAGCACTGCTCCTTTGTCAGGTGAAGTGGAGGGAAGTGCACCGGCACAGAATTTACAAGCGGAGAAATCATTGCAAGATAATTCTAGGTAACTAAGAGTGTTGAAAGATAGTAGAAATGGTGTGAGTGGAGTGTCGTTGGGCTGAATAATAAGTCTTTCCAGGTGATCAAAAGTGTCAAATGGTGTGAGTAAAGTGTCAAAAGCTGAATAACAAGTGAACGGATGACCTATTATCTGATTAAATGAGGCAGAGAGATAATTACAACAAATTAAAAATAAGATGTTGCTGGAGACAAACCAAACAGCTGGAATAACTTGATAGATATAAGAGTCGCATGATGAGAGTCTGACCAAAGTAACAAGTAATCCAAAAATGTACAAAAAATAATGGTAGAGCAATCGTAACAAATTATCAAAATGATGGTGTCCAAACAGGATGGTAAGGAAGATTTTACAAACACAGAACAGTATGGTGGGGTCACATGCAGCAGAACATGAACCCAAGATCATGGTTGTTGCTGTTTTCATGGGTACGGAACATGGCTGTCAGTTTCTGCTCGGTGATTCTGCATTGTTGTGTATCTTAAAGGCTGCCTTGGATGCTTACCCGAAGATTGAAGGCTGAATGTCCTTGACCGCTGAAGTGTTCCCTGACTGGGAGTGAATACACCTGCCTGGCGATATTTGGATGAATCGGCCCTGGAGAGAAACCGGCCCCCTCCTTGCCTTGCTGGCAAGTAGTGCCCATTAATTGTCACTTAACAGCCTGAACTTGGCAGTAGCCTAACAATCTGCCTCGTGGGCGGGCAAGAAAAGATTCTGAACAAGTAAAGGTAAACTCACCCAAAGACCTACTGGACCCTAAAGCTACTCTCTCATTAGGGAGAGAGACTGTGGATTGCTTAACCTGAGGGTCACCACGCCTCAGGTCAGGAGAGGGCTTGAACAGGGAAGTCCTTCATGGTAACCTCAGCTGGTGCAGGAATTGAACCCACAACCCCACTCTCTGAAGAAGAATCATGCCGGACTCAAAACGTTAACTCTGATTCTATCTCCAGATATACTGCCAGACCTGCTGACTTCTCCAGCACTTTCTCTCTTTGTTTCAGATTTCCAACACACACAGCATCTTGCTTTTATGTGGCAGCTTTCCTGACTGGCAAACCAAGGCGATTTGCCTATCAACCTTGGAGTGGGTTGGTGTTGGTTAGTGGGGTAGTGGTGTCCAATTACCCTAATCTGAGGCCACTTGGGACAGGGGTGGGGGCAAAGCTGATAGCTGCCTAAAGCAACTGACAACTCTGATGGTCCCCACCGCACAAGATCTGAAAGAAAAGGACTAAGCTTTCATGCTGCCTCATCCCCTGAAGACCCAGCCTCCAGCAATGCAATGCACAACACAAAAGGTGCAGGCCTCTGATTCCGAGGTTGAGACCTGAGATTCACCAAGAAATCACCTCTTAAGCTGATCGGAGCTCAATCCAGCAAACTTCCTCAGTGGAGTGTGTCGAGAATAAATTGCCAGGAAACATAACCGCATCCCACCTGCTTTACCTACAAAATGGAAAATCCCAACCTAATTCCTTTCCAGATAGCTAGATATCTGCTGTCCTGGGTCGAATACCATTGAAAAATGCAGTTTGAGTTGAGTGCACCTTTGGTCATTCCAACAATACTCTGTGAAATATTTTGAGTTATTTTTCTTCCATGTGTTGGTGCATAAACTGGTCCTTTTTAATAGCAAGGGTAGCGGGGAAGCAAAGTCCTACTCCAGTTCTTATTTCTTAATGTGGCTGTGTTGGTTAAATCAATGTTTCTCACAGGTCAAATCTGTACATCTATATTAATGGTTGGTTCATTTGTCTCTGCTATTAGTTAGTTAGTTTCTTTCGTTTGGGGTTGTCTCCTTCCATCTGTTGTCATGGCACTTCTGTAAAATTAAAAATTTTATTGCAGATGAAACATTGTGGGTTTTCAGTGCTGCTTATGTGCCGAACAATGTGCTGATGGTTATAGTGTAGGTATGTTCATTGTGTTCAAATACGAACGATGATGGATAGCTCAAGATCTTTGGTTCATTCAGTCTGTCTGATACAATTGGGACATTCATAATATATAATGTATCACAAAATATAGACTGTCTACTCCATCCAAAACAGTATGGTCTCCTGGGAGAACCAACAGAATAGATAAAAAATCTGGGCCAATTTGTTTAAAGAAAGGATTCTGGGAAATTCCTTCATGGCTGCTGTATTATGTGCATGAATATTTTGTTACAACAAGATCCTAGGCGAAGTTCCCTAAATTATTACAAATCCAGGCAAATTGTCATGGTCCGGGTGACGGGGATAAACCAGCTCCCATTCTTTATTTCACCTGGCCCTTTGGTTAGTGACAACAAGATTAATTTGCAAAGAATTCCCTCCCTTGTGGATATCTTTCTCCCAGACCAAATGAATTTGTGTTTTAAAAGGAACCAATTTACCTAGGCTTTCTTGAGTTCACAAAAAGAGTGAGCTTATTAATTGCTAAATGCAGAAGAAACAATACTACAGTGCATGTGCAGAGCTTAGAATCTCAAAGTGAGTTTGACAAAGGTTAATAAGTTGGATTTGTCTCTGAGTCATTTGTAAGAAATAGATGGAAGTACAGCTGTTACAGTGGATATTACAGGTAGCATTAACTTTGATAGTTGAACAGCCAATGTCAAGATTCTTGATTTTGCAGGTTGATTGAAATTCTTTTGTCCTGATTCCTTTCAATGTGGCTGGTGAGCAGCATTCAGAGTGAAAGAGTATCTTTTTCCTGTGCAGCAGGAGTGTTTAATGGCTCTTCTCAAAGTTCTGCCCTTCACTCATGAGGACATCTGGCCAGTAATGCACGCAGCTCAGGGTAGAAGTGTGTATTTTCAAAAGGGAAAAAGCAAATATGCCTATCATCCAGACTGCTGTCTTTTTTTTAAGTCACGTTCACAGTTTAAGATACTTACAGGCTATTACTGTACAATTTGTAATGAATTTCTCCGCTTGAAGCTTCTTTAGCATCTTGCAAGTGTGACATTCCAGAGTTAGCCGCTCTCTCTTTCTCTCTCTCTCTTTTTCTCTCCTTCTTCCTCTTCCTCCCTTCTGGCAACCTTGGATTACATCTGCAGTTATTTTGGTTGCATCAGTCTTCTGTGAAAGAAAACAAAACACATATTGGAAATTAAAAGCTTAACTTAAATCAAAGTGATCTTGGGTTATGTCCGTGACCATGACAATATGTAAGTATGCATTTTTGCAAAAGAAGGGGTTAAATAGCTAACTCTCAGCCTCAGTTCTGCTGTTGTCTCTTGGTTGTGATGTGTGTTAACTCCAAATGAATTTATGTCAAATTACTGGACTGAATGGGTCTTGAACGCATGGATTCCCAAGCCTTGAAGACATCCACTATTTGAAACTGCAATTGGCACAACTTTGTTGTGAGAATTCCAAGGTGACATTAAAATGAAATTCACTTTTTTTTCCGTGTTTCTTTGGTCTTTATGGCTCGATTACAAGGAAAATCCATTGTTTACTGTTTTGAGCAACATCTTGGAATTGCATGGAGGAGAAAATCAACTTTTAATACCAAATGTCCTTTCTTATTAAGTCACAAGGGATCTTAACTAATATAATTTTATTCATTGTGCAATGTGTGAAAACTCAGGTGCATGCATGTTGAATAATTAATATGACACAGAAAAAGCTGTAACTGAAACAATATATTGACTGTTCAATCAACCTTGAGCAGAATGGAGGCAAGTTAAGGAGATGAAAAATATTCACTGTCTCAATCTGAATGTCTTTGTATTATGATGCCACACAGTTAACGGCACAAAGCCCAGAATCCAGGCTGAGGGTAGCCATTTAATAACTGGATTGATTTTCATTTCCAAGATCATTCTGACCCCTGCTCAGGTGGTAAATATTTGTTAATGTGGATCATTCAGGTGCCTTGCACTGTCAGCTGATGTTTGCTCCCAGATTCCAATGTTTATTCTCACTGAATCCAAAGTGGAGGCGCGGTGTCATTTTATTTTGTTAAAAGTATAAGTCCTTCAGCTTGTACATTTCTCCTCATAACTTGAATAGCCAAGCAAGAAATATCTTTTATATAAACAGAGATTGTTGTCATTTTCCATGGGATTGGTAGCGAAGTAAAAGGGGAGCAGCTTTAGAGTTAGAACTCTAACCTCGCAGCACATCGACATTTTTTAACCCATTGCTGCGGACTGACCTTTTAGAGGTTTATAAAATCATGAAGGGCATGGATAAGGTGAATATAAAGAGTCTTTTTCCCTAGGGTTGGGGAGTTCAAAACTAGAGGGCATATTTTTCAGATGAGAAGAGAAAGGTTTAAAAGGGACCTGTGAGGCAACTTCCTCACACAGGGCGGTTCGTATGTGGAATGAACTGCCAGAGCAAGTGGTAGATGTAGGTACAGTTACAACATTTAATTTGGACATTTGGATAGGTACTTGAATAAGAAATGTTTTGAGGGGTATGGGCCAAACACAGGCAAGTGGGACAAGTTTAGTTTGGGAAACCTGGCCGGCACGGACGAGTTGGACCGGAGGGTATGTTTCCATCCTGTATAACTCTATGACATGTATCTCAGGCATTAAGAGGCCTTATAAGCCTCCACAAGAGTTGAAAACACATTCTCATTGTGGACTGCTAATGTGCCATCCACTGAATGTGATTTTAAAACAAACCTATCATTCCTAGTTACTTATCAGACCGTGAGTTATTTCATTTCCAGACAGGATACCTGAAATGGTCAAGGTCCTGACTGAGAAGGGATGAACTGGTCCCCCTTCTTTATTCACTTGCCCCCTAGGTATGATCACAACAAGATTAATTTCAAAAAGATCCCATCTCATATGGATACCTCTCTCTCAGATTAAATGAATTTGTGTTTTAAATGAAGATAGGCTTTTTTTTTGAATGAAGAATGAACGACTAGTACTAAACACAAGAAGAATGCAACACACACACACGTCCACACATTGATAAAAGTTAAACGATATATGCTGTTCAGAGGAATATGCTTCGGTTTCTGTGGGTTATTCATGCAGAGCAGATTGTGGAATGCTAATAGTTAAAAAGTCAATCTTGGGATTTGGCTTTGCTAGTGACTAAAAATAATGTTGTCCTGTTTTCTTTTGATTGTCTTGCTGGCTTCTCACACTCAGAGCAAGAGAGTATTATCTGTGAAAGGACTCGCCATGGATCCTTGTGCAACTACCAACGGAAAAAGTGTGTTCATTATTTTTGTTCTTGCTTATCAGTGATATCTAAACCAGAATCTTATTTTGTATACAAACTTCTCTTAAATTGCTTGGAATTTCCCTGCAGGTTATTCACATAATTTTGAAATTGTATTTTAAACATAAAGGGTGAAAGGTAAGGGGATAAAATGGTTTAGGCCAGGAATTCCAGAACTTAGGGGCAAGGCAGCTGAAAGTACAGTGTCAACGGTAGAGCAATAAAAATTAGAGATGATTATATTATGTTTATATTATAATCCAGAGAACATTTTAATAAATTGGCAAAATGGCAGCTGAATCACAATATCAGCAATTCTTTACCTTCAACACTGGGATGACTAACGGTGGTTCATTGACCGAGACCTTTGCAGAACACTAGCACTTGAACAGAGGCTCGTACACTAAAACACCTTCTTCCACTGGCACACACAAACCATGTTTGAACTGGCATTTAGTAACAGTAATAATTGACAGTTATTACTTATATTGAAAGCATTCATTTTATGTCAGACCTATAGCAAAGCATTTCATATTGGTTCCAAATCCTTCAGTGTTCTGCAGTGGGAGTTCGGTAGAACAATGGTTGGTAGCACTTCAGTGGGTTTAACGTGAGATAGGGGAAGAAGCTTTGCTTCCAACTAGCTCCAAATTCTGATAAGGTTAAGTTAGACACTTAGCTGGTCAGTTGTGGTTTGAAGTGAACCCTATAGCGTATCATCTGTTTGGTTGCATATAGACTTAGTTAAGTTCTAAACACCTTGATATTATGTTGTGATGGGACAGGATGTTCAAAACATGTAAGGTATTGGATAATGCAAAAGGCTCAATACTTGTTTCAGTTTCATGACCGTAGATCATCACCCCGGCTCACCTATGGACAAATAGAATATTAATTCCAATGTATTTTTCAAAAAGAGGACTGATACAGGCTGAATGACTGCAGATAGGAGAAACAGCATCAGTCTTTTGTATTCTTGATAGGGATGACACATAGATGTCTCTTTTCCAAGTGTTGGCTTTTCTTCCAACATGATTACTGTTTGGGAGATTACAGTTCAGTTGGCAGCTCATTTCTCACTTCATCATTTGTTGAAGATTCCTTGACACCCTGGAGGGTATGATGTTCCAGGGTCTCTTTCTTCAGACAGCCACTGAATCTAAGTTCGTGATCATTATAGCTGTATCTGTTGGTCCTGTAAAAATCACAGGTTGGAGTTAAAGTTTAATTATGATCCACGGTCATGATATTGAAACAACATTGGGTCCCTGCATATTCAGATATCTTACACCACTCACATCCCCTTCCACAATGCAAGGATGCTCAGAACATAACAAGGTCTACATGTGGTAGAATTTGAATTCAACCAATAAATATGGCATCAAAAGCTAATCCCAGTTATGGTGATCATGAAATTCATTGATTGACATTCAGTTCCCTCTAGCTTATTAATGAGGGCTGGCAACATGCCATCCTTACCTTTTGCAGCCTATATGTGATTCCAGATGAACAGCAACAATTCCCAGACCAACAGCAATGCGCTGACTCTTAACTGTCTTTTGAAATGCCCTAGGGAGCTACCCAGAACAAGACCAATTAGAGATAGACAACAAATGCCAGTGATGACCACATCTTATGAAAGAAGAAAGAATTGCTGATATTGTGATTCAGCTGCCATTTTGCCAATTTATTAAAATGTTCTCTGGATTATAATATAAACATAATATAATATATAATCATCTCTAATTTTTATTGCTCTACCATTGACACTGTACTTTCAGCTGCCTTGCCCCTAAGTTCTGGAATTCCTGGCCTAAACCATTTTATCCCCTTACCTTTCACCCTTTATGTTTAAAGTACAATTTCAAAATTATGTGAATAACCTGCAGGGAAATTCCAAGCAATTTAAGAGAAGTTTGTATACAAAATAAGATTCTGGTTTAGATATCACTGATAAGCAAGAACAAAAATAATGAACACACTTTTTCCGTTGGTAGTTGCACAAGGATCCATGGCGAGTCCTTTCACAGATAATACTCTCTTCTGTAAAACATTCACAGAATGTTTTATCATTTGGGGCAGTATGGCATTAAACACATGACCACCACTGAAAAAAGAAGAATCTGTTGTGTTTCATTCCTCCAGTCCTTACCAATGCACAGTATCTATCAAAAGGAAGGCATTTGTGAGGATAGCTGCTTAGAGTTAGCAATAATACCTTTTGTACCTTTCAGATTGCAGGTGTGTGGAAGAAAAGTCCAATGAAAGACGGTGATCAACTAGAATTGAAATATGGTGAATGACTGCCAAGATTCAACTTTTCTGAAATTATTGTCACAAAGTTGTTGTTTGTCTAGTATAATGCTCAAAAGTTTTGTTGCATAATTTAGACAATTTGTCTCTTCCAAAGTTTCTTAATTAATTAGTATGGTAATTATTCCTTCTATAGTTGGGCTGGTTTACAAGCGGGCTCTGAAGAACCCAGTGAATTAAGTGCAGATCTGAAGGTTGTATATCAGCTGGGTTTCTCTGGGCGAGGACATGGTGAAATTAATCTCCATGGCATTGCTTGAGTTGCAGGGGCATTTATTCTTAAGCCTCATCAAACTTGCATTAAATGGATAATACTCCACATTTGTTTAAATGCCAACTCCAATTATAAGAATGCAAATCTAAGTCCATGCACAGACAGAACATGAATTTCAAGCTTGTGTTGGTAATGAAACATTGTGGGTTGGATTTTTACCATTATGGAGAGCTTTGCCATAAAGGCCACTGGTGGATTAGGCAGAGGGGCATAACTACATAAGGACTATAAGGGACTTGAAGTTGTGTGTCAGGAAAATGGGGTGAGCAGAAGATGATGAGTTGGCATGGATAGATCATGGTAGGGGTACGTCTGTTGGCAGGCTGCATGGGGCAGGGAGGAGGTAAGATCTGGAAGTCTGTCTATGTTTTATTATTTTTTTAAAAATCTTCAGCATCATGACAGTACCTTAGACCAAGCCTATGTCGTAGCTGGTGTCCTCCGTTCTTTCAGAGGTGCCCAGCCCAACTCCCTGGGAGCACTGCCATCCTGAAATAAATATGCCAACTTCCACGCCATGTTTTCCCAGACAGGGTTTGCTGACTCAGCGCTCCTGGCCTGGAAACAAACGTCCAGGCCTGTTCATGATCACCTATGCAGCAGTTCCTGACTGTTGTGGGGGTACAGTGTATATTATGTCATAATCCTGACACCTGGATACTGATCCAAAGGTATGAGTTTGGGACAGTACAACGGTGACATTTAAATGTAGCTTATTCATCAAACTAGTATCAATAAGAAAGGCCAGGTAACCATCAGATTGTCCTAAAAAACGATCAGGTTCATGAATGTTCTTTGGGGATATCTGTGCGGAGACATCTGCTGCCCTTAACTAATCAGTCCTACATGTAACTCCAGACCTACATGCTCTTAACTATTCCCTGAAATGGTCTGAGAATTCATCGTGGTGCAATAGGCAATATATCCTGGCTCTTGCCAGCAATACCCACAACCTGTGATTGAATTAAAAAGAAAATTGTGTCATGCCTTTAATGCACTGATTTCAAATGTTTCCTTTCTCACAGCTGCAATCTGCACAATGGAATGAATGGAACGATGGTTTTATACCATTCGAAACGAATACTGGCTGATATTTTTTTCAAGTATTGGCTTTGTTGAGTGGCAGCTGCTTCTGCAGACAGACTTAGCCACAGTCCAGACATGATTTGATTGTAGCAGTTCACCCAGCCCCACCCCATCACTTCCGAAAAAAAATACATTAGAGTGGAAGGTTTTAGGCCTTAATCTTATAACTAGGTTCCTGCTCAGTGAATCAGAGTGGAGTTCAGATGCATTTGGGAATACAGACAGGAGATTTTTGGATGCAATCAATGTGCCAGCTTTGTGGACTGTCATAAGAATAAGCATTAATGCACATTTTTGTTATAGATCATAAATGTGAGGTGACAGGCCACAGATTAGGTATTGGGATTTATAAAGAAATTTTATTACTTAACCACAAAAAGAATAATACAGGAAATGAGAATACAGGAGTAGGTGTGTAATAGAATTGAGCATTGACATAAATATAAATCACCAGGGAAGATTGGTATAACACAAGATATGAAATTCAGCAGCAAAAAGATTGCTGTATAGATTAACAACTCGTGAAGATTCATGAAAGGCAATTTGCGAGAGGCTGTCCCTTTGTGACATTATCAAAGCAAGGCAAGAGGAGTTGTGGAGAGTGGAATGGCTTTGCCTGCTTGAACGTCTGTTGGTCTGGAGAAGATTTGTTGGCTGAACTTGCAGCTTGCGTTTTTTTTTAATCAATACCGAATTCTATACTGAGAGAGTGAGGAAGGACAGAGATTGGTGGAGGGGTGAGGGGGAGACCAAAGTTGTGATGCTCAGGAAGTCCAAATCCTGACCTTCGGCAAAGCGATCACTTCATTGTTACCTTGCGTCACCACTGTAGAGCAGACTCCACTTTGAGGAGCATACGTAGTAAACTAGATCAGGGGAAAGACATTAACATGGCATCTCTCTTGGAACAAATGTTTGGATCCTGGATACTTGTTCATGAGATTATAAATGAAAGCTACTGCGTGTCATGGACAGGAGTTTTCAATGGCTTCTACTGTTTTTCAGTGAAATTCATCCTAAAATCTGCCAAGCTGGAACAGAAAAGCAAGTATTGCAGTTGATATTAATGGATATTCCATTGGTAGAAATAGCCTGGGAAATTTAAAAAGGTGGTAGGAAGATGAGAAGTAATTCCCTTTGAAAGGTCCTGTCGACTTTTATCCAGCTCTCTATTAGATAGTGGATTCTGAATTCCAGCTGCTTGTTCCACATAAAAAAAATACTTCATGCTGTCTCTGGTTCTTTTGTCAATCACATCAAAGCTGTGCCCTCTGGCTATCAACCATTGGAAATAGATAATCTTTACTTACCTTAAAAAAACACTTTCTGATTTTAAACATCTATTTCAAAACTGCTTTTTGCTTTCACCGCTCAAAGGCGAACAGCCCTCTTCTCCAGTCTCTCCAATGGAACTGTAATCGTTCATTCTCTTGATCTACGTTATTGGTTTGTAAGGTATCAACAGGGGAGCCACTTCCTCACCAGATGTGACCCTTTTCACTGCCAAATTGAGACCTTGGGCTGAAAATGGTTAAGTAAAGCTAAAGAAGTTTCCAGAGATGCAGAATAACTCCCCCAAAAGGGATATACAGGAGAAATGAGAGCAAAAAGGCAAAATTTTAATAATCTTACTATTTTCCAGAGAAACTAATTGATATGGTGGGCATGACATTGATAAGAATAAGAGATCAAAACAGATGGGGGAGATCATTGGTGAGGAACTCAGACTTGGATAGTATAAGCTCCTGGTCCAGATGGATCACATCTGTACAGATTAAATGGAATTAGGAAAGAAATTGCAGAGGTACAGTGATACAATGCTGTTTAAATTATTACCTTGCTTTCCTCGCTCCTTACCAATGGTCAACCATTAAATTCTACTCAATAGATCAAAGATGTAAAAATATCTAAAATCTGAAGACACAGTAAAAGGACATCATTTTTGACCAACTTTACTGAATTCTCTGAAGGAGGGTCAGTCAGGATGATGCGGTAGTTATATATGCACTCCTGGGTAACTGGGAAAGAAGTAGTATAAATCTGTAACATTGTATATTATGGTTTAAATAGGAGCGATTGGGTAAAACATTAAGTTGCTCCTGGTTTTAGGAGTAGGGATCACAAATTGTGACCAGCCTACATCCATGCCTATTGAGCTGGATCCCAGAAAATGTTCTTGTTCCGTCCTCACCTACATGATTGCAGTGTTGTGGGGTTGGCCTGAGCAGATACACCTCTCCGTCATCCAGTCTGAGATCTCAGGGGCTGCTGGCTGCGTTGTTTGTCCAAAGTGTGGACCGTCAGCATGTCCTTCTTGAAAATAGCCTGCACCTCAAACGGTAGCTGCAATGTAAATTATTGCAAAGTTGACACCACCAGGACTGATGGGACATGGAGTTCCAGGATGGCAGATACAGTGCTGGGAGAATTAGCAGGGCAGGTAGAGAAAGACTTTTTTTTCCACAAGGACCATGAAATGAAGCAGGATGCCCTCAAGGACTACCCTGAGAAGGAAGTGGGAAGAGGGAACTAGGAAAACCAATTCCCCTTGAAAGGTATTTATTTTTGCTTAAATATATCCAATTACTTTACCTCCTCAGCCTTCTGTGGCAGAGAATTCCATTGGTTCACCACCCTCCGAGTGAAGATATTTCTCCTTGTCTCAGTCCAAAATGCCCAATTATCTGTCCTGAGACAGTATCCCTTATTCTGGAAACCCTGGTCAAGTGCATGCTCCATTGAATGCCAGTCTAATTGATGCAGTCTCCCCTCACACAACAAGCCTGCCATCCCAGGAATCAGTCCACTGAACCTTCACTGCACAGTCCCTTTGCCAAGTATATCTTTTCTTCGGTAAGGAGCCCAAAACTGCACACGATGCTCCAGGTGCAGTTTTACTAAGGTCCCGTACAGCTGCAGTAAGACTTCCTTGGTCCTGTACTCAACCCCCACCTTGAATGAAGGCCAACATATCAGTTGCCTTCCTAACCACTTGGTACTCCTACACGCTTGCTTTCAATGATGAGAGTACAAGGACACCCTGTTTCCTTTGAACATTAACATATCCAATCTTACACTTTTTTTTCCTACCAAAGTGGACAAATTCACACTAATTTTGTGAATGGTTGGGACCCAAGCACGGATCCCCACAGTACCCCACTGTTACCACCTTCCACTCTGAAAATTATTCATGCATTCCCACACTATTTCCTGTCTATTGACTAATTCTCAGTCCAAGCCAGTATCTTGCAGTATTCCTATATGCTTTGATTTTGCTCAATAATCTCTTACATGGGATTTTATCAAAAACATTCTGAAAATCCAAATACACCATATCCACTGTTCCTCTTTTTTTTATTCTACTAGTAATGTCTTCAAAAGGACTTCAGCAAGTTTGTCAAACAAGGTTTCCCTTTCATAAATTCATGTTGACTTGTATCATCCCATTGTTATTTTCTAAATGTTCTGTTATAACATTCTTCACAATAAGCTCTATAATTGTCCTTACAGTTGATGTTAGACTACAAGTCATGAATTCTGGTTTTCCCTTTCCCTCCTTTTAAGATACTGGCAAATATATCTTCACGTGACATCTCCTACCAATATTCCCATATGCTGCTCAATTCACCAACTCTACCATTCATCCAGAAACATTCCCATGCCAAGGACGAAATTGGATACAGAAAAATCTCTCTGATGGACAGCAATCCCTTTCTTCTGCTGAGGCCACGTTTGGCTAACTGCACCCATCTTCACTCAAAAACAGCCTCCATTGTCACTAGTACCTTCACACTGCTTGCTTATTGCTTATGCGTTTGTCCCTTCCTTTGCTTCCAAGATCTCTCTCTGCCCCTCCTTCCTTACCCTTGTCCACCCATGCTTTCTTTTCCCACATTATTCTCTCTTCTAAATTCTGCTTTCCCCCTCTTTCCCCACAACTCCCAACTCACCCAGTTTCTTCCAATTTTCTCCATTCCCTTCTTGCCTCCCCATGGGAAGCTAACTAAAAAAAAACTTCTATTAACTTTTCTCAAAAAGAAAGATTGAACATCCAGATGACATGCACTAATTACTAAAAGGACAAGGGTGGTAGATACACGAGAACGCCACCATCTGGAAGTTCCCCTCCAAACATCTCAGCTTGTTGACTTGGAAATATAAGGGTGGCATGGTGGCTCAGTGGTTAGCACTGCTGCCTCACAGCACCAGGGACCTAGGTTCAATTCCAGCCTCGGATGACTGTCTGTGTGGAGTTTGCATGTTCTCCTGGTATCTGTGTGGGTTTCCTCCCACAGTCTAAACATGTGCAGGTTAGGTGGATTGGCCATGCTAAATTGCCCATAGTGTTCAGGGATGTGTAGATTAGGTGGGTTATAGGGGGATGGGTCTGGTCAGGATGCTCTGAGGTTCAGCGTGGGCTTGTGAGGCTTGTGAGGCCAAAGGGCCTGTTTCCACACTGTAAGAATTCTATGATAGTGCCCAGTGCCACTGGGTCAAAATCCTGGAATTTGCCCCCTAATAGCATTGTGGGTTTACCTTTTACACATGGACTGCAGCTCACCACGACCTCTTCAAGGGCAGGTAGGAATGGGCAATAAATGCTGGCCCAGCCAGCAATGCGCACATCCCATGAATGACTAAAACTAAATGTTTTCTATGAAAAGGTAAGGCCCCTTCTCTCCAAAAAGGAACAAAAGATATTATTCCATTGTCCTCAGCCATCTGTTTAAAAATTCTAAAATATTTAAGCCAGTATTCTGCTCCAAGTTGCTTTCAGAACCTGCAGTCACAGTACTACTCATCAGTGAACCTCCCTCTCTCCATCTTGGCTGAACTTCCGCTGACGGCGCTTCCCCCAACTACCAGTGACATTTGTGATATATTTTTACTGTTTGCCATTCTTGGTGTCACTAGTTTCGTTCTCCAAGCTGGAAATTGCTTACAACGTTTTTCTTGTTTGTATGGTGGGCGCTTGTTCGCCTTTATGTTTTATTAAACAAAAACCCATCTAACTTTTAGATGAATTCTTTCACGCAGCAGGCAGCTGTGTTATCCTGGTGTGCCAATCGATGCGTGGCCTTTACGTTCCCCACTGATGTTATGGATCTGAATGTTTCTCTAATCTGCTGCCCGTGAGTTATTGCATTGTCTTTGGGGGGGAAAGGCAGCGTTTCTAATTTTATCAACGAAAGCCTGCTGTCAAGATTGGTGCAATACACAGCTGGATCGCTGAATAAATTAAGGTAGAAACTCAAAATACTGATTTTCTGCCACCCTTTGTATTGTCAAGGGGCTTTCTGTGGTGGGTTTGAAGTTTGAAACTCACCTGATGTAGCATTGTGATTTCATTTGACTGAAATGGGAGTAACATACAAACATGCACCACCACCCCCAGTACCCGACCCAGTTTGTTTCCTGTTCCTACATCAGCTGGATGGACAGCAAGAAGTGAGTCTTGCATATGACTCACCTTCGAGTGAAAGAGGCAAGCAGCAAGACCGGAGAGATGTCGGAGAAGCCCCGTTTTTCAAGTCCATCAGATCTTCAGGACTTGAGGCCATTTTGAACAGCAGCCATAGAGTCAAAAAGCAGAGGCTGGATTTTCCTGTCCATTGTCAAACCTCAAATAGGAGGTGGGCAGGTAAGAAAGGTCATTGCGTTATTGATAAAGGAAAATATCACTGCAGTAATGAGGGACGATGCTCTGAAAAGGTCTGTAAATGAGGCCAACTGGGTAGAGCTTAGAAATAAAAAAGGATAATTACTTTGCAGGGATTGTACTACAGGTCTCCCAACAGCCGAGGGAAATAACAGAGCAAATAGGCAGGCAAATCACAGGTGTGAGAGAAACAGGATCAGTCTTATAGAGTCATTGTTGTAGCAGATTTTAACTTTGCTAACATTAACTGGGATTGCCTCAGTGTGAAAGGATTAGATGGGGTGGAATTTTTAAAACGCATTCGGGAGAGCTTTTTATGCCAGTATATGGATAGTCCTACTGGAGATGGAGTAGTGCTAAACCTTATCTAAGGGGATGAAGCTGGTCAAGTGGTTAAAGTTTCAGTGGTCGAGCATTTTGGGGATAGTGACAATAAGTTTCAAAGTCATTTATGAAAGGGATAAGGATAGTGCGGATGTTAAGTGTCTAAGTTGGTGGAAGGCCAGTTTCAATATCACTAGTTAGGATCAAACAAACAGACTGGGACAACAAGGTGTAGAGCTGGATGAACACAGCAGGCCAAGCAGCATCAGAGGAGCAGGAAGGCTGACGTTT
>JAHRHZ010000098.1:17080317-17133360 GCA_024137785.1 Ginglymostoma cirratum
AAACGTCAGCCTTCCTGCTCCTCTGATGCTGCTTGGCCTGCTGTGTTCATCCAGCTCTACACCTTGTTATCTCAGATTCTCCAGCATCTGCAGTTCCTACTATCTCTGAAACATAGACTGGGAGCAGCTACTTGCAGGTAAGTCTCCATTTGGAAAGTGGGAGTCTTCTAAAAGCAATACACTGAAAATTTAGGGTAAATATGCTCCTCAAAGAGTGAAAGGCAAGAGCAGAATGTCTAATGAACGCTGAATAGCAAGTGATTTTGAGAATTTGATAAAGAAAAAGAAGGAAGCATATGTCAGGCACGGCGCTTTAAAAACAGGGAGGCCCTTCAACAGTATATAGAGTCTAGGAGGTTGCTTGAAAAAGAAATGAGGAGGGCAAAGAGGGGCAAGACATGTCTTCGGTTAATAGGATTGAGGAAAGCTCCCAGGCATTTTATAAATTCTTTTGAGTGCCAGGAAAATGATGGGACCTGTCAGAGACCAAAGAGACAAGCTGTACATAGAGCCAGTGGATGTGGGTGAGATCTTAAATGATACTTCTCACCTGTGTTCACAGGGGAGAAAGACAGTGTAGCTGGTGATTTCAGTTGGGCTAGTGAGGTTCTAGACCACAGTAAGATTAATAAGGAGGTGCTATTAGATGTTTTAGCAGGCATTAAGGTGCATACATCCCCAGGGTCTGGTAAGATGTATCCTAGGCTGCTATGGGAGGCAAGGGAGGGGACTGGTGGAGATAGTTAATACTTCACTGGCCGCAAGTAAAGTGCCAGGTGACTGGAGGATAGCTAATGTGGTTCCTTTGTTCAAGAAGGGCAGCAGGAATAGGCCAGATAATTGCAGAGCAATATGTTTTATGTCAGTGGTAGGAAAATTATTCAAAACAATTCTGAAGGACAAGATTAGTCAATAGTTGCAAAGGCAGGGATTGATCAGGGATGGTCAGTACAGATTTGTTCGAGGAAGATCCTTTCTGACTGATTTAATTGTATGTTTTGAAAAGGTGAATACATATATTGATGAATGTAGGCCAGTTGATGTGGTTTAGGTGGACTTCAGTAAGGACTTTGACAAGGTCCCATATGGAAGGCCGTGCAAAATGTAAGACCCCATGGGATCCAAGTCAAGTTGACAAACTGGATCCAAACTTGCCTTGCGAATAGGAGCCAAAGTGTTAGGATAGAGGATCTGCAGTTCTTTTGGTTTTTATTTTGTGAAGGTGAGGGCTGTTTTTGTAATTGGAAACATGTGACCAGCAGTGTACCACAGGCCTCGGTGCCGGAACCTTTGTACATTCACAACTTGGATGTGAGTGTAGAAGGTGTAATTAGTGAGTTTGCAGATGATACAAATTTTGGTTATGTTGTTGATAGTGAGGAGAATGGTCTCAGGCTACAGTCCGATATTGATCAGCTGAAAATCTGGGCAGAACAATGGCCAGTAGAATTTAATCCCAACAAGTGTGAGGTAATATGTTCTAGAAAGTCTAATAAGGGAAGGACATACACAATGAATGGTAGGTCCCTACGGAGAACTGAGGGATGAAGCAACCTTGGTGTACAAGCCTGTAGAACCCTGAAGGTATCAGCACAGGCAGACAGGGTGATGAAGAAGGCATATGGGATTCATGTCTTCATTAGCTGGGGCTGTAGGATATAGAAGCAGGGAAAACCAAAAGGACTGCGGATGCTGTAAATCAGGAACAAAACCAGAAGTTGCTGGAAAAGTTTAGCAAGTCTGATTAACATTTCGGGTCTGGTGACCCTTCCTCAGAACTGATGGTAGCTGGGAAAAGCCGGTTTATATGCAGAAAATATAGGGGGGTGGGGAAGGGAGTAAACGATAGGATAGAGTCCAAAGACAAAGGAGAGCAGTTGGACAGACAAGTGAGTTGATAACGATCTGGCTAGGAAAGTGATTAGCTGTTTATGGGGACTTTTAGTGACTAACAATAGGTAGCGTGTAATGGCAGGCTTTGTGATAATAAGGCCTAGTGTGTGGGGTAGGGGGCTAGGACATAGGAGAGTTTAGGCCCTAAAATTATTGATATTGATTTTGAGGGCTGCAGGGTCCCCAAGCAGAAAATGAGGTGTTGTTCCTCCAGCTTGCGTTGAGCTTCGCTGGAACACTGCAGCAAGCCAGAGACAGAGATATTGGCCGGGGAACAGAGTGGTGCGTTAAAATGGCAGGCAACTGGAAGCTCAAGGTCTATTTTGCGAGCAGAACGTAGATGTTCTGTAAGCAGTCACCCAGTCTACGCTTCCTTTCCCCAATGTAGAGCAGACCACATTGTGAGCAGCGAATGCAGTAGACCAGATTCTGGGAAGTGCAGGTGAAGTATTGCTTCACCTGGAAGGTACGTTTGGACCCTTGGATACTGGGGATGGAGGAGGTAAACGGGCAGGTGTTGCACCTCGTTGCACGGAAAGGTGCTGTGGGGCCGTGGAGTGTGTTGGGAGTGAAGGAAGTGTGGACCAGGGTGTCCCGGAGGGAGTGGTCCCTGCAGAAGGCGGACAAGGGAGGTGACGGGAATGTGTGTCTAGTGGTGGCATCTCGCTGGAGGTGGCGGAAATGGTGTCTGATGATCTTCTGGATGTGGATGCTGGTGGGATGGTAGGTAAGGACAAGGGGAACCCTATCACTGTTGCAGGAGGGAAGAGAAGGGGTGAGGGCAGAAGTGTGGGAGATGGTCGGACCCGGTTGAGGGCTCTGTTGACAACAGTGCTGGGGAATCCTCGGTTGAGGAAGAAGGTGGACATGTCGGAGGCTCCTTGTCGAAGTTGGCCTCATCTGAACATATGCAGTGGAGACAGAGGAACTGAGAGAATGGGATGGAGTCTTTACAGGAAATAGGGTGCGAGGATACATAGTCCAGGTAGCTGTGGGAGTCAGTGGGTTTATAGTGGAAGGAGCTGAGAAGTCTTGTTACAATTTTATAAAACATCAGTTATACCGCAGATGGAATACTGTGTGTAATTCTGGTTGCCAAACTATCAGAAGGACATGATTGCATTGGAGAGGGTGCAGAGGAAATTTACCAGGATGTTGTCCGGGATGGAAAGCCTCAGTAATGAGGAGAGACTGGATTGGCTGGGTTTGTTTTCCTTAGATCAGAGCAGGCTGAGGGCGTATCTGACTGAGATATACAGAATTATGAGAGGCATAGACACAGAGTAGATTGTCAGAATCTCTTCCCTATGCTCGATGTGTCTATGACCAGAGGACCTAAGTTTAAGGCGAAGAGCAAGTGTTTCGAGGAGATCTGAGAAAAAATGTTTTCATACATAGGGTGGTAGAAATGTGGAATGTGCTGTCTGAAAGGCTGGCAGAGGCAGGTACTCCTGCAAATTTTAAGAAGCATCTGGATGAGTACTTAAAACGCCAGGGCATAGTCGGCTGTGGACTAGGAGCAGGTATATGGAATTAGTGTAAATTAGAGTTTGTTGGTCAGCGTAAACATGGTGGGCCGAAGGGTCTGTTTCTAAGCTGTATGACTCAATGAATCTATGATGAGAATGACTGGAACTGAAAAAAATGGGGGTTAATTTAGGTGAGTTTGGGCAGAATAGCCTCGTGATAGAGTCCTCTTATTTGATGCTGAGGCAAAGTGGGGAGGGGATTGAAAATCATTCCTTGTGCCTCATAGGTTGAGGCTCTTCCTGCTGTCTACAAATGTTAAGAGCCTCTGAAGTTGCTGTATCATTAACACTGAGTGCTACTCATGTCGCTGTTATTTTGACAGCGCATTCTCACCCCATATAGTACCAAAGGTGGGATGGTTCAGATTGTCCTTTCCTGCTTATCATTTTCAAATGGTATAAAACAACAAAAGAAATACTATTTATACCTCATGTTCTTTGATAAATAAAACATGTGAAAGGATGTAGAATGACATATCTAACCTCACCAAAGAGTTGTTCTGCAGTAATTCTTCCATTTAATAGGGATTCCTGTATACTTTTGAATAGAATTTCCAGACAGCATAGGAGGGATATCTATGGTTTTGAAGACTTGTATTGCCTTAGCTGACTTAACATAATCACCACATCTTTGTCATTGTGCACTGTTTTTCCTTTTTAACTTCTTGTGACTCTGTTTATTAACCCTTTCTTGAAACAATTAGTAGAAACCAATATTACATAATACAAAAAAAAATTGACAGACGACCCATGAAGAAAGCAGTTGCATGTCAGTGGGAGGTGCAGCAGTAAAGGATGCTCTTTCAAATTTTTCAGACCATCTGCAAACCTGACTGTGCTCAGTGGGTGTTCACTCACTCTGTAAAGTAGGGTGCTGTGTCAGACTGACAAGCAAACAATAACACAGGTGGTTGTCACATACTTGCTGACAAATCCCTTACCACTTTGTTTCCCCATGGGTTTTGAAGCTTGCCCTGCAAGTGAAAACATCAAAGGCATTTAATTTACAGAAAATCGTCAGAAATTACCTGCATATTTCATCTGCACACAGTAGGGAAGTTGTATTCTGGACTCCTTATACAGTTGAATAAGCAATTATAGTGCTAGTATTTTAATTAATGCCTCTGCTTTTAATACTGATCAAGTTATATCCAAGCGCAAAATGGAGGAAGCTCAGTCCTCTAACCATCCAATTGCATTTGAATTCTTAGGTTAGGATTCCTAACTTGTACTGTTCTTTATAAAGGGAGGAAGGGCCAGATTAATTACAGGATTGTCAACCTGGCATCTGGTGGATAAATTATTGGAAACCATTCTGAAGGACAGTATAAATAGTCATTTGGTAAAAACATAGATCAATTAAATCAGCATAGGTTTGTTAAGGAAAGATAATGTCTCACTAAAATGATTGAATTTTTTGAGGAAGTATGTCTGAATTAGTCCATGTGATCTTTATTGAGCCTTTTGCCAAGGCTTCGCATGTCAGACTGATCAGAAAAGTCAATGGATAAGTTTAAATAAATTATTAATAGAAGCATGCAAAGTTTCTAAAGGCTACTTTTTAATATACATATGTATCTTACAGCCAGACGTGATATAAACCAGCAGCAGGTATTGGAAAATTGTACACTCCAAGCCTATTGACCAACACCCCATTGAGTTCTTAGTAAACGTTTAAGGATCTTACGTCTTGGAACTCAATGGGAAATCTAGGAGTTCAAAGCTAAATAGGTAGATAGAAATTTATTGTGAAAGTACGGTAAAATGTGTATAAGTCTCCACAAAAACAGCGCCATTTAATTACATAAATTATATATAAAAAGAGAGACATAGTTAAGACAAATATCACTTTTTGTCCATTCCATGGCTTCTTGGTTTCACCGCCAAAGACTGAGGCCTGCCCAATTGCCGAGGAGTGAGGACCTGTTGAAACTGCCAAGGATCGGAGGCCTGCCAAACCGTTGGAGACCTGGGGCCTGTTGAAACTGCCAAGGATCGCAGCCTGTAGAAACCACCAAAGATTGGGGCGGGGAGGTGTATCAAACTGCCAAAGACCAGGGGCCTGTTGAAACTACTGAGGACTTGGGACTTTCCAACCGAAACAGCCACACCTTAGCCGAAGAAAGAAGAAAAGATGAATTTGATACAAAAGGTGGAAATTCAGAAATGATAATAAGATATAATTTTAAAAAAGAAGGATGCGGCCAGTCAACCAAAAGGGAGTGGAAGGGCCAAAAGCCTGAACACTGTCTAGCCTGCGGTCTCCACCATCTTGCCATCTAATCTACTGGAACGAGAGAACAAGTTGACAAGCTGTGAAAATAAACAGGAAATGGATTCCCAGACACTATGAAGTACAGAAGTAAGACAATGTATACTGTCTCATTTCTAGAGGTAATCTCATGGAAAAGTGGAAAATTCTTAGTGGGTTTGACATAGTTGATAAGAAGCTACTTTCCCAGGCAATTCCCTATAGGGAATTGTAATTCTAAATTAGGATCCAAATCAGGACAAGAGGTCAGTCATTGCTGAGATGAAGAGACATTTCTTCGTTCAGAAGATATTGAGTCTTTCTCATTCTCTATTCTCTACTCAAGGGACCTGAGGGGCACCTTTTCCACACAGAGGGTGGTGCATATATGGAAGAGCTGCCAAAGGAAGTGGTAAGGTGTGTACAATTGCAACATTTAAAAGAGATTTGGACGGGTACATGGATAGCAAAGGTTGAGAGGAATATGGGCCAGACAAATGAGACTAGTTCAGTTTAGGAAACATGGTTGGCATGGAGGAATTGGGCTGAAGGGCCTGTTTCTGTGCTGTATACCTCCATGAAAGTATGATATTGATTCAGAGAACTGTGGATGCTCCTTCATTAAGTATAGTCAAGAATGAGATTGAAGGATTTTTGTAGACTGAGGGAATCAAAGGACAAAAGGATCATGTGGAAAAATAGTCTTGGCACAGGAGATCATTCATGATTTTATGAATAGCGGAGGGGTCTCAAGGAGCTTTACAACTTACTCCTCCTCTCAGTTCCTCTTTTCTTAAAGCAGAAATGCTAAACCCATATAGACCACTGGTTTGCTGCAGTAAGCATACTGTGCCAGTTTGGGCCCTCTTTCTTCAGGAGAGAGCATGGAAGAAATTCATGAAGATGATACTAAAGGTGAGGAGCTTTAATTCTGAAGAGAAATCATAAAAAATGAGATTATTTTTGTATGACATTGAAGGTCAAGAGGAAGTTTAATAAAGATGTTCAGAATTGTGACAGCTTTTTATAAAACAGAGAAACCCCCTGTGAGTTGGTAATGAGAGGACCTTTAGTGAAGATCATCACCAACAAATGAAGGTAGAGGTGGGAGAATTCTTTTTCTTTTACACAGAGGTTTTTGAGAAAGGTATTTGCATAATAGCTCTAAAAAACAACATACAGAGATATTTGATGGTAACGGAACATGGAAAAAATCCAGGGGAATTGAATGAAGTAGTTAGTTCTTTCAGCCAACTGGCACAAGCACAGTAGATCAAATGACTTTATTCTATTCTGTAAAAATTCTATGTTTCCATGACAACACGACAAACCATGCATGCTTGACCAAGACTTCTCATATAGTGTAGATGGATGAATTTCTGGGTAATTAAGAAATTTTGTTCCCATTTTTAAGATGGAGGGAGGAAGCGCTGAGACAGTTGAGAAGAAATGTGAATATGCACGATTTGCATTCTTTCAGATCTCAAACAGCAATTCTGTTGAAGAAGTCAAATCTTCTGCTGGCCCCAGTTTGATCGAGTACTAACTTGGGACAATCTCAATGAAATACTTCAGCTCCATTCTAAGAACCCATAAGGTATACCTCAGAGAAGCTTAGCATTATCTACACCAACCTGGAACATCTTGGACTTCATGTGAGCCTCATCACACAGGCGTTAAATAATGGTCAATTCCAGAGAGGCTCAAGGAGTAAGATTTTACCGGCAAGCTTCAGGACCTCGGCTCGGGGTCAAGTGGGGTTCAG
Organism: Ginglymostoma cirratum; assembly: GCA_024137785.1. NCBI lineage: Eukaryota > Metazoa > Chordata > Chondrichthyes > Orectolobiformes > Ginglymostomatidae > Ginglymostoma > Ginglymostoma cirratum. The sequence goes on from JAHRHZ010000098.1 coordinate 17,087,756, forward strand.
AGGTCAGCAGTCATATAGCTGTGTCTTACTGTGAATTGGCCAATTAGTGGCTGGTGGACAGGTTTGCTGTCCAATAGAGTTTGGTGGATGGACTCTCAAAGGACCAATAGGAGGTCTTCCAAACTAGAAGAAGTATCACTCTCCCTCTCCAGATAAGAGGGAGCTTCCATTTTCAGGTGCTCTCTCTCTAAATTGCCCCACGACCAAAATGGACCTAAGTGGTCTCATGGCAGACACAGAGGAATTCATCAGATGAATGAGACTCCGGAAATTCTTCCGAGATGTCAGCAGCTAGCCCAATGAGACAACCAACAAACCTATCAATCGAGGGATCCACGAGGGAGTGGGCAAAGGAGTCGAATTGGACCCCTCTGGAGAGCCATTGCCTGGGGCTTGACAGCTATGCTCAAGCCATCAGAGGATGCATGAATGCCAAATTCATCAGCCGCACTCACAAGGTAGTGCAAAACGTCACCTAGGCACCAAGCAACATCTTCTGTGCTCTCAAGACCAATCGCAACATTGTCATCAAACCAGCAGACAGAAGGAGCCATCATCGTACAGAATAGAATGGACTACTGCAAGGAAGTGTACCAAGAGCTGAATAACCAGGAACACTACAGACAAATACCTGCCGATCTGACCAACAAACACACCCGTCAACTGAACATACCAGTCAAGACAACAGACTGTCCTGCACTCTCATCCTGCGTTCTTCCCGCGTAGGGGATTTCTACTCCCTTCCAAAGATACACAAAGCCAACATACCTGGATGTCACATTGTATCAGGCAATATCAACAAGTCTCATCCCACCATTGCACTTACTGTGGACTATTCTTTATGATCAGTCTCATTCTTGGACATACGCATCTCCATCAGAGATGGACACTTCAGTACCTCACTCTACCACAAGCCCCCGGATAACCTCACAATGCTGCACTTCTCTAGTTTCCACCCTAAACATATTAAAACAGACATCCCCTACAGACAAATCCTGTGCATACACAGGATCTGCTCAGATAAGGAAGAACGAGACAGACATCTGAAGGATGCTGAAGGACACCCTCATAGGAACAGGATACGATGCTCAATCATCGATCGCCCGTTCCGACGTGCTACAGCAAAAATCTGCAATGACCTCCTCAGAAGACAGACACAAGATACATCCAAAAGGTATCCTTCATTGTCCACCACTTCCTGGGAGCAGAGAAACTACACCATGTTCTTTGCAGCCTTCAACACATTATCGATTACAATGAGCACCTCGCCAAGATCTTGCCCACGCCTCCACTTCTCACCTTCAAACAACCACCAAACCTTAAACAGAGCAAACTACTGAGCCTTCAGGACAACATCGACCACAACACCACAAAACCCTGCCATAGTAACCTCTGCAAGACATGTCAGATCTTCAACTTGGACACTACCTTCACACGTGGAAACACCACCCACCACATAGACAGCAGATACTCATGTGATTCAGCAACGTTGTCTATCTCATACGCAATAGGAAATGATGCCCCGAGGTATGGTAAATTGGCAAAACCATGCAGACACAATGACAACAGATGAATGGGCACCATGCAACAATCGCCAAACAGGAATGTTCCTCCCCAGTTGGGGAACACTTCAAGGATCAAGGACATTTGGCCTCAGATCTTCAGGTAAACGTTCCTCCAAGACAGACTTCAGGACGCACAACAACGCAGAGTCGCCGAGCAGAGGCTGATAGCTAAGTACGCAGGGTGAGAGTGCAGGACAGTCTGTTATCTTGACTGGTATGTTCAGTTGACGGGTGTGTTCGTTGGTCATGACAACGGCCTCAACCGGGATCTTGGGTTCTTGTCGCACTACATGTGATACACCACACACACACTCTCACACACACACTCATACACACACACTCACATACTCACACACACACTCTCACACACACACTCATACACACACACTTACATACTCACACACACACTCTCACACACACACTCTCACACACACTCTCACACACACACACACACGCATACATACACACTCACACATACACACACACTCACACACGCAATCTCACACACACCCTCACACACACTCACTCTCTCACACACTCACTCATACACACACAGTCTCTCACATACACTCTCTCACTCTCACACACATACACACACTCTCACACACACACACACTCTCACACACACACTCACACACACACACTCACTCTCTCACACACTCACTCACACACACACAGTCTCACTCACACATACACACAGTCTCACACACACACTCTCACACATTCTCTGACAAGCACACACAGTCACACACTCACACATACACACACTCTCACACTCACACTCTCACTCACTCACACACTCACTCACTCGTACACATACACTCTCACACACTCACTCATACGCACACACTCTACCACACTCACGCACGAACACACACTCTCCCACACTCACACGCACACTCTCACAAACTCACTCACACACACTCTCACACACACGTGACTCTAGGGGGTGAATTTGTATTTGCAGATACATACTATTTTGTTCAAAAAGTATACAACTTATAGACAGTCAGTCAATGTGGCAATTTATAAATTCCTATTTTAGAAATAAAACCAGTCTGACTCCAAACCAAAACACAAACAGATTCTAAACAAGGCCTTACACTTAACATGCATTGTCTGACCTAAAATGTCACTTCTTCTTTACACTGATAAGATCTTTAGTTCACACAGGACAGGGACTTGAAAGGAATTTGGGGATTTACATTTGCATGGTAATTAATTAAAGCCTTCTAACTGATTGAAGATTTACCTGCATTTTAGGTTTGTTTCGTACATACTTATCAATGGTGTGACTCTTTGATCTTTTACTTATAAATTCTGTGCCTTATACTTACCTCTCTCATTAACACCTAAAGAAGGAGCAAAGACAATTAGAGAGTGTTGTAACAAGATATCTTACCACTATCTGCGGTATATGTTACATTGGCTAACACATACGTACACCCATCCATAAACAGCATCACCATCCTCGCTTCCATCAGCGTCTCAAAGTTTAATCCTGGTCTCTGTAAGCATTAGAGCATTAGAGGAGAGGAAAATACATAGCAGCTCTATTGAAAGTGCTTTAGTTTGTTTTCCTTTTACCCTGCTACTGGTACAAATGTCTGTCCCTATATATCTTTGTCAAAACAGAATCAAAAGTTGACTCAAAGTCTTACTTTTGTACAGTTGATCAGCTAGTATCTTCATACCAACTTGCTAACTTTATTCCCTTTAATGATCTTAGCTGGCTCTTAGCTGAACTTAGCAGGTCTGTTGAGCAGTCCTGATAATGGTGTAAACCTGAAATGTCGACTTTCCTAGATAACAGGTGTGGGGCTGGATGAACACAGCAGGCCAAGCAGCATCATAGGAGCAGGAAAGCTTGATGTTTTGGGCCTAGACACTTCATCAGAAATGGGGGAGGGGAAGAGGGTTCTGAAATAAATTGGGAGAGAGGGGGAGGCGGATAGAAGATGGATAGAGGAGAGGATAGGTGGAGAGGAGAAGCTTGTGAAATCCACATTGATGCCATTGGGCTGCAGGGTTCCCAGGCTGAATATGATTTGCTGTTCCTGCAGCCTTCGGGTGGCATCACTGTGGCATTGCAGGAGGCCCAGGATGGACCCCTCTCGCACACTCTAACCTCTCCCCCGCAGAACGTGCAGCCCTCCGCTCCCTCCGCTCCAATCCCAACCTCACCTTAAAACCCGCGGACAAGGGAGGGGCAGTTGTAGTATGGTGCACTGACCTCTACATTGCTGAGGCCAGGCGCCAACTCTCCGACACCTCCTCCTACCGCCCGCTGGATCATGACCCCACCCCTGAGCACCAAACCATCATCTCCCAAACCATCCACAACCTCCTCACCTCAGGTGACCTCCCACCCACCGCCTCCAACCCCGCACCGCCCGCTTCTATCTCCTTCCCAAAATCCACAAACCTGAATCCCCTGGTCGACTCATTGTCTCCGCCTGCTCCTGCCCCACCGAACTCATCTCCACCTACCTAGACTCCATTTTCACCCCCTTGGTCCAGGAACTCCCTACCTACGTCCGTGACACCACCCACGCCCTCCACCTCCTCCAGAACTTCCAATTCCCCGGTCCCCAACACCTCATTTTTACTATGGACGTCCAGTCCCTATGCACCTGTATTCCCCATGCAGATGGCCTAAAGGCCCTCCGCTACTTCCTGTCCCACAGAACTGACCAATCCCCCTCCACTGACACCCTCGTCCACTTAGCCGAACTCGTCCTCACCCTCAACAACTTCTCTTTCAATTCCTCCCACTTCCTACAAAGGGCCTCTTCGACTTGTCTGCCTCCTCTCCTCCTATCCTCTCCTCTATCCATCTTCTATCTGCCTCCCCCTCTCTCCCTACTTATTTCAGAACCCTCTTCCCCTCCCCCATTTCTGATGAAGGGTCTAGGCCCGAAACGTCAAGCTTTCCTGCTCCTCTGATGCTGCTTGGCCTGCTGTGTTCATCCAGCCCCACACCTGTTATCTCGGATTCTCCAGCATCTGCAGTACCTTTTATCTCTCATGTCGACTTTCCTGCTCCTCTGATGCTAACTGACCTGCTGTGTTCCTCCAGCTCCACACTGTGTTGACTTTAATAATTTAACACACTGCCACGTGTGGTCCCTAGAACTGCTTTCTTACAGAATCTCGGCAGTATTGTCTCTCAAGAGATTGTATCCTGCAGCAGCAACTGAACTACTTGTTAACACAGTGAACCACACAACACAAAAAGAGCGCATTACATGCTTGGTTTACACTTTCTCAAATACCATTATATTCTGCAAAATCTACTGAGGTGGAATAAATAAATTTGTACAAGTACATTGAGGTTTTTCCTCTGATGACTACTTTGATATTTGCTTCCTACAATGCTACATGATAATGTTCAGGATCCATCACCAGAAGTATAAGTTCAGCATGTTGAGTAATGCATAATTATCCTGCTAACTTTGCATTCACACAATGTAATGTTTATAAGGTGAATACAAATTACTATTTAGCAGCAGTTTGTTTACTCAGTGTGAATTATTCCCACTAACATGTAAGCATTTGTTTACATTCAGTAATGTGTGTAGCTTTTGGCAGGAATGAAGAGGTGCCGGGAATATAAATACATTGTAATCTTCAATTAAGCAACCTTTTCTAAGGTAGAAAGTCCAGAATTTATTGTAGAGCCCTAACAACACAGAATATCTTAGTGTGTAACAATTCTTGAAGAAAGACAAAAATATATGTTCTGTAGATATGAATAAATATTTTTATTGTTACATGCCATATGAAATATACTATCATAATAATGAAGTTATTTGCTTAAAGGCAGTTTGTGTTACCATCGGGAATAAGGCTTTTTTTCTGGAAAGGCATATTTCCCATATTAGCTGGTGAGTTGAGTTTAAGCACAGGTTTAAATATTGCATGTCTTACCAATTTGCTCCTAAGGAAGTGTTTTACTTTACTCTTCAAATCTTCTGATAGAGAGAGGGGAGGTAGGCAGCATACTTTATCTCCCCAGTTCTTGCTGCTCCACTGATAGTATTCAGTCAGAATTCTCCCACATTTTTCTTGCAGCAACAGGCTAAGCACCCCATGCTCATATGAAACAAGACCTGGACAACATGCAGATTTGGGCTGATAAGTAGCAAGTAGCATTTTGCTGCACAGGTGCCAGGCAAGAAGACAGGATCTATCCATCTCCCTTTAACATTCAATGGTGTGACCATCTCTGAATCTTCACCCCGTCACCCCCACCCCCCCAAAGTAGCATCTTATGGGATTGCCATTGTACATCTGCAATTTGAATGTTAGCAACTTGCTATGGTTTTCTTAACAGTACCTCACCTAAATGAACACAGGCAGCATACGCATGGGAACATCATCAACCGTGAATTCCCTTTTAGGTCACATGCCATCCTAACTTTGAGATATATCTCCACTCCTTCATTGTTGCTGAGTCAAGATCCTAGTATCTCTTCCTAATCGTGCTGTGACACACTGTGTGATTTATACATTTATAACATTTAAGCAAGTTTGGATTCATGAATACCTTGTAAGTGAGAGACATAGATTTTTACTGTGTGTCTGAAGTTGATAATGAACTTTTAAGTATTTCTGTGACTTTTTTTAAAAAAATTTTAGAGATCTAGCTTTATAATTTTTTGTACATTAGTAGACTTTTACAACTGGACATAGTAATCAAGTTTAAAAGGTCCAAAGAGGTGTTTTTAGGCTTCAGGGAAACAGTGATAGCTCAGAGAGAGTGTGTTTTAGTTTTACATTGAGTTCTGTGCAGGCGTGTGAAGTCTTTTGATGAATATAGTTGTATAGACCAGCTCTCTTGAGAAGAGAAGTGAAATAACTGCAGAGAGACCGATATCCCAGCACCAAGTCCCCCTCTATTTACATGTACACAGTACATGGGCTCTGATCAGCAAGTTCAGAGCCAGTCCCTAGAATGAAGAGACCCTCTGAATCTCCTGTTTATATCTGTCAGCCAGGACTCCCTGATTGGCCCAGGTAACAACCCCAATCAAGGATCTCATAGTCAATGAATTCTACCTGGCCCTCATTCCAATTGCTACAGGAGGGATGTAATAAAACTAAATTACATTGGAGTAAAAACTTAGTGTTAGTTCCATAACACAAGTGGTGGGATAAATCAATGAGCAAGTTATTTAAAGCTAAATATATTTCAACTCAGGTGTATAATTGCTCCAGGAAAAAGCTATCTGTAATTAGAGTCTATTAATTGTTAACAAGTGACTTAAGCGACACCACTGTGGTGTCAGAGACCGTAATCTTGGTTTGAGCACTGTGTTATGTGTGGTATTTTCGGATACCATACAATATGTTATTGGTTACTCTACAAGGGTGTGTTTCAGGCACTACACAAAATCTATTGTTTGTCATTTCAATTTGTATAGGAGTGTTTTGAGATTAAACTTTTACTGTGTGTTTAAAAATCTTTGTGTATTAAGTGGATAACTTGGTTTATTTTATTTTCATTTCCTTTAATAATAAAGGTCAGTTTTATTGTTAGAGCAAAATCTGCAGCGTTGTGTGCTGATGTTTCAGTAAGAGCCCACTTTAGTTAAAACCACAAAAAATGTCAAAATATCAACTATCAAACCAGGGTTCAGTCTGGTATCTGAATGGTCCAGTAATAACAACAGCTGGGATCATAGCAGTAAGGTGGGGTTCCTTCTCCTCATGGATTTCCGCAGTTCGAGAAGACAACTCACCTCCACCACCTTCCTAGAGATAATTAGTACAGTGGAATAAATGCTGGCCTAGACAGTGACTTGACATGCTGAGAATGAATATACTTTTTAAAACGACCACAGACTTTTTTACTCAGAGGGTGGTGCATGTATGGAATGAGCTGCCAGAGGAGGTGGTGGAGGCTGGTACAATTACGACATTTAAAAGGCATCTGGATGGGAATTTGTATAGAAAGGGTTTAGAAGGATATGGGCCAAATGCTGGTAAATGGGAATGGATTAATTTAGGATATCTGGTCGGCATGGACAAGTTGGACTGAAAGGCCTGTTTCTGTGCTGTACAACTCTATGAGTCTATGACTGTGTATCACAGAGAGTAGCATCTTAGTTGGTAAATGGGGCACCACAGCATTGCAGCCTTCAGTCAGAGGCAAAGCAAGATGGAATTGGAAGGTCACAACTGATGGTTAATTTGTCACAGAACAGTTCCATTGGTGTGTGTCTGTAATGAATCATAAATAATGGCAGAGAAGCAAGCAGTCACTCAGAAAGAAGAAAAGGAAGACATTGGGGATGAATAGGCCACTAATTGTTTGCTGGGAAAAGCTATTGTATACGGACCCTTGAAAAAGATTAGGAAGAGGAACAAGAAGCTAGGCAAAGGTAACACAGACACCAGGGTAAAATGAGGCAGCGAAATGTAATAGCTGACTTAGTTGGGTGATTCATGACACTGACGATGGGGGTGATGGAAGTCCAGTGAAAGAAATGCATAGAGGTAAATTTTGTAAGTTTAACATTATGACAAAAAAAAAGAGAAGGCAACAAAGATGTTGGCTTCCATAGTATTGCTGGAGTCCATCATGAAAGATTTAATGGCAGACATTTGGAAAACAGGATTGGCAGTATGAATTTTTGCTTTACAAACTACAGGAATGTTTCAAGAAAATCACCAGTAGAGTTGGTAAGCGGGAGTCAGTGGAAGCAGTTTAGTTGGACTTTCAGAAGGTGGTCAATAAAAGCTTCCATATAAAAGATTAGCATGTAAAATTAAAACACATGGAATCGGGGGTAGTGTACTGAAATGACAGAGAAAACTGACAGACAGGAAACAAAAAATAGGATTAAATGTATCTTTTTCATTTTCTGGACAGACAGTGACTATTGAGGTCCTGCAGTTTTTGGACCCAGTTATTACAATATGTATTAATAATTTAAATGAGAGAAGTAAATACTCCAAGACTACAGTTGACAATTCTGGGTGGAGGGTGAGCTGTGAGGGGGCTGCAGAGATGTTTTGAGTGAGTAGGTAAATGCATGGTTGATGAGGTAAAATGTGGATAAATGCAAGGTTATCCACTTTGGCAGCAAAAATAGGAAGGCAGATTATTATCTGAATGGCAATGGATTGGGTAAGGAGGAGGTACAGTGAGACCTGGGTGTCCTTATTCACCAGATGCTGAAAATAAGCATGCACATGCACGAGCAGTGAAGAAAGCAGATGGATGTTGGCCTTCATAGCAAGAAGATTCGAGTACAGGAGCTGGGATGTCTTGCTGCAATTGTACAAGGGCCTTGATGAGACCACACCTGGAGTACTGAGTGCCGTTTTGGTCTCCTTATCTTAGGAAGAATACTCTGGCTATGGAGAGAGTCCACGAAGGTTTACCAGGCTCGTTCCTGGGATGGCAAGACTGACATATGAAAAGAGACTAGATTGGTGAGGATTATATCCGCTGGAATTTGGAAAAATAAGAGGGGGATCTCAGAGAAACTTAAAAAATTTTAATAAATCTAGGTACGGTAAACACAGGAAGAATGTTCCCGATGGCCGGGAAGATGATCAAGGTGTACTGGGTGAAAGCAGATAAAGGGTACTGAGTGGGCCAATCAACCATCGTCATATTGAATGGCAGAGCAGGTTATAAAGGGCTGAATAGCCTACTCCTGCTCCACTGGCACTTTGCCACAAATTTTCAGTGCCCTTCCACACAGCTTAAGAGTTGCAAAGTCAGATTGAAGGGATATCTATCTTCATTCAGTTGGAATGGTCTAACCTGTACTTATGTCTGAAATTTCTGACCCAAGAGTGCTTTCTCAATGTTGTTGCACGCAAAAAAAAGTACATCATTCGAGATGAGACTTGAGAATAATTGTGGGGCAAACCAGATCTGTCAATATCTTTAACAACGTCATAACCCTTTGTAACCTATTTTTACCTTTCAAGCTATCATTAAGTTTTAATCTGTCAAGGTTGTGCCTCCAGAAATCATTGTTTGCTTCTAAATGAGAATGCCTTCAGCATTTGCACTGTGGCAGAATGAATGCATTCGAGAGAAAAGGTCAAAAACAATAGTTGCATTTATAAAGAAAGCAATTCAAACAAATTATATACGAGTGTTCAGATCTGAAATTCCAAAGAAAAATGTATTCATGAAAAGCCTATTAAACTGGTTGTCTGTGAATCAATTCAGTTTGAATAGGAGAAATGAAATCCTCAGCAGATTCTGCAAGATGTAACATTAAAAAGATCAACTTTTGTTATTTACCAACTATTTAAAAAAGCCCATTCTCAATCGGATGAGACTGTCTTTAGGGCTTTAAAGAGTTAATACCCCGAATATTGTAAAATGGATTAGGCAGATAAATTTATTAATGCAAATGTAAGGCTGTAGTTACGTTATGCTTTTGCCTCTGCCATCACAGGACTAGTATAATAAAGCTTTATCCCAGTACCTCACAAGTCCTGCAACACGACCCGGGCTTGCCAGGCTTATTTGATTGCAGGAGAGTGAAAAGTAATAGGTTAAGTCCATCTTAAAACTAATTCTGGATTTTGGTCTTTGAAGGTTTACAGGATGTCAACAACGTTGATTATAATTTGAGAATGAGTACCATCCTCTATGCAGACATGAAATGATATGACAGGCAATTTTGTATTAGTTCTTGCCTGTGCTTGCTTGTCCCTTTTCAAATCATTTTTGGTTGTTCTGATTATTTTCGACTCTGCGTAGGGTCACAGAACAGAAGGTCATTATTTGAGACTCCTCTATGATGAGTGATGAAATCATTCACTAGCCCATGGCAAGTGTAAATCAGTGCATCAGCCATCTGGATTAATACTATCCAAGCTAGTCGGAGAGATAGAAACAAAGATATAACTTTCCTTTGTGGAGAATATATTGATTCCCACCTCCAGTGTCACAGCAGCTCCCTATTTTCTGTTCTCAGGGACAATTAATATCTACTACCTGTTTCTCTTAACCTTACCAAAGACATCAAGAAACCTTAACAATGTAATTGATGTTATGACAAGGTGAGGAAGAAGAATGACTCCTTTCTTTTTGAATCACAAACATTTTCTTTTTAGCAGTCGGCCATTCTATTAAAGAATCAAAATGGAGTCAGTTTACTACCCTGAAAAACATAATTAAAAACACAATGTTCAACACGGGTAATAAGGTTAAAAAGGAAAGACGGTCTCTGGTACAGATGGCAAGGTAAGAACAATTGCAATTTAGAGTGCTCGGCATCCTTGTTCTGTGAGAATGACCTGAGTTCCGTCTCAAGGTGTGAAGGTCTCAGATTCCAGCTTAACTTCGGACACTTGAAGCATGATATGCTGATAGAAGATACTGCTGTTTGTAGCCAAATAGCTTAGCCCAGACAGAGACGTGTCTGTAAGTATGATACTTGTATATATTAATAAACTGCACTAAACGTCTGTAGGATTTTTCAATACCATGTTGCCCACATTCTAACTTTTTTATGTTATAAGAGCCAACATAAGCAATGCCACACTGGATAAAAATAGCCTGCTCTAGGCAAAATGCACATCAAGCACCAACATTGCCTAGACTTAATTCAGAATGGAAGGTACCTGCAGTCACTTATATGTGGAATAATCTCTTTACTCCATTGTATGGCTTGAAATTGAAAGAATTTTACAAACTGAAAGGGAATCCTTAATGCAGTGTAGGTGGACAAGGGAAATATACTGAGGGAAATAAAACTCCACAAATTACTCTTTCACTGAATTCCTCACCAGGATGATATGCTTTTTATGAATAAGTTGAAAGTCAGTGCAGAAAGCCGTTACGTTATTCAAAGCTACTGCAGGTGAAGGTTTCAAAGAGGGGATCAATCTTTCACTGCATATGTACGTTCCTCTAATTACAAACTGTAAGTTTAAAATAATGTAAAATTAGTGGGTATGTGTAACCAGAAAACATTTGGCAGTGTGTGAAGCTCATGACTGTTTTGCTGTTTTGATTAATCAGCAAATCAGTAATGGATAGATAATCAGCTTAGAAAATCACTGACCTATTGATTGTCAGTGCCTAGCACCCTCCGGCAACAACATTCAGTACTTATCATTTTTTGGCTTGATGGATATACAGTCACTGCTGACAATTCTGTATTAGCTCAGACTTTTATTCCAAGGATTTTGATTCTAACAATCAGTTGTCTTTTAACAAGCCGTGTCTGGGGTTTGTACTACCTGCTGCAAAGCTGCAGGAAAATTTGAATATCAATGTAGCTCGTGCAATCACCAGCTGTCAGGTTTTTGTAGCTGGAGCAGGATAATTAGAGCCGACACAATGTGCATCATTGGCTTTCAAGATTTGCAGAAGGGGAAAACATCTTTGCTGTGTCTGTATACTTGCCAGGTGTCCAGATTTTTTAGACACGATGAGAAACAAAATGTTCAAATCACCTGACATCTCTGTTCCAGCTCTTCCATAATTACACGTAATTTAAAAGGAAAATATTGACGGTGGAATCATATTAGACTTTCAGGACCTTCCAGTTCTAATTGGAAATGTGTGGTCTGTTAAATAATCACGTCAACTATTTTTGTTGGATTTTAGGATTTTGCCTGGTATCTGTGAAAGAGGTAAAAGGTCTCATAGTTGGAGGGAATTGGAACTTTACATTGAGGGCTTTGTGCGTGAACGTTAGTCAATTCCAGCCAGCCAGATGGGATGGTGGCTAATGGCTTTTTATAGTTCTGTGGTACGTTTGTCAAAGACTAATTAATTCCCTGGTGAATAAATCTTCAGTGCACAATATCTCACCGTTTGGCTCTCAGCAATGCTGTTTCGTGTAAAGTGGGTCTGATACCAGTATTGTATGAGATTGGGTAGGCACATTTCAGAGTAAGGGGGTAGTAAGACAATATGGCTGGGTTTAGTCAAATATTTACTCACTATCAGAAATGAAACCTGTTCTTAAAATTGCTGGGGAGAAGGATGAAAATTGAGTTGCGTGAGGACACAAAACAAGCATTATTGCATCTGCTGCCTATCACATACCTGACCAATATTCACATCCGTTGAAGATCACGGGTCTAATTATGAGTTAGGTATAATAGGTAGATATGATACCCCACTTTTGTATTTCTGCCCAGTCAAATGCCACCCCATTGTCTTTTGTAACATTTGCTCTTTGAATTTTTGTGTGTCATGGATAAATAATTGGAAATTATATAATACCTTTGAGTGGATGCATCCCACTCTACAATTGCAAAACAGAACTGTGTTAACTGCATTAGCAAAAAAAAAAACGATACAGCAGCTATATTTATTGATAATGAAGATTTTTATTCATTGGACTAAATTTCTGGACAAGTAATGAATAGCCTACCTGAAAACTCACATGAATACCTATAGCTCAGATATTTTTGAAACATTTTGAAGACTGTGTGCATGTTTAAAAGCAGCAGGCAGAGTCCAAAAACAGACGTTCTGTCCCAATTTTTAACATATCCCATTCTTTCAGGAGGGGAAAAGGTGTGGATTCTCACACAAGTGGAATCTGAACTCATCAAGCCACTTCAACTCAATGGTGAATTCAAACAGACCCATTTTTATAGCACCAAGGGCCTTAATTCACAGTGTGGGAGTCTCACATTCTTGCAATAGATATAAATACTCTTGGAGGGCTGATAAGGGCTATTTAACTGTCATGATGTGAAGTTATTTAAATCTCCGGCCCTTTAAAAAAATCAAACCCATGCCTTCTGTGTCAGTGAGAGTTGAAAAAAAAATCTGTACCAACAGTTACAGCAACTATTTGTTGACATTTCATCAAGGGTTATCATTATGTTACTCTAATTGCTTGGTCTTTCCACAACCTGTAATTATTTCAGCAGAGGGTCCTATAGTTTGATTGACAATTAAAATATGTTATAAAAAAGATTAACTGTCGTTGCTGTGAGGTTATAATTAGAAGTTTGTTTATATTTATGAGAGATTAAATACTTGACATTAAAAAGTTTTGACTAGGCCTTCATTAGTGGAAATGATTTTTTTTGTTAGAAAAGAGAGGTTTGCAATGATATGTAGATCCTTATTTTATTGCATTTTAATTTAGCTTCTGCCACATATACCATTCATATATATACCACACCATATACTCATAGTGGATTTTGGATATGTTCGCATGGAGGGTGTTAGTGCTCAGAGTAGTGTATGGCTTGACATGAGTTTCATTCAGTTGGCATTAAATTGGATTGGGTCATGGATGTGCCATGGGAGGTGGATGAACGAGTGTGAAAAATGACAGATGGATCAGGAGTGTCTAAAATTTTACACAGCATTGAAGGAAGTCCCAGAGAACCGTGGTGGATCTGTGTGCCACAGCCCGCAATGGCCCCGTGACCATCATCAATCTGTCAGGGGACAGCAGCTCTGCCTTATCCTGAAGCAAAGATCTCAACATTCAGGGGAGTTTCTCATGCAGCAGCTGTAATGAGCTAAGGAATTTTTGGACTTGCACCATACTGCATGGGAGGAAAAATCCAGAACCATGTTTTCATAAGACAGCAGATACTTCATCTTAAATGCAACAGATCACTGCAGTCATATTTTTATTTTGTTCTCTGAAAGAGAGATTTTGGGTGAAATTTTCCCATCCTTTGAATGGCCTGAGTAATAGTGAGAAGGATGGGAAAATGTGGAGTGAATGAAGAAAACACCAGAGTCTTGACATTGGAATTTTTTTTGCAATTTGCCCTTCAAGCTTAAAATAGTAACTTCAGAATCTTACCATTGAGCTGTGTTGACCGTGCGTTTATGCATTTTGCAACTTGTTAAAACCGCGACCTATCTTATTTATATGCTACTTCCAATTCTCTTCCCCTATACTGAGAAATTAGATGGTATAAAATCAGCCTAGGTCTAGGTTGCAGCTCACTGAATACTTGTCCTGGCCATCATCGAACTCCTTCACATCAACGTCCCTGCATGCTCTTTGGCCAAAATCCTCCTCGACCCTTCGCCCAGGAAAGTCAGTATCAGCAAACCAATAGCCTTACCACATTATCATGCCTGTCCTTGGACCAATATGTTTCACTTCAGCCTTTCAACACTTTATGTATGTGTTTAGGGATATCTATGACTTACAAGCTTCTGCCAGACTCCTGTGCAACAGGGACGCACATGCATCTGCACGAGATATATCTTATGATTCTTGCTTTCTTGGTGCTCACTCATTTTGTGCTTAATTGAAGGCTGCAAGTCTCCATGCTGTTTTAAATATCTGAGGCTACATTGCTGGTTAGACAGCATAAAGTTGCATAAGTTTCCAGTCAGAGTTTTATTTCTAGTTTGCTCATCAACTCCAACAACACTGATAACAAATAATTTAAATATGTGGAGAAAGTAATCCACCAGCCCAGGCTCGTTATGACATATTCCTGGACCACATGGATCTTGAATCTGAATCTGAATCTCCTAGCATAAAGTTAGAGATGCAATCACTGTGCCATGAGCCCAAAACATCCCAAGAGGGTCAGTAAAGATTGAACTCCCAAACCCTGGTTTACAAGGCACTGTTCTAACCTCTGAGCGTCCCTATAATTATAAACCCAGTTCTCATCCAGTTACTCCATAATTATCATATAAGGATCACCTGTTTCATTAGGTGTCTTAACATCCATGCCAGTCTGACTAGATGCTAGCAGATTCACCTTTCTCTTTTTAAGTACATCTATATATACAATAATACTGAAAAGTAAACCAAACAATAAGTACAGAATTAAAACATATATTCTTGCTTCTGTTTCTTATTGTTTAAACTATATTTCCAAGCATCCCTTTTCCAGTACTTTCAGAGCTTGCTCCTTTGTTAATTAGGTGATCAGACAGCTGCCTGCAGCTATCACTCCATTTCAATTTCAGGATTTCCCCATTCTACAGCATCTCTTTTAAAACTGCGGTATTGATCCTCACCCATCTTTCATTTACATGTTTCACTGAATGTAAATTATCCCATAGTAATTGATTATCAATGTTGCATTGTTGCCTCTTAACTGCCTTCTAAACAATTTGAGGTGGGCAATTAATATGGCCTAGCCCATCAATGCCCCCATCCCATGGATAAGCATGCTTGAAAGCTGCACACCACCCCCATTACGGTAGGGTTTTCTTTTTAGTGAAAACAGCTCAGTTTTAATAAGATGGACTTAATGAAAGGTTCTACACTTGACAGCCATCATTTAGGCTAGATACGCAGTTACTCAATACCCAGTGTCCCCACTGCTTTTGGTACCTCTTTTGGAGGGCAAAGAGATACTTCCCTGTTGACCTGCTCTCCCGACAGAACTTTAATATCAATTGATCAACATTCCCATGCATTTGTTCCTAACAAAACCCAGAATATCTTCAAAATTGCCCGTCAATAAATCCACT
The DNA here is from genome assembly GCA_024137785.1 of Ginglymostoma cirratum. Classification (NCBI taxonomy): domain Eukaryota; kingdom Metazoa; phylum Chordata; class Chondrichthyes; order Orectolobiformes; family Ginglymostomatidae; genus Ginglymostoma; species Ginglymostoma cirratum. The sequence goes on from JAHRHZ010000098.1 coordinate 17,103,737, forward strand.
TTTATATCTTAGTCAGCAGTTTTTCTTTGAAACCTCATGGCATTGAGCATTGCTTCAGCTTAATAAGTCCTATTAGGAGACATGTATACCATGCATATCCTTCAATATGATATAGCTGGTTGATCCCTACCTGACACCTCTGTCTACACCTCAAATTCTCCTCATCTTTATAACTGATGTTGGCTGACAGTTTCTTTTTAATTGTCTTCTAATTTATTTGTCGCCACCAAATCACATTCCTGGCCTGTACTGTATTTTTAGACTTTGTTAAGTAATACCCTCTACCTTGCCTATCTTACTGTTTGATATTCTCCCTCCTATTGAAAGGATTCCTTTCCAGGATTTGTGATCTTTGTCTAGGAATATGTTAACCCCCAGATCCACTCTCCTAACTTCATCCCTTCCATTTTTGTACTTCATATTCCCTCTCTACGTGCTTAACTTTTCACTCCTCATCCTGTACATCCATCCACTTATATCTAGTGCTCTTCCCTGCTCTACCTGTAATAGTTGTGTTTCTCTACTCACCTTCCCCTTCTGGTAAATATTTGATTTTAGTGCTTGCTTTTGGGAATCATCCTTTGGGACCAATTGCCTCTTCTTGATCATCAGAACTGATCTGCCTTCATCCAACAAGACTGTCAAAAAAAGCCTGCTTTGTAATCAAGCAGGCCAGGCAGCATCAGAAGAACAGGAAAGCTGATGTTTTGGGTCTGTACCCTTCTTCAGAAATGGGGGAGGGGAAAGGGGCTCTGAAATAAATGGGGGGGCAGTGATAGAAGCTGGATAGTGGTGGGCATTGGTCTGTGAGATGGGAGGAGCAGACAGGTGGGAGAGAAGATGGACAGGTCAATGAGGTGGGGCTGCGGAGGGTGCTGGTCTTGGTATGAGGTTGGGGGTGGGGAGATTTTGAAGCTAGTAAAGTCCACATTGAGACTATTGGGTTGTAGGCTTCCAAGACGAAATATGAGGTGCTGTTTCTCCAGTTTCCGGGTGGCATCCTTGTGACACTGGAGGAGGCCCAGGATGGACATGTCGTCCAGGGAGTGGGAGGGGGAGTTAAAGTGGTTCGCGACTGGGAGGTGTTGTTATTTGTCACGAGCTGAGCAAAGGTGCTCCACAAAGCTGTCTCCAAGCCTTCACTTGGTCTCCCTGATGTAGAGGAGACCACATTGGGAACAGCGGATACAATATTCCACATTAGCAGATGTGCAGGTGAACATCTGTTTAATGTGAAAGTTTCATCAACTTTACTAAGACCTTCCACCCCAACCTCAAATTCACCTGGACCATCTCTGATACGTCTCTCTCCTTCCTGGACCCCTCTGTCTCCATCTCTGGTAACCACCTTAAAACTAATATCTATTTCAAGCTCACCGACTCCCACAGCTACCTAGAAAACACCTCTTCTCACCCACCTTCCTGCAAGGATGTGATCACCTATTCCCAATTCCTCCGCCTCGGCCGCATCTGCTCCCAAGATGAGGCATTCCACTCCCGGATATCCCGGATGCCCTAGTTTTTCAAGGACCGCAACTTCCCCTCCACAGTGGTCGAAAACGCCCTCGATCGCAACTCTTGCATTTCCCGCACCTCATCCCTCACACCCCCTCCCCGCAATAACAACAAAGACAGAATTCCCCTCGTCCTCACGTATCACCACTTTAACCTCTGGATTCAATGCATCATTCTCCACCACTTCCGCCGCCTGCAGTCTGACCCCACTATGAAAGATATATTTCCCTCCCCACCCTTATCTGCCTTCTGGAGGGATCGCTGTCTCTGTGACTCTGTCATCCACTCCATACTCCCCATTAGCCCCACCATCCCCAGCACCTTTCCCTGCAACCGCAAGAAGTGCACCTGCCTCTACACCTCCCCCCATCACCTCCATCCCAGGCCCCAAAAAAACCTTCCACATTAAACAGATGTTCACCTGCACATCCGCTAATGTGGTCTGTTGTATCCGCTGTTCCCGATGTGGCCTCCTCTACATCGGTGAGATCAAGCGGAGGCTCGGAGACCGCTTTGTAGAGCACCTACGCTCGGTTCACGACAAATGACAACACCTCCCACTCCAACTGCCCCTCCCACTCCAACTCCCCCTCCCACTCCCTGGGCAACATGTCCATCCTGGGCCTCCTCCAGTGTCACAACAATGCTACCTGGAAACTGGAGGAACAGCACCTTATATTCAGCCTTGGAAACCGACAACCCAATGGGCTCAATGCAGACTTTACTAGCTTCAAAATTTCCCCACCCCTGACCTTATCCCAAGACCAACCATCCCTCTCAACTCTGCCTCATTGACGTGTCCGTCTTCTCTTGCATCTTTCCGCTCCTCCCACCTCACTGACCAAACCCCACCACTGCCTACCTACACTCACCTTTACTGGCTTCATCCCCGCCTCCTTGACCTGTCCGTCTTCTCTCCCACCCATCCGCTCCACTATCCACCTTCTATCACTGCCCCCGCCTCTATTTATTTCAGAGCCCCCTTCCCCTCCCCAATTTCTGAAGAAGGGTCCAGACCCAAAATGTCAGCTTTCCTGCTTCTCTGATATGGCCTGGCCTGCTGTGTTCCTCCACCTCCACACTGTGTTATCTTAGACTCCAGCATCGGCAGTTCCTACTATCCCTACTTTGTAATCAGCTGTTCAGAAGCAATATTCTGGAACAGGTGGGACTTGAATGCAAGTTTCTTGGCTCAAAGGTAGGGATACTACCACTGTACTACAGGAGCCCCCCTACAGATGGTCAGTTGTGACAGACTAACCTTCGTAAATGTGTAACACGTGGTCATGTGATGTACTTGGTTTCTTTTATAAATCTCTCAGAATCTGCAAATGTGTAATCCACACCCACTCTTGAAAATTGTATCCAAACCATCTGTACAATTATTCCATGCTGTACAATTATCAATTTTTAGTTTATCAAAAAAATCTGAGTTTTTAAGCCCTCTCTTTCATAACAAACCGTGTCCCCACAATTGAAAATAGTTTCCTTATAGGCTGTCCATTATGTCTGAAGGCTTGTCAAATTCTTTCCAAGACTTGGGCTTTTATGAAAGCCTTTCTGCCTGCAGCATTCAAATGCTCAAAATAAAGAACTAATTGTAGCTGAGGGTTGATCGCTTGTTACAGATCAAACTTTAGATTTTCGACCTGAAATTGACTGATTTGGAGTTACCCCCTACAGCACGTTCTTGGCATGTACAGTTCATGCTGGTGCAGATAATAATTTACAGTTTTGCTTGTCTGCCTATATTTTATGAACCATTTCATCTGTTAGTGTATGGTTCCTTTCACACACCCGATTGCTAGAAGAGTTTTCTGCTGCTAACTAGTGTGTTCACATTTGTACGTGCATCTCTAAGTTCATTGTTAGGAAACTCACCTCCTCCCAATTATCAGTGAGAAATTTTGCTGGAGATCCAAGTCAAGCCCCTATCTACTTTTCTATTACATTTTCCACAGTTATTTTCTTAACTTCATTATATATTATTGTTAACAGACTGGTTGCCAAATTCTGGTTTACAAAGGTATAAAATATAAAATGAATCTCTGTTTTTCTAACCCCCTACTGTTATCTCCACAGCCACTATCTCTTCAAAGCCCTTGACATGGATAGCAGGCTGTGATCATGTCCTTCAGTATTTCTCACAAATCTCACATCTATCGCTAATCTCTTTCCTGAAGTTATTGTATTCTTCATTGTTCACCAGCCCAAGAACATTGAGTCCTCCATCTTCTGTTGTATCCTTCATAAAATGTTTTGACCTTTTGAAGGATAGTTGGGCAAATTGTTTGCGTAGTTTTACCACAATTGCTCTTTTGTTTTCTAAATTTCTGCCCCCAGTGTCAGCAGTCTTAAGTAGTTTTTAAATTTCTTTTAGAGGAAAGATTGTGTTCCATTACAGGAATTTAATAATGTCCCAATTTAGTGAATTGCAACTTCACAGATTTTCCAAAATTTCATCAGAGCTCCCTTCACCGATAGCCTACAGAATAACAATGGTATTTTACTAAATGCTACATTCATTCTGATAATATGATTGACTCTAGCTATTTTTTCAGGAATTACCACTCTTTTTAAAAGTTTTAAATGAGCCATGATTCCCAGATCTGAAACTGGTGGAAATCTCAAATTCCTTATCTTTGTACCAATCCTTATTACTCAGTCTGTCTAAGCAACATTTTAATCAGTTTATTCTACACACTGTAGGCATGCATCCACTGTCTACAATACAGCATAATTAAAAGATTCTCTGACACCAATATATTCATCACTGGTTTGGAACTTCTTGCGACAAATAAATTATCCTGTCTTTGATCCATGTCTCCTTCATCTTTCTCCGAATCTTCTGGTTTTAATGTGGCTTTGTTTTTTACTATTTGGGATAGTTCATGATACTTTGAAACATGCATAGAACATCAATCAACCACACCCTGTGCTTGTAAGTCCAAAATAATCTTTGCTTCTCAAAATTGTCAAAAGCTCTACTGTCTATATTTCTCCCAGAAATTCTTCTTTTGTATTGTCACTTATAACTTGCCACCAGCCTATGAAGATTAGGTTCTCTGTTTTTACTGTCATCTAGCCTAACATCACATTTACACCATGATAAAAGGAATGCTGCTGACATTTGTTCAAAGCAGTGTGTGTCTTTCTGTAAATTTAACTCCTTTCAAAACTAGAAGTCTGTCTGTACTCAATACTTTTGCACAGTCTGATTACTTAAATGCCAGCGCAGATTGAGGAATTTCCAGCTGGAATTTCTTGATTAGTTATTCCTGTATTGACTATTTTCACTTTTTCTAAATTTATCCAAATATGGCCATGCTTAATTAGCAAATAGTAAATCATCTTTTTGATCAATTTTGTCCATGTAAGTTCATAATTTAACTGAATCTTCATTTGTGTTGACATCATTAGGCTCCAATTCTGAAACGAAAACTGAATTACTTACTTTGCAATTGTATGGTAGCAAAAGTGCTAGGGATGTTTGTTGTTTATTCTTTGGTAAGGCATTTACTAAGGTTCTTTGTTTCACAAGTCATTAAATTTGCTCTCAGAAAATGAGTGAATAATCAGACCCAGATACTTGACATTTTGTTTCAGCAATCTATCTGCATTTTGTCCAAATTATCTTTTGGATAGGATAATCTTTGACTGAAAAATCATTAACCATCCTCTTCTCCCAATATTAAATGCGAGAAATTAAAATGCTGGCTAGACAGAGTTCAGTCATATAACTTTTTTGTCAGCGTTCACATCACAAACTCCAAAAATACTGATAAATTTCTCCCCATATTTAGACAGTGAACCTCTCATTCGATTATCCTTTAATATATAACCATCACCTGTTCCCTGGCTTCATTAGCCATGTTCCATCAATGTTACACGTACAGCATGTGCCAGCAGCTTATGCTGCAAACACATTGCCAGTACTTCAAATGAATGGCCATTTATGAAAGTCGGAGGGGCGTGATCCTTCATGAAGTGAAGTGGGAGTATGGTCAGACAGGGGTACTAGTTCGTCAAGGGGCTTGTACAATTCCAGTCCTGAGAGTTGGCCACTGTTAGAGTTCAGGATCTGTGTCCTTGAGGTCTGGGGATTTGGTCATGGTTAATCCTGCAGGTCAAATACAATGAGTCTGGGGACTAAAGCAATGTCAGCCGGATGCTGTGAAGTCATCACTCTGGGGGAATGGGCCAATTTTTCCTGCAGTGAGATAAAAGGTTTTGTGAGTCGAATGGAAGTGGATAGAAGAGCTGTTCATGGTGAAGCACAAGCAAGAGAGACTGGAAGATGACCTCAATGACTGAATAGGAAGCACAGAAGGCAGAAGAGATAGGTAGCTTGGGAGGATGAGATGGGTAAGAGTCATTGAGTGGACATGATGCATGCAGTGGTGAGAGTTTTAGTCCATGAATCTCAGTGAGAGATGTGTGAATTGGCAGAGTTAGAGTGAATGGTCACCCTGTGACTGTGAATAACGGAGCAGAGAGAAGATGGTGGCACTTAACCTTGTGGAAGAACAAAATATGATTGACTCTCTTCCTGCAATGCTGAACATCTCTTTTCACCCACAGCACTGCACTTCCTGGGCTGCAGTTTGGGTCCTGGCTGGGGTGGTCCAGTGGTGTCACCTCCTATAGACTGCATGAAGAAGTACTGGCGTCCTCTCCACCAGCTCACACACCAAGATGTCCTCATCCCTGTCAGTGAAACAGCGAGTGAGCTCTCCTCTGGTCTATGTCCTCGGTTATGACAGTTCAGCACCACAGTGTGAGGGGCAGTCCCTGACTTGCAGCATCTGAGGGAGTGAGCAGCTGAGCTTTAAATGTGGCACCAGCAACATATATGCTGGAAGGTGCTGCCAGTGAGGAGCACAGCCCCCTTCTGTTGCTAAGTGATTCCATGGAAATGTGCTTGCATAATTAATGAGGTGAAGAAAGACAGGTCGTATGAGAAAAATCACTAGGAGCCATGGAGAGACCACGAGGCAACCATCTCACTCAGCAAAACACCTTGACTCCAAATGTGAACATTCTGCCCTTAATTTTCAAATTATGCAGTTTAACAGTGTACTGTTCTTGACATCCTGTGTTACTATTAATCCTAAGAGGTAGATCTTGTCTTTCAGTAAAATAAGCAAAAAGAAGTTAGCAACCTGTTTTGCATCTTTCCTGAAATTGGATAGGTAGAGAACAAGTAACTTAATGGCCATCAGCATTTTGCACGATCTCACAAGGTCAAGAGCGACTCTCATTACAACTCAACAATGATCCGTCAAAGAGAACTAGTTAGGTTTGTTATTAGAGCGATCATACTCATATTTGGAGCAATACAAAATGTTAGAAAGAACATTAAGTTCACTTTTCAAAAGTTCCTTTTTTTCTGCTAATTTTACTTTTACTGTGTGTATTAAGATGGTTTCCACAGTACAACAAGGCTGGGGGGTAGGAGTATGTTCTGCAAAATATTACTACGCAGTTTAGTCTTCCTTCCAGGTTCAACATTTTGACAGGGATTTGGTATGCCATAAATTAAACCAGCACAGAATATTATTGACATTCTTCATAATCCAAGTCTAATGCATTTACTTGTTCTGTGAACGTGTTACCTGCCTTTGGACTTGATTACTAGTAATGTTATGAGAAACAAAGTGTAATAGATTATTAATTTTCTGTCCATTGGTCATTTTATGAACTCATCCTGTCGAAACAATGCATAATACTTACATAAAGCAATCATGGATTTCATACCATACCACAAAAAGTAAGAAAAATTATCTCAGATCCTCAATCCTTTGAAATTGTTTTGAAAAAGCTAACTAGAACAATGAATGATAAGATTAAGATCCTTTCTACTGTTATCTGCTCCCAACCTTCTTTGTTGAAGGAATATTCAGTCATCAGGCTCTGATTAAACCAGCACTTGGTTATCAGGAAACAAAGGCTCTGTATTCAGCTCATGCACAATACTAAGAAAATGTATCAAGGGAAAAATAAGTAGTTTGAATGAATTTTGTAGTGCAGTCTTCCCTAATCAGCAACAAGGCTTTCTTGACAGTAGCCCTGCAGAATTTGCTGATTGTTCAGTTAAACCACTGAAGAGTTTAACTGCATTCATCCTGGGAATCAAATATAAAAATGAACTTCACCTTTAGTCTTTGAAAAACTCAGTGGATTTATCCAGGCTGACCATACAGCAATTTATTTTAAAAAACACATAAAAACATTAAGTATTAGAGCACAGAGACAAATTGAAAAAAAAAAACTGCTGTAATTTGTAAGATTCCATGAATTAGGACATAGAATTATTAAGGTAGACTTTCCACACTTTGTCGGGTTGAAACCCAAAATGTCGACTTTCCTGCTCTTTTGATGCTGCCTGACCTGCTGTATTCCTCCAGCTCCACACTATGTTGACTCTAACTCCAGCATCTGCAGTTCTTGCTATCTCCAATTTGTATTTTGGCCTGGTATTCAAAAAGGTACACTTTGCAAAGGGAATGTGGCTGTTACTCCATGGCAGATTTCTTATAGTTGTTTTTCGAAACATTTCACTAAATCTGCAACTGTAACAACATAATTTTCATTGTATCTTGTAACAGACTGGAGAAGCTATTCAATTATATATAGACACAATCACATTGTATGTTGTGTTTTACATGTTTCTGATGAAAGAAACACTTGCAGTCTGTGTATTTGCTTTAATTCAAATGTCTGGCACGAGGAGGCGTTAATAAAACTGAACTTGATATCATGAAAACAGATTGTAAGGAGTCACGATTGTGTAAGCAAGCAAACTGTAACCACAAAAACATAAAACACGAGTACAAAATTGGCAGGCTGCAAACGAGTCTTGACTAAAGAAATATTTCCCCACAAAGTAGGAAAATATGGAAATGACACACAAAGCCACTTATTGTTGCGTTAATTAGCTCCTGACATAAGAAGTGGATGTACTTCCAGTTCGGAATTAGGTGCAATTTATACCAGTGATCTGAACAATACAAATACAGATTTATCTGTAATGAATTTAACATTCACTTTTCATCAAAGAGTGGAGTGAAATCTGTATTAAGGAATTATGGTAAAGTCAATCTAAAATAACATGGGAAAAGTATCATTCGTCTCCCAAAGCCAGTTTCACCTTTTAGTTAGATCATGGCAGATACCTCAACGTCATTTACTCATTTTTGCTCCACATTCCTTCATACACTTACCCAACAAAAATCTGTCAACCTCAGCCTTGAACAATTTCGATTGATTCAGCATTCTTTTTGGGAAATTAGTTGCAGGATTCTGCTGTCCTTATTGTGGATCAATCACTTGACCATTGCAGGCCTGAACAACCCTCATCTCATTTTAAAATGATGCCTCTGAGGAAGCAATTACTCTACTGACCCCTTTTAAATTCTTTTATAACTTTGAACACCTTCAGCCTTGGAAACTTGAGGGAATCCAAGACAGCTTCATCAAACTATACTTATTTTTTTTTAATCCCAAGGATCATTCTAGTGAATCTGTGCTCCACTTATCCAACAACCAATATATAATTCCTGCGGTTTGGTCCCTAACGCAGGATGCAGTGCTCCAGATACAATCTGACCAAGGCTCTTCATGCCTGAAGACATATTTGTTCACTTTTGAACTCAATCTCTTTAAGGTATAAGCCGTTGTTCTGCTAATATACATTATGTCTATAGCTATGCTGTAAAAGCCTTTCCTTCCTTTATAATGTCTTATGTATTTTTAAGAGGGTGTTGGTGACAATGGACTTCCATTTTTTGATTTATATTAGTCTCTGATTATGGCTAGCTATTCACTGCAGTCGTTTTCCATTGACTACGACAGCCAGTGGCCAAGGAGTGGTAGGTGGAGTTTAACTTAGATAAATGTGAGGTGTTGCATTTTGGAAAGGCAAGTCAGGGCAGGATTTATACATTTAATGGTAAGGTCCTGGGGAGTGTTGCTGAACAAAGAGACTTTGCAGCGCAGGTTCATAGTTCCTTGAAAGTGGAGTCCCAGGTGGACAGGGAAGTGGAGAAGATGTTTGATTGCTTACTTTTATTGGTCAGTGCATTGAGTATAAGAGTTGACAGGTCATGTTGCAGCTGTACAGGACATTGGTTTGGCCACTTTTGGAATACTGCATTTAATTCTGGTCTCCCTGCTATAGGAAGGATGTTGTGAAACTTGAAAGGGTTCAGAAAAGATTTACAAGAATCTTGGAGGGTTTGAGCTAAAGGAAAAGGCTGAATTGGATGGGGCTGTCTTCCCTGGAGCATCGGAGGCTGAGGGATGACCTAATAGAGGTTTATAAAATTGTGAGGGGCATGGATAGGGTGAATAAACAATGTCTTTTCCTTGGGGTGGTGGAGTCCAAAACTAGAGGGCACAAGTTTGAGGTGAGAGGGGAAGATTTAAAAGGGACCTAAGGGGCAACTTTTTCAAGAAGAGGGTGGTGCGTCTATGGAATGAGCTGCCGGAGGAAGTGATGGAGGCTGGTAAAATTACAACATTTAAAAGACACCTGGATGGGTATATGAATGGGAAGGTTTAAAGGGATCTGGCTCAAATGCTGGCAAATGGGACTAGATTAATTTAGGATATCTGGTCGGCATGGATGAGTTGGACTGAAGGGTCTGATTCCATGCTGTATGTCTCTATGACTTTATCAGTAAAGCTGCTGAGGAAGTTGACATTCAAACTGTCTGGCCATCTTGTGAGGACACATTCCTTGACTATCAAACCCAGTGATTTCAGTTTAGAAGTAGAGATTTTCTTCATTATGCCCTCAGACCTGCTACTGGTGTAAACCTATTTAAATTAAATAGATTATAACAGCACATTCTTGTTAAAACATGGGATTGTCAAAAAATTATTATGAAAAATATGTTGCCTACATAAATCTGTTTTAAGAAGACTTTATAGCAAGAAAGTAAGTTGAAGGTGGGTTTACTTCATTCAATTGTAAATTAGGACCATTTTATCCTATGTTTATTAGAAATAATTTGATACCTTCCTGAACATAACTGCAAACAAATACATTCTATTAACTTTTCAATCATTCCTTCAAGTAAATTCTACTTCTAGACATGATGGAAGTATGTTTGCAGATTGTCAGTCAGTTTGGATGGAAATAGAGTATTCAGAAGGCCAACGTGGGTACATTCTGTATTTGCACTGTTCAGATTGTTGACTTTTGCTATCAAGGGATAGTCTTCATGAGACCTAATAATGGAAATGGCTGATAAATAAACATTTATTGAGAAACCTTTTGGTCGGCACATTCATTTGCCGAGTCTTTCTTCTTTTCATTTGTTTTAGCTATAGTGCAAGCAGTTTTCTTTAACAGTGGAATGGAATGACGATAAGTGGTACAGTTTTGTCAAGGTGCTATTTTTTAACAACAACAGAGCCACCACTTAGTTTTCATTGGATGTGTTATTCTGTGATTTCCAATGTGTAGAATAATTGTATGTTTCACTGCGTTCCATCTGGCAGACTTGCAGTTTTTCCAAAGATCAGTATTCAGGTCATGTGTTTTGTGGATAACCACACATGAGCAGAGGAGTAAATTTCACCATCATTTGGGAAGTACACAGGTAAAGGCAACATTCCCACTTAGTACAGAACTCAAAATCTATCAATTGGAAAACATCTCGGACAATTTTTGTAGTGGGAAATGATCCACTCTGCCAAGTCTCCACCCACTGTCAAAGTGAAATAAAATACATTTAGCAGGGATGTAAAAGATAAGACATGATGTGACGTGGAGTTGTACTATGGGTAAAAGAGGGAACATAAGCTCTAGGGAATGTTGATATAGACAGGGAAGGGGTGCAGGCATACGAGCAAATTGTTGGTGAAATTCAGTATGTCAGGCAGCACCTGTGGAGAGAGGAATAGAGGGCAGACTTGCAGTCCAATGTAACTTCTTCTTTGGAACCCAAACTATTTCAGATCTCCAGCAACAACAGTACTTTGCTTTTATTTTAGGGGTAAAGACATAATTGATATGTTTGGAGCTCAAAGATAAACTGACTTGTTACAATCTTCATTTCTCAAACCAAACGGCATATGATGCAAAGCACATGCCTACATTTGTTTCCAAAGAGATTTTCCTGGAACACGCAGTTTCTTACATGCTTAGTCAGCAGGAAATTCACCATTGAAACAAATCGTAATCTATTTGGAATAGTCTGCTGCAAGCCACTAACAAATATACCACCATGTTTACAACTTCTAATTGTCAGGGTGCAAGAAATTTGATGTGAGTTACAAACGAGATACTAGGATAATTGTGTCTGACACACTAACACATTACCCAACTCACATAGAGGCTCTTGATCTACACGTTTTTGCTCTTGACCATGCAGTTGAAGACGTTGTTAACGTTGACCTGTTATACTTTGGCCAGACCCAATGTGAGAGTTGCAATTGGCAACTGCTAAAGCTGAGAAACTACAAGAATTGCAAACGATCATCAAGGGATGGCCTAACAGTACTAAAGAAGTACCTGAGAAGATTTGTTCATTGACCATACAGAGACAAATATGACATATCAACCTAAGTTATGTTCAAGGGCAAACAAGCCCTAATACCAGAAGGATTATGCCAAGACGTCATGTCCATGTTATACCATAGACTCATGGGAATTGAATACACAAGCAGCTAGCACATGTATCTGTTTATTGACCAGGGATGAATCAGGCTATTCAATGATCCATGAATCCATATAAGGGCATGGCAAACGTATCAACCACAACAGGGGAGGAAGCCTTTATATCCATGCGATGTTCCATCCACTCCTTTGACAAAAGTAGCAATAACCTATTCACAGAACAGGAGGAATATTACACCCTTGTGACAGGGTAGTTCTGTAAATTTCTTACTGTTATCGACAAAATGAATGTGACTGCCCTGACAGAATGAGCACTACTTTTAGTTTATTTGGTATCCTGGAATGGATGGTGTGTGCCAACAAACTACAGCGCACTAGCACACCGTTTGGTGATGGGAAGGCGATGGCCTAGTGATATTATTGCTGGACTAAAAATCCAGAGACCATGATAGTGCTCTGGGGACCCGGGTTCAAACCTTGCCACAGTGGATGGTGGAATTTGAATTCAATAAAATGTCTGGAATTAAGAATCTAATGATGACCATGAATCCATTGCCAATTGTCGGGAAAACTCATCTAGTTCATTAATGTCCTTTAGGGAAGGAAACTGCCATCATTACCTGGACTGGCCTACATGTGACTCCAGACCCACAGCAATGTGATTGACTGTCAACCGCGCTCTGGGCAATTAGTGATGAGCAATAAATGCTGCCTGATCAGTGACGCCCTCATCCCGTGAATGAATAAAGAAAAATAAAATTATTATGTGTCCTCAGTGGGGAATGAGCCATATAATGTCATCGCACTATCCACGCTCAGCACGGTCCAGCAGAATGCATGGTCTGAATAATCATATCAGTTGAGCAACAAAGCCAGGTTTCTGCATTGCTGCATTTTTGTGAACTAGCAATAGCGGAGAGATTACCATCCTCAGCACTACATTTGTTTGGAAGGTAAGAGTAAATGGCCTTGCCCAGCAACCAATTGTCTAATTCCAAGAGATGGGACATTCTTTTCCAAAGACAGAAGAGAATGAAAGAGTTACACAAAGAGTGAGTGGAAAGATTACCAAAATGACATGCTAGCCAGACCATGCAAGTGAGAAATGCAAATATTTGGAGACCAGCAATATGCAACCAACCCAGATCATACAACGTCATTACTGATTATGATGCCAAATTGTGAAAGAACAAAAGACAACACACATCAATTTACAACATCAATCGTGCGCGCAGAGAGTGAGAACGAAAGCTCCAATGATTGTGCAGTGACGTTGAGTGACAGCAACCAGCGAGGAGACACTTAAGTTATTAAACAAGTGTAACAGAGAACACCAAACACATCTCCAGACAGGAATACAATCACCAGATCAGGTTGTGTTGTCAAACCTATAAAGTGTTATATTGAAATATGAAATGTTAATCTGGTAAACTCTGGTTTATCTGTTTTTATAATTATCAAATTGCTGATGTGCCTATGTGCAGCCATATGCATCTGTTTGGAATAAATGCTGTTTATCTTTGGGAAATGGCAGCTGTTGAACTATGTCTCACAGTCAGTGACCTGACAATATAAAGATTATATGCGCCGTCATAATTCAGATCATTTCAAACATGTCCTGCTACTAGAAATATGGTACCGTTTGTAACGTCACAGCTTGATGTTAGCCCAAACACTGTTGTACCTGTGATTGTAATGTTTATGCATAAAAGCCATGGTTGTAATAATTATCAGTTGCATTCTTCAATACCACGACATCCATAATGTCCATTTACTTTTGTTTATGAGATAATATAACTATTGCAGCATCCGATAAAATAGACTGCTGGAGGTAAAATGCACAGCAGTAGAAGACACGCAGAAACAGTGAAAAAAATGGATTGCAACTGTACAGAGTAAATCTATTCCTTTCAAAACTGGAAATGATTAGTAACTTTGCGATACCATCATTAAATAAGGAGATCTGAAAGCAATCAAAAAGTGAAGGAGAGTCTTGGAAAGGAAGTGCAGGTATTTAGTACACAGTTTGCATCAGTTATGGATTTTGGGAATGTGGTGAATCTTGAAGTAGCTGACACAGTGCCTCCCTACCCTCTTACAAGGCTATCCCAAAGCTATCCCTCTACTATTTTATGCAGAAATTAATTGACAGTCAAGGGTTGCTTGACTTTAACTTGCTGACAGCCGCTTTGTGTTTTGTGTCCCACTCCCTTCTGTTTAAGTAGATCAGTCAGATCGGAGGTGAGTTATCTCCGTTGACTAGTTTGTGATGCAGAGTGACTGACACCTACAGCATGGTTCAATACCCACACCGGCTGACATTACTGTGAAAGTCCTGCCTATTGACCTTGCCCCTCACCAGAGGTGTGGTCAGGTTAAACTCTGATGAGAGAGCAACCCATTGGTCCCCTGCTACTACGATAGATTTACCTGCATGGATCAGAGGTATTTAAATGTGGCCTGAGTGTTAAAGTACTGGACCTTAAACTTCAGGCCAGTGAAGAAATTTCATCCCTGACTTACCTGATACTATCACCAATCTTGCCACAATCGATATATGGCACAGACTATCAGCAAAATGACTGGATGTTGAGTTCTTTAACTGGTTCAAAAAAGAAATGAACAAATATATGGTCAGAAACAGGGCTGTAGGTTTAGACATGGGTGTAACGTGAACTGATCAACTACTACATCAGACACAATTATCCTCCACATCTTATGCTGCTGGGGATAGAGACAGGAAACCATGAAAGAAAGCAGATCAAGATTGGATACTTAAAATTAAAAAATGAGCTGAAGCTGTAATAAAAAAAAAGTCTTGGGAGTAGAGATAGCAGGAACTGCAGATGCTGGAGTCAGAGTCAATACAGTGTGGAGCTGGAGGAACACAGCAGGCCACGCAGCATCAGAAGAGCAGGAAAGTTGATATTTTGGGTCGGGACCCTTCTTCAGAAATGACTGAGGAAGGGTCCTGACCTGAAACGTCAACTTTCCTGCTCTTCTGATGCTGCGTGGCCTGCTGTGTTCCTCCAGCTTCACACTGTAAAGTCTTGGAAGTACCCAGCAGGTCTGGCAGCCTCTGTGGAGAGAGAAATCAAGTTAACGTTTCGAGTCAAATGCCACTTTCCTTTACAGAACTGCTGATGTTGCACTGATGTATTTTTGGGAAGTTTAGAATACTTATACAGAATGTTTCTTTGCCATTAACTGAATGGGGAGAGAAACTGTGTTCGAATGATTTGCACATGATTTATGGAAGGAGAAAGCACAATAACTTTTTATTATTCCTTATGTTCTTGTGTTCTCATGTAACAACCATACAAATGGACTTTAAAGTGGGGCTGTTGAATTGTGATTAAGATCTTATTATTTTTCCTTCTCTAGCCATGAGTCAGTAATTCCAATTGCAGTGCCTCAGTCGTTGCTTAAGGATTAAATCTGGGGTCTCCTGAGCTGGTGAAGTAATTACACTGAATAATTGGGAGATCTCTGTAATTTTGGTAACAATGATAGCAATAACTCTTTAAATATCACAGAAATGCTTTGCAGCTGTATATTTTAACACATTGCAACATTTAATGACAACCTTACATCAATTTGGGAAGTAATTTATGTGAGTTTCTGCAGTTAATCATCATACTTCATCGATCTATTGATTGGTTGCAATATGTGTTGGCTAAATAAATACCGTAGAAGTAAATAACTAAGACAACAATGTTGTTAAATGTCGTGACAAAAACTGTATTGGTAAAGCTGGTAATGATACATTTTTTTCATTTGATTATTTTAATCTAAGACACAAATATCAAATAGGGCAATGCTTTGGCAGTTTTTAACTGAACTCACTGTTGTGTAAAGTTACATAGGAGCAAAAAATTTCTATGACCCAGAAGACCACCGTGTGTATATTGATCAAAAAAGAGCAATTCAGCATTATCCTACTTTCTAGCCCTGTAACCCTGTTGGTTATAGCACTTGAAATACTGATCGGAATATTTCTCGTTAATTGCAAAAGGTTTGTGTCCGTACCATCTTTTCAGGCGGTGTGTTCCAGAGCCCTAGCACTCTTTGCATGAAAAAAAATTCTCCTCAACTCCTTTTGTAATTGTCTTCCCAATTACTTAGAATCTGTGTTACCTGGCTTCTGCTAAAGGAAAATAGGTCTTCCTATCTGCACTATATGTGCCTGACTCCCCTGTCAGTTGAAGTTCAACTGTCTAGGGAGTCATCTGCAAGTCTGAATTATCAGTACCATGGCTTGCTGTTCGAATGACCTAATGGAATATGTGCCTGACTTCTTCGTGCTCTTGTAGGGTATGTGCTCAAATTTCCTGTCTCTGTAGACTGGGTCCAGGCTGTTTGTCACCCTGGTCAGTTATGTGCCGAGATGCTTCTCTAATTAGTGAGGCATGAGTTGCTTTCCGACCCAGCCTGCAAAACGTTGTAGAGGTTTGCTGTGATTCCAATTGACATGGCAGAGTATATGTCAAGCTCCTTATCAGTCAGGTAGATAGGTTGTCTATCAGTAATGCAGCTATATGTATTACTTATGTCTTAATAGAATCCCTTCCACGTGGGAAAGGCCATTCAGCCCATCAAGTCCACACTAATCCTATGAAGAGCATTCCACCCAGCATATTCATCCCTGGACACTACAGGGCAATTTAGCATGTCCATTCCACCTAACCTGCAGGCGGAAACCCACACAGATAATGGAAAATAAGTTCTTCGTATCTACATTATATGTGCCTGAGAATGTATAAACTCCATAGTGGCAGTTGCCTGAGGCTGGAATTGACCCTGGGTCCTTGGTGCTTTGAGGCAGCAGTGCTAACCACTGAGCCACTATGCTGTCTTATAGAACATTAAGGAGTGTTTGCGTTCCCAGTCAGATGAGTGGAGCACATCTTTAGTTCTGTGCCAGTTGACTGAGTTTTTTGTTCATTGTTGGCCTCAAGGCCTACGATCCAAAATCCCTATTACTGTAAGTGAACTGCCTACCCAAACTCACCAGCACATCTGTTCCCAGGAGGGCAGCCCCTACCAGTATTTGTATCTGAATTTAAATTTATACAAGCTAAATTTTTGATTGGAGCAAAGATGTATTGACAAAAAGCCAAACAAGTACTCATGAGGCGTATGATTCAAAAGGCAAGCTATGGAGTATTTTAAATCAAGTGGGGTTTCTTTCTTCTGAGTCTGCATACAAATCCGTCAAATTTAGCATTTTTATTGTTTCATTTATTTGGTCCTTGGAGGTAGGCAATGTAAATGTTTATTCCGCTTGCAGTTGATTGTCTAGTCCTGGCAGGCAAAATACAGCTTTCAGATTGCAGAGAGCATCTGCATGCCGTTGATTTTAAACCAAAGTTACTTCTTATAGGCATTGTACATTTCAGTATTTCCGAGGCTGAAGTTTTAAGTTCATTTTAATTTCTTGATAATAAATAGCTGCTGTCATCATCAGATTTTTAGGCTTGTGTATACAGCTGGAAGCATCAATAAGATGATTATTAAGAGGTTGACAGATTGTGGTTTATGATAGAAAAGATTCTTCTTGGGAGAAAAATACAGTCCTAGTAGCTGAAAATGCTGAATCAACCAAAATTGGGAAACATGATTTTGATAATATTGGGCGACACAGTGGCTCACAGTATGCACTGCTGCCTCACAGCACCAGGGGCTCAGGTTTGATTCCACCGTCAGGCAACTGTCTGTGTGAAGATTGCATGTTCTCCCCATTGTCTGTGTGGTTTTATTCCAGGTTCTCAGATTTCCTCCCACAGTCCAAACATATGCACGTTGGGTGGATTAGCCATGAGAAATGCAGGGTTACAATGATCAGGTAGGATAGGGGTGTGGGTCTGGGAAGGATGCTCTTTGGAGGGTTGGTATGGACGCGAATGGGCTTCCACACTGTGGGGATTCTATGATAATAACATCTAGCCTTGTTAATTCAAATGTGTTCTAGTCCATCAAATAATTATTTTGCATTTTGTGTCTGGAAACTAATAATATAGCTGCAGATTCTCTTCCAAACTGTATCCTTTCAGTCTGTATTGCAGTTTATTAAGCAAAAACAGATTTCCATAAGGGTATGATTCATTCTCAGGACAATTAAGAAGGAGATAGCAAGGTGTGGAGCCGAAGATGAAGGGTCTAGGCCCGAAACGTCAAGCTTTCCTGCTCCTCTGATGCTGCTTGGCCTGCTGTGTTCATCCAGCCCCACACCTTGTTATCTCGGATTCTCCAGCATCTGCAGTACCTATTATCTCTGATACAATTAAGAAGGAATTGTGTGTGACTCTTCTATTATGCACATACCTGTATTCAACACCATTTCTTTACAGGCACAAAAAAAAACATTGAGGCTTGGGTTCCTGGTGCCAGCTCACTTAATAGTCACTTGTGTGAGCGAGAGCATGTTTGTGAGGTGCAAGAGCTGTCTGTCACTGTGCGTGTTTGGCAGCTTCAGAAACAGTGAGAAGGTAGGAAAATGAGGGCAATGGGTGGAGGAAGCTGCTTTCGGTCACATATGCATTATCTGGCAATGCTAATGAAAATAATGCATTTGCATTAATAATGAACATCTTGTTCTTTGAGCAGAATATTAAAGTACTGCTTCTCATGTTTTAAACTGATCGAACCAGTTTATAACACTGTGAGTACTGGCAGGTAGCACAGCATAGATCAGGGGGGTTGAGTGGCCTGTTTCCATGCGTTCCATCCATTCTGTGTAATTCCATTGCACTTTTGCCAACATAACTTTTATGGATGGAGAGTAGCTTTGAGAAGTTCCCTGTCATTGCATGAAGATTCACAGAAGCAAGGTTGAGCTTAATCTCTGGGGAGTATAATGTGCTGGCTAGCCATCCCTTTCATGTTTAATTTTATTCGTCTATCATCTGCCACTGGCATCTCATTCCAGGAATAATTCCTCTCCTCCCCCCCCCCACCCCCGGTGGAAGTACACTGCAATAAAAGCAGCTTGCTTTGAAAAAGGGCTCCAGATCTAATGAAGCTTCGTGCCAAATTAATACAGAGGCTTACGTTTTTCTCTGCTTTCAGTCTGGATGCGAGAGCTTGAGAGTGTGAAGAGACCATCTCCAGCATAGAATTACTATCTGATCTGGAAATACTGCCAGTGCTGAGGGATGCACCTCTGTGTGTCAGACAACTGTCCCAATGTCCATCTACTGATGCCTTCCAATTTGCAAGCTTAGGCCAGGATATTTGGTTCAAAGACTCACGGATGGGTGAGTTGTGATCTGCACCAATTTTTTCTTTGCAAAATGCTGAATCCCTTCTGCACCAAACATGAATAAATACATACATTTCTCGCTTGTGTGTATAAGTGCTGCTCACAGAGTGATAGCGACACAAGAACCTGAGCAGGAAGGCTGAGAAACTCTTCAGGATTGCTGCCCATATCAAGCCATGTGCTTTCGCATAAACATTACTGAATTACAAGGAAGTGCCAGTCTGACTGTCACTCACATGCAGCCTGTTCAGGAAGAAATGTCAGTGATTGCGCTCGGCAGGATTCACATTTTTCTTACTCATCTCCTTCCAACCTCCAAGATCATCTTCACACCCATCTTAGCAAAGAGGTTTTGCACCTTGGAAATCTGAATGGAAGTGGCGCCTTTGTGTTGGCTGAATAAATTAGTGACGATCCCTGATGAGCTTCCTGGCTTGTGTAACATGGACGTAAAATAAAGCCCTGTCCATTTAACCATCATAATTAGTCGCACTGTCTCATGTATCATTCATTCACCGAAAATTGCTACTTTGTTTCTTGTTTTAACTCTGGTAGAAAATGTCAAGTGGATTGTAAAGTGTTGTGAAGGCTGTTGACTCGGCAGAGACAGACTTTTCTGTTCAAAACAGCTTTCCTTCATAGTCATTGAAGACATTTCCAGTTTGACAGCCCACAGGCTGGTTGGGTCCTCATTCCTGACATCAATTATCTAGGATATCTGGGCCGCCTGTAAAATATTAGAATCATGAGTGAAAAAAGCTGATTTCCTTTGAAATATTAAACCACCACAGGGTAAAAGGGGAAAGAATTTCTTTTGCTGTCATACAAACTGTCAGTCACCTTAGAAATTGAAGGAGAAAAATCTTCCTCATATGATTGAATAATTGGTTTTTCAACTGTTGGCAACTTAGCCAAATTACCCAGACTACATGTCACCATTTTTTCACACCAATAGTTGCTTTTTAAATTTTTCGCTTTCTTTTGTAAGTTCTATCCACTTGGGAAGTGCGGACTTTCCACTTCAGGAGGTGAGCCATGTAATCATTTCCAATAGTGCTAAGTGAGCGTCCACTCAACGCCTTCTCACAATAAACAGGTCAAGGAATGGCTGAAAGAACATTTCTATTCAGTGCGGAGACACATTGCAATTTACTGTAAAGAATCTTTACGCCAATCAGTTGCACCATCAGTGAGAATGCTGATTAAAACCAACCCTCGCATAAATTAGCAAGTACAAGTACAACCTAAAACTATGTACAGTAGCCTGGACATCAACATCAATCCCTGGGAAGCCACCTGAACTTTGGAGTAATGATCTCTTCATTGTCCTTTAATAATGCATCTCAGTCCCAGTCAAGGTAAAACCACAGCTCTTACACTCATGGCCACTCTTACTGATATTGCCAGTTTAATCTTGTTGTAGAGAGCTGGGCAGAATGCCATCACAGATCATAGTATGAACTGAAAGGCAAATTGAAAATTTATGAGGATGGGAATTCTGTGCAAAGAAAAATAACATACAGTTACATAGAACCTGGCACAACCTCAGAATATCCTAAAGTTTTTTACAGATAATGATGTGCTTTTGAAATGTGGGGTAGTCTTCCCCACCCCTGGTTGACATTGGCATTATCGAGTCAAATGGGACAATAAAGTGAAATCCACAGAAGTGGTATTATCTACTTCGAAAGGAAAATGTCAGTCTTTCCAACTGTGTTTTGAACGGCGAGATGAGAATCTCCTTCGTGAGCAGCAAGAAGCCTTTTGCATCAATTAGCATGCATTTATCATCTAATCTTGCCTCATTGACTTGCAGTTTCCTGTTCTCTCACCTGCCGGACAGAAGCTGGGTGATATCAGTTCCTGGCCTGGAGGTCAGAGCAGGTAGCTGGTAAACCCAGCTCGTCACTTAATCCTCCAGGCCTTCTCCTTAGACAGTAGTCACCAACATCTCTCACTGCAATGCCCCCTTTCCGTAGATGTTGGCATCAGATGTGCACCAGATTCACTCAATCTAATGGCACATCATTGACTCATTTGCAGTATGACTCAGCACCTCAATGCTGCACTTTAGAGCACACTGGCACCTGTCATTGAAAGCTGCTGCCAGGACACTTTGTGCACAGGGATAGACACCCATCCCATGGGTTGGACCAGGAAGTCTTATTGGCTGTCTTCGCACTCACTCCTTTGCGCCTCTTTGAACAGTAGCTCCTTTGCCTTCCCTTTTGTTGCTTTGCACTGTCAGCCAGAGTATTAAAAGCTCACAGTACTCCTGTGATGCCTTGGTGTTTAGCACAGACACAAAGCCAGCCATTCGTTATGATTGTTAGCAGCTAGTCAGCGGATGGACAGCTTCCATACGATGTCAGTCTCACACTGGCACCATGTGCTGGCAGCTTACACAGCAAACACACTGCATGTGCTCAGACCAAATGGCCATTCCTCAGAGTGTTCAGGGAGGAGACCTCAGTCAGGCCAAGGGAGACAGCTTTCAGGAAGGGAGTCCTGGCATAGTAAGTTCAGGAAACCGCCCACTATCAGTCCAGAGGCTTGGGTATGATAAGCCTGCCACAAGGGTCAGTATATCCATACCTGCATTGACCAAGAAGTTGGTCACGGTCACTCCTGCAAGTACAGCGCGTTCAAGCCAGGGATGTGCAGTAGGTTAGTCAGGGAGCAGCACATGGATCAGTCAGGAGTCTGGTCTGTCCAGGTTGGTCAGGGGGGTGAACCATTGTCAGTCCTGGAGGTCAGCTCAGTGAAAGTCAAGGGGTTTTATCTGGAGCCACTGCCATGCTAGTGAAATCAAATGCAGGGATTGGAGACAGCATGCTGGGAGGCAGAGTGGGCACCAACAATTGTGAAGGTGGAAATGCAACATCTAACGAGAAGTAAAAGAGTGCATTGAACACATGGGTTTTTGTGTTGGGGGTGCTCTGTATGTGTTGTTGATGGTCAGGAATATCCTGGTTTCAACAGGGAGATGTTGTAGCATGATGGTTGGCTTGATTAAATTGTATGCTACACTGGGTATTGGTAGCACGCTCCTCGACACCATCTTAAGATGGGATGACATGAAGGATAGGTAACCTGTGTAGCTTGGTTCTTAGTATTGTGCACATGCACGTGCAATGAAATGTTAGTCTATGTGCTCTTAAAAATATTTCTTTCTGGGTCCCCTCCCACTAGATGCAAAGTGAGTGGTAACTCCCAGCTGGCAGTACTTGACCTCGTGCATGGCCAGGATCTAGAAGTGGTGCTGGCTCCAGAAATGCAGGAAGTCCCAGCATTGGGGAATATTGCCAGCTCTGGTGAGGGGAAGGATAGGACAAATCAATGCCATAGAGTCGTGCCTAGGAAATAAAGCAAGTTGCAGAAAACAGGATGAGAAGATGTGTTAATGATCACAAAGAGGAACCATCGACGGAACTCACCGAAATTAACACTTATCCCATTGTGCTAAATTTCAGCTCAACGTCACTGCTGCAGTGAAGAAAATATAGCACCCAATGTGCACACGGCAAACACCCCAAACAGCCTGGTAGAATGATCAGATAATCCATACTCTAATTAATACTGGCTAGGACACTAGGGGAAAAAACTCATTGTTCTATGATCGGTGAAGATAATAAGTTGACTTGAGAATATCATTAAAATTTTGTATTGGGGCAAGGATTCTACTAAGTTGAATAGTTTGAATATTGTTTATCTGAGCTGCAGTATTAATCTGCACATGGTCCAGGTATTCCTTTTGTACATTCCTTAGCTGGGTAACTGTAGGTGGTAACTCAACGCTGTGAATATGAGTGAATACTGTTTCAAGCAGGCCATTGCTTGACTGGCCGATTGACTGCAGAAAGAGGAGAGCTATTTGAAGGAACGTTTTTATTTGAACAGAAAAGGAAAGTACTGAGATTTGGTCTGAGAACAATTTAATGTTGTGGATTCTTGTAACTAAATAACTTGGAAACAAGTTGAAAATTGGAAACCTCTACGTCGAGCTATTTTCCTAGTCAACATAAAATATGACAAAAAAGTCTTGTTCCTGGCTCTTTAATATGTATAAATTCAATATTACCATTTTAAATTGTTCTTGGCATTTCTTCTTTGTACTATATATCACTGTAATGAATAAATTAGTAAATTAGCGTTTAGTAATTCATCAGCTTTTCCCTACACTTGACTCTAGAGTCATTTGAATTAAAAGCACTAGTGAATGTCATATCCCTCAAGGTTCTCTGGATATTAAAGTGATTTATTCTGGCTGCAGATACGTTTGCTTGGCATCAATTTCTGTTTCACTTTGGAAGGTTGCCTGCAACTTCATGTTATTGTCCTGACAAAATATATATTTGTTAAAAATGTTTTCACCATTGAGAGCTTCAGATGGTTCATTTCCACCTACTGTCTCTGGAGGGAGAGGAAGCAGGGTTATCTTTCATATTTTACTTAAATGCTGGTTTTTGTCTTCTAAAAATTAATTTCAAGAAGCTGTCACTGGGGATGCAGCCACTATTGTTTCTGCAGTAATTGTTGTGCTATAAGGGATCTATGAAAACCGGCAAGATATTAAAATGGTTTTGTATGTAACTATAAAGCTCAATAGAGTCATCAGAAGTGGTTTTTTTTCCCTAAATAATCAAGGGCCCTGTGAAAATCTTCAACTTTTTTATGCAGCAGCTTATTGGAAGCTTTTGGTCACAAGCAAATCTCCAGTGGCATAGCTCATAGTAAGTAGAGGATTTGTTGTTTTATAATGTGAGAAATATTTGTGCTGTGTTGTTTACATCTAAGGTCTTATTAGGCAAGAGAGGAAGTTGTTTGTGCCTTGCCAGTCCATTATTGTCTTTAAGAAAACTTGTCTGCTGGAATGTGGGTACATGTTCAACCTTTGGCTTTCTCAAGGGCAGGTCATGTCTGACAATTTTGATTGAGTTCTTTGATGGGGAAAGATAGGCAGTGGAGGAGGATAGTGCTGTGGATTTTGTATATTTGGACTTTCTGAAAGTGTTTGATATGGTGGCACACAGCAGGTTGGTTAGCAGATTAAAAATGTTTGGAATTGATGGGACCTTGGCAGCATGGAATAGAAGTTGGCTAAAAGATAGGAAACTGAGAGTAGGTATAGATGGGAATATCTCAGATTGGAGATGAGTTGAACGTTGTGTTCCCCAGGCATCGATGTCGGTACCCTTGCTTTTTCTGATTTAAATAAATGATTTGCAGATGGGTGTTGAGGGCAAATGATACTAAGCTAGGGAGAACAGTGAATTGTGTAAGGATGATGCTGAGTGACTTCGAAGGACATTGACAGGTTGGCCAAATAGGCAGACACCTGGCAAATGAATTTCAATGCAGAGAAATGTGAGGTTCAATAGTACAACTTTCAGGGCAGTACAGGAGCAGACGAACCTTAGGGTTCAGGTGCATAATTCTCTCAAGGAAGCCAGGTAAGTTGAAATAATTGTGAAGAAGGCTTATAGGATCCTTAGGTTTGTAAATAGAGGCATAATATATAAAAGCAAGGAAGTGATGCCACACCTGTACAAGTCATTGTTTACACCGCATTTGGAGTATTGTGTTTACTTCTGGATGCCTTATTTAAGGAAGGATGTTAAAGCCTTGGAGAGAGTTCAAAGGATATTTACTGGAATGATACCAAGTATAAGGGGTTTTAGACATTCGGAAGTATTTGAGAAAATGGGCCTATTTTCCTTGGAACACAGAAGATTAAGAGGTGACTTTACTGAGGTGTTCAAAATTATGTACAATTTTGATGGTAAAGAAAGATATTCTGTTTCAACAAGTCGAAATGTCAGTAACTAGGGGGTCACAGTTTCCGCGATTGTCAGCAAGGGAGCTAGGAATGTGTTGGGGAGTGGTGTCAAAGAAGAGTATCCAGTTTAGTTCTCAGCAGTACAAGTAACCTTTATTCAGAGCACACGTGTGGGAGAAGCCAGAGACCATTCCAAGTCTGTCTTTCATAAGGGGCCCAATTACCCTCTTAATTACAGATGAGATTGGTGAGGTCAGTGACACTCTACCTTTCCCAATAAAGTACAGGAAATTTAGACATACCATGTTACAATGGTTACATACAACATTGATAGCAATGCATGCACATACCCTCTGACCTACACATCCAATCGTGTAGATACACAATCAATGATGGACAACTTTATCGTCAACCTTAGACCTTCCCATCGTCTCATGATGTTTGCCAGACTCCCTATCACTTGTCCTTGGGCTCTTTCCAATATATCTAATTGACCATATTCCAACTTCAATGGTTACCTCCCTTCCTAGATATTTGCCAGCTGTATCGTATACTTATTACCAATGACTTCTCAAATTTGCTCATGCAATTCATATCCCTTGCTGACCTTAGTGCAAAAGATTAAAAAGATGTTCATTTCTACCAATTGTTTTATTTGTAATATCAGCTGTAATATACAGTTCCTTATAAAGTTATGTATAGTTAAACAAATACGATGATTCTGTGACAAAGCTATCAATTTCGGGAGCAGCTTCCCTCTTATCTAATTTGAAAAAGTCAAACAAACCCAGCCTCTCTGTTAGGTTAAAAGCAGTGATTCCTTATTCTCTCGAGGTCGTAGTGACCCTGTTCAACAATTGTTTCTGCCCCTTTCCACTCCCCCCACCTTGATACTGTTACAAGGTTGACTTGTTTATACTTTCCTGTTCTTCTGCAGAAGGGAAAAAAGTTCTTGTAGGGGTGTTTATCAAAACCAGTATTTCCATCCAAGGCTAACTGTCTACAAAAATCTAACTCACCAATATCTAATAAATTTAAATTTCTATTATTGTACAAATGTGTGTCTACTCTAATATGCAATTCTAATTATTTTAAAAAGCCTCATCTCAGGTAGGTCAATCTTTCACTTCCTATTTCAAATAGAAATTGAAAATTTCAAATCAGACAGTTTTTACCTGAGCTTCCTTATCAGATTTTACTGTTTGCATTCTAGTCCCATCTTACTCAGACTCAGAGGCATTTTGTTGTCTGGCTGTGAAGGCCATGATTTGAATTATATGAAATGCTACATCAACTAAAACTTCCTTTGATTCCCTGTATCAGTTAAAAAGAAAACCCCTAATAGCCAGTTTCTCACATTCAGCAGTAGGCAACTGCAACAGAGTGAGATGAAGAGAAACGCCCTCATTAAGAGAGTTGCTAGGATTTGGAATATGCTGCCCAGGAGAATTATCATGGTGGATTCCATATGAGGTTTCAAAAGAGCAATAGATATATATTTGAAAGTGATGAATTTAAAGGACCACGGAGATAGGGCTGGAAAGTGGGACGAGCTATGTAGCTCTTTCAGAAGTCAGTACAGACACGATGGGTCAAATGGCCTCCTTCTATACTGTAAAATGCTATCCTTCTTATCTGGCACTCATGAAGTATCTCTGGGTCAGAAATCTGATCAACCTCTTCCCTGAAGACAAATTTCTAAATATCAATCCGAAGCTAATTGCCATTGGTCATGGAAGTTTGTAAAAAAAAAAATTAACCAGTAATCTCTTTAGTCTTTCTGAAAAGGAGTAGGAGGGATCAGTTTCCAGTGCCATAGGTTAATAACTGCTTGGAAATCTTTAGCTTCTCTAAGAGAACTCAAATAATAACATTTCAACAAATCACATTGCAAAATGACATTTTGCATTTATCCCTTCTTCTAAAGTCCAATTTTAAAGATATTGCCTCTGCATTTGCAACTTGCTTCTTTTTATAATATGATATTCAAGCAAGTTTGTTAGCAGTGTGATGTAAATGTTACAAGCAGCATTTTTGAGTCGGACATCATCTGAAGAGCTCTTTCACATGATGTGTGATTTATAACATGTATTTGAAAGTATAACTTCTTTGGCATGTCCTGGCATGCTGTGTTTATCAGAATTAGACTTTGTACAAGAAAGACAGAGAAAATCCTTGAGGATAATCTTCACCTTCATTACCTGGCTGGCAATTCAATTTCAGTGGCAACTTGAACAGGTCCTACCATAGACTGGTGATCTTATCCAGGCATGAAAGGTGAAGATTGTCTGCCTGCCATAAGTGACACTACTTTAAAAATAAATGCATTTACAAGATGTAGGCGATACTTGCTAGTCCAGCATTTATTGCTCATTCTACATTGCCCTTGAATGGATGGCAGTGAGCATTCCAAATGGTAAACTTTCTTCAGACAGTTCCAGGATTTTGACCCAGTGACAATAACTGGACAGCAACATATTTCCAAGTCAGGATGGTATGTGGCTTGGAGGGGGACTTGCAGATGGTGGTGTTCCCATATTCCTGCTGCCCTTGACCTTCCGGGAGAAAATGACTTAATCAGTGACAGATAGAAGCCCAGGCACATTAGATGATACTGCTGAAGGAATGGTAGACATATTCCATCAGGAGTTCACAAACAATTAAATTGCATTTGCAAATGAGCAATGAAATGGCTCATTGAAATCTGAATTGTTGGAGGTTTTACTGCTTTAATAGATAGAGATTTCTCTGATGTAATGGAACAAAGTGATCAGTGCAATATATATATGGTCTGTCTTAAGGATTGATTTAGTTAATGTAATTTCCAATTTATGGAAGGCCTCTTTATTGATGGGTCAGGGAGGTGAACATCACAGCTAATTCTAGATTCAGCAAAGAAAAATGTGACATTATGGAAGGCTAGATATTATTCAAAAGGTCTTTGGTTACTCAAGTGTTGATATTTTAGCTACACTGCAATAAGGTCATTCCATGTACTCAGGAAGATGTATTCCCGGAAAATGTTGAACATTCCTTCCAGTGTTTCTCTTTCACTAAGTGAAGGTAACATTGTCTTCACTGATCGGTTGAATTGGAAAGAGGGAAAGGTGTTCAGTTGGAATGTATTGCAATAATTTCAAAGCTGGTCAAAGTAATTGTTTAAAAACATATTGGGTGTGATTTTCCACTCCAAGAAGGTAAACGAGAAATGGCAAGAAGAGGAAATAACTGGGCGATTAGAAACTTGCATACTTCTCGGCACCCGGCATTTAAGTGCTGGGCAAGAAGGTTTATTGGGTACTTTCTCAACTTGCCAATTAATGGCTACTGAAGGGGTTAAGCTGTCTACTTCCCTGATCACCTGTTTCCCCATAGGCAACAAGTGTATGGAGGAATGGTTCTGAGGAAGGGTCACAGGACCCGAAATGTTAACTCTGATTTCTCTCCACAGATACAGCCAGACCTGCTGAGCTTTTCCAGCAATTTCTGTTTATTGTTTGTGTTTGAGGCAAGAAGTGTGGCTCATTCCCTGAGCGGTAAACCGTGGGCCCGCCCTGTCAGTTAAGAGGAAAGCCACCCCCTTGCTGCTGCTTTGACTCCACGCTCTGCATGACTCCCTGACCACAAGAAGATCATAATGTTTTACCCTTTCACCACTGGATTCACCTGAAGAGTAGGGGTTGACCATTGTCTTCAGGACCCAGAGGTTTCTGGCCTTCCGTTTCTTTTGAGATTCTGGTGGTCAGGCCAGATACTCGCTCATGCTCACCTATTAGTTCTCAATGAGCTAATTGGTGGGCGATCAATGAGTTACCACGGTGGGTGAGGGTGGTATGTTCATCGCCATCCATCATGCTTGCCCCCACAGTGTGAGTATTTGTGACAGACATTGGGCAGAATCTTATAGAGGCCATGGGCTACAGTGAGAAATGCAGCAGAATAGCACAAGAAACCAGGGAGGCCCATCACGACATTGAGCAGAATTCACTGTGTCTTTTAAATAAGCTCCAGGCATTGAGGTGAGATTCTCACAAGGCAGCAGACAGTTGCCTATTAAAGGGGATAAATGCTTGTTAATGACTTTGTGACCTGCGGATCTCAGCTCTTTAATTGTATCATATGCCGCTAGTAAACTGGACACTGGGAAGTTTCGACGTGGAAGTCAGAGTAGGTACCTAACAATTTCAGCTGACTGCTCGCTCCAAAGGAGCTCTATATTAGACACCAACATCTCAAGACATGCTCCATAGACACTGGCCACACCCGCCATGTTTCCATTAACATCCGAGCCGGCCGAGAAGCACACTCATGACATATCTCCAATCCACTTCCTGGACACAGAGATAAAAGGTACTGCAGATGCTGGAGAATCGGAGATAACAAGCATGGGGCTGGATGAACACAGCAGGTCAAGCAGCATCATAGGAGCAGGAAAACTTGAC
>JAHRHZ010000098.1:17138851-17266811 GCA_024137785.1 Ginglymostoma cirratum
GCCCTTGACCTGTCCGTCCTCCCTGGACTGACCTATCTCCTCCCTACCCCCCTACCTACACTCACCTTTACTGGGTCCATCCCCGCCTCTTCTACTTGTCTGCCTCCTCTCCACCTATCCTCTCCTCTATCCATTCTCTATCCACCTCCCCCTCTCTCCCTATTTATTTCAGAACCCTCTTCCCCTCCCCCATTTCTGATGAAGGGTTTAGGCCCGAAACGTCAAGTTTTCCTGCTCCTATGATGCTGCTTGACCTGCTGTGTTCATCCAGCCCCATGCTTGTTATCAGGGATTTAATGAGTTTGGTTTGCTGTGGTGAAAAATCTCGCTGGGCCTCACGTAGAGAAATCTTCCATGAAACTCAACTAAGCTGATAATTAACCAAAAAAAAAGTAAGAATTAGCTCATTGATCCAAAATGCTTGTCAGTTTTCGACCCTTGCCCATTGTCAGGCAAGGCAGAGAGCAGTTTCATTATACCTGCAATTATTGCTCATTCCAGTCAAAGTTCAACTTCATTCATCATAAAAATTTGCTTTTTATTTGTGTGCTAATGATTTTCAGTTCAATGACCTCTATTAAACCCTCCGAAGTCTCGGTGTTTGTTTGTGTGATGATTCTTCATTTTCTTCCACTAACTATTGGGAAAATCAAAGCCAAAGGTGTCATTTTAACTTAAGCTTCTGGATAGGAAATCCATGGGATGTGTGGAAGAATTGTTTTGTTCTTGCCCAAAGTTGCTCTCTTTTGAAGTAATTGAACTACAAAGTCATGAATCTTTACCCTTCCTTCGCTTTCACATGACCTATCTCTGATACTTCCCTTCTGCAACTTCTCTGGTAATTGTTCAATATTCACTGTAAACCCGCTCACTCTGAAAGCAACCATGCTTACATCTCCTCCCAGTCCATTTCCAGGAAGGATTATATTCTACATTCCCTCCTGATGATTGTACATTTCATACCAGTACTTCTGACACATTTCCTTTTCCCACAACTGAGACTTCCCTTTCCTCCTGGTGAGTGAATACGGATTATGTTTGTTCCCTCTTCTCTACTTTTCTACTCATCCTTTCCTCTCCCTTCAAGAACCTGCTTCGTGCTAGTTTCCTGCTTCTAAGTAAGAAGTTTAACTCAATAGACAGACCCTGAGAATAGAGACTGGAATATAATTAGTGGGTTGACATTCAGTTGCAAACCCCTGTCAAGATGGAATTATTGTGATTTATTTATTTTATATTCACTCAAAGAATGAGGGCATCACTAACTACACAAGTATTTATTGATCCTCCTATTTGTCCATTGAGAATGCAGGGGTGAGCTGCCTTCTTGAACCATTGCAGTTCATTTGGTGTAGGTATACCCACAATGACATTAGGAAGAGACTTCCAGGATTTTGACCTGTAACACTGAAGGAACAGTAATATATTTCCAAGTCAAGATGGTGAGTGGCTTGGAGGGCAACTTGCAGGTGGTAGTGATTCCATGTATCTGATGCCCTTGTCCTTGTAGATAATAACAGCTGTAGGTTTGGAAGGTGCTGTCTGAGGATCTTTGGTGAATTTCTGCAGTGCATCTTGTAGATAGTACACACTGCTGAGAGTGCACATTGATGGTGGAAGGACTGAATGTGGTTCTGGAGCCAATCAAGTGGATGTATTGTTCTGAATGTTGTCGGGATTCTTGCCCGTTGTTGGAGCTGCACCCATCCAGTATTCCATCATTCTCCTGACTCATGCCTTGTAAGCAGTGGATGGGCTTTGGAAGGTCAGGAGGTGAGTTACTCATGGCAGGATTCCTTGCCTCTGACCTGCAAGTAGCCACTGTAGTTACATGGTGAATCCAGTTGAGTTTTTGCTCAGTGACACTATTCCAGTTTCTGAACCAGAAGAATTAGGTTCAGTACAGAATAATAGCTGTGAATGCTGGGTTGATATGCACGTGATGCCCATGAGTGCATGTAACTCCTGCCCTCATTGCAAAATGTTGCCGGGTCTCTTAATTCTTGGTTAAAGCCCATCTAGCAAGGTTAGCCTGAAGACAGTAGTCATGATGAAGGCATCAGGAAATCACTTAATCTCTACTTTGTAATTCACTTATAACTCAGTGAATTTCAGTCACCAGTATGTCTTCATTAATACAACCTAGCTCTCAACATGCAACATACCAAGAGTCTGCACACTCAGAAATTTAAAGTACAGTTCACGTACCATGTGCAAGGTATCATCAGTCTTAACAGAAAATACTCAAAAGAGAAGGAAATGTTGAAAAGCATTTCTGGACAAGGTATTTCATTCTCAGTTCCATTTTAAAAACCAAACAAGACATTTCCAACTTATTAACTACACAAAATGGTCGTTATTCAGTTGAGTTTCTTTCCAGCCATTTTGCCATTCAGAGTTCCATTTGCAACCTGAATTGCTTCAATGACATGACTTATTGCTAAGCAAACAAAATGCCACCCATAGCCATGAAGACTGAACTACAAGTGTGTAATGCAGGAAAAAGACAGCACTGACTGATTTCTGCTGTTGCTTCCATCAGGACTGGATGTTTCAATAACGTCAATGTTTTCATATCAACTGTCGGAGTGGACTCTCAAAATTAAAATGAATTACTCAAACACGTATGTTTGCTGCCCTTAAAAAAAATCAAAGCAATTCAGAGTATCAGAGGGGACCAAAATGGCCAGTCTCCAAGCCAGAATGACAATAATAATAAAACAAAGATGCTCCACTATTTCCCTGAGAATAGGAAATGCCATATATAATTTCAATTTTAAGAATTGCTTTACTCAAAGAAAACAAAACTTCCCTACAAATGCCTTTCTCCTTTTAATGTAATTGTCAACTGTATGTCACTGTGGTGCAACTGTGCACTGGCTCAAAGTTCTGACTGAAGCTTCATAAACTATAGCTTTATAATAAACACCCTTCAAGGTATGGAACTGACGGTGTGAAAATTCTGTGGAGAGAGAAGTAGTTAAAGTTAACATCTCAAGTTGATGCACTTTCATCAGGCAGGAAACATAGGAGATGTAACAGGTTTTAAGCAAACACATAGGTGGGAAAGTGATGGCTGGGTGATGTCAGGGGAAAGACTGAAGAGAAAGTCTGTGATAAGGAGGAAGTTAGGAGAGAGTAGATGGCAAAAGGCATGAGGATGCAAGGCAAAAGGAGATGGTTGAAGAACAAGCAACAAAAAAAGATTTTGTAGGGGAGATGTAAAGAGATGTTTTCTAATCAACTGGCTCAGAGATGCTACCACACACCTCCAAAGCAGGTGGGACTTGAACCCAGGCTTCCTGGCTTAGAGCAGGCACACTATCACTGCACTGTAAACAGCCCACAACAGCAGAAGTAAACAGATGTAATAATGTTATTACCAACAATTGCTGTCTAAAAAAATTTGGAAGCAAAGGTTACGATCTCAAATTGTCGACAAGTGTTGAATCTGGAAGGCAGTAAAGTGCCTAATCTAAAGATGAGATGCAGTTCTTTAACTTCATATTGTTGGAACAATTTGGAGACAAAAGCCAGAGAGTTCGGAATGGGCGTTGGGAGGAGAAGGTAGAGTTAAGCTGATAGAGATATTCCACAGTGTGGTCACCCATCTCTCAAGCAGGCCCCAGTGTGTGCAGTAAATGCAATACTTCGAACTGAAAGAATAAATCATTATTTCATTCAGAGAGAGTAATTGGGACCATGGAGAAATGCAAGGGAAAAGTGGGTGTGCTCTGTTGCATTTCCTGCATTTGTATGAGAAGGTGCGATGGGCTGCAGAATATGGAAAAAGAGGACTCCTGTTGTGGTTATTACTCATTACAGCATAAGTATTAGGAGCATAAGCAGTCCATATGGCCCTTTGAACTTGCTTTGCCATTCAATAGGATGATGGCTGATCTTCCATATTAACCACAGTACTCGACCTAGTCGTCATGTTCCTTGATTTTCCCTAGATCCCAAAAGCTTACAGTTTCAATTCCTAAATATAATTATGACTGAGCAAGGACCCTTTGTGGGAAAAAATATTTCCTTAACTCAATGTTAAATCAATAGGTCACTCATTCTTCCAAACTACAGAGAGTTTGAACCCACTCGGCTCACTCTCTTTTCACAGGACAGTCTTCTGATCCCAACAATCAATCTAGGGACCTTCAATGTGTTCTTTTCCAAGGCAACTATATCCTGCATCAAGTAAGAGAATCAAATCTATGCACAGTACATCAGCTGTGGTCTCACAAAAGTGTTCTGTAATTACAAGTCTTCTTACTCTTATGTATCAACTCACTTGCAATAAAAGCTAACATCTGCCTTCAAATCCCTTATTGCTTTCTGTATCTCCATGTCAATTTTCTGAGACCTGCGGACAAATTCCCCCAAATCCCCATGAATAGCAGCATTCACTTCAATGGCACTATTAAATATTGCTTTTCTACTCTTCCTACCGAAAAGGATAATTTCAATGTTCTTGTCATCATTCTCTAATTGCTGTATCGTTTCCCACTCAATTAACCAAGTTATATCTCTTCACAACCTTTTTGCATTGTCCTCACATCTTCCTATCCAATATAACGTTGAATCCTCAGCCAATTTGGTTATGTTACACTTGGTCCCCTAAAATACAATTCCTTATCATCATTGGTATAGATGGTAAATCGCTGTGACAAGCGCTTGTCCTTGCACAATTTCACTTACAACCTGTTAACCCAACAAAGATGGCCCATTTATTCCTACTCTTTGTTTTTATCCATGCGCCATACTTCAATCCATCCTACTTTAATACTACTGGTTCCATGAGCCCTAATCTTTCCAAACAATCTCTCCTGTGGAATCCTTCATCAATGCTTTTTGAAAATTCTGATGTACAATTGTTCCTTCCATATCTGTCATCAGTCACTGACAGAAAAGATTTCAAAAACACAATTTTCCTTTCATAAATCCATATTGACTCTGTCTAATCACATTCTGATTTTCTGAGTACTTTCCTAGCATGAGCCTAATACTGAATTCTAGCCTTTTCCTCACTATAAATGTCAGGTAACTCTCTGTTTGCCATCTGCCTTCTTTCTTGACCTGTGGAGTTACACTTTCTACCTTCCAATCCACAGGGACCACACTGAACCCAGGGAATGCTGGAAGAAAAAAAATCAGTGTATCCATTATCTTGCACTCTTTTACAATAAATATAAAATATTGATGATGCTGGACATCTGAGATGAAAACATAAAATGCTGAAGAAACTGTTCTTTCTCCTTTAGTCTGTTATGAAATCGGGATATCACAGGGATGTCTGGCATTTGTAGAACCACAAATTTCCCTTAAGCTGAGTGGCTTGCTAGACCATCTCAGAGGACATTTCAGAGTCGACCGCACTGACTCGCATATAGACCAGACTGAGTAAGGATGACCACTTTCCTTACCTAAAGAGCATTGGTGAGCCAGATGCATTTTCACGACAAATGATGATAGGTTCATGGTCACCATTACTGAGACTAACTGTCCATTCACTCGTTGATTTTAAATTCCACCAGCAACTATGGTGATAGATAGGATTTGAAGACATGTTCTGAGACCATTAGCCCAGATTTCTGAATCATTAGTCCAGTACCAATACCATGACACCACCATCTCCCCGTCTGGCAGCACCTGAGGTGAAGGAAATACTTTTTAATGTTTTGAATCCAATATGACACTCCTTCAAAACTAAAGAGATGTGATGGTTTGTATGCTCTTGGGGACAAGGGAGCAACAAACAGAATGTGGTCAAGTTAGAAGGCAAGGAAGATTAAAGGTCAAAAGAGCAATAGAACAAAAGACAAAAGGAGGCCTGGTGGTTGTGAAGGTAATTTCTGGTTCTCATGACTCCATGGTTGAAAGTTAAAAACATGAAACAAGATATAGAAACAGGGAAGAAACATCAAACTGGAAGACAGACACTGAAGTTGTTGAATTTAATGTTGAGTCCAGAAGCCTGTGGAGTCCTTACTGTTCCTTCAATTTGCTCCGGGTTTCACCAGAATACTGCAGCAAGCCTGGGACAGAAATGTGCCAACAAGATAGTAAAAATCCTAGCATGCTGATATTTTTAATCAACCTGTTCAGGTACATTGTGACACATTGTAATGAAACTAATCTGCAAATTAGCATTGTACAAGTTTCTATGATGGAAACTTCCAGATGCAGCTGTTTAGCTCAAGGTGGGGTCAATCCAATCATGTGACTTTTTAATTTTATTAATTGATTGTACTTGTGTGGTTTCTGAACTAACTGCCTGTCATATGGATTGTGCTTGGGATATAGAGCAATCAATAGATGAGCATGTGGCCTTGATACCAACAATAAAATGATTTTTTCAGTTTCATTTATGGTCTTTCAGATCACAGATGTTTTCAACTCTCTGCCCCTCTGGCTGATATAACCAGATGGTCTTTTGCTGGCAGCCCTGTTAGGTCATTTAGCTTCCACCCCTCATAACCCATCAGCTCCACCATAACTACTCCTCATGCCCCTATACATTCCCATGGCCCCTTGTCAGTTCTTGCTGATATATGAGTACTCATGTGCCCTATTCAGCCTCCATACCCCCTCACATGTCCATACTGAATCAAGGTCCTTTCATGCTCAGTCACCCTGTATACACAATGTGTATATCCAGTGAGCTGCTTATTAGTAGTGACATAGCTAGAACTGCTCAGATGGAAAGAAACACCCATTCAAAACTGCTGATTCTTTAACCCTACTAAAATCTCAATTAGGTAGACCATTAAAATATCAATGATAAAGGTCTCAAACATTTAATGTCTTAATCTTGTAAAATAAATTTTTTTATTCACTCAGGGGATGTAGACATTGCTGGGCCAGTATTTATTGCCTTTCCTTAGTTGCCCTTGAGAAAGTGGTGGGGAGCTGCCTTCTTGAGCCGCTGAAATCCATGCGCTGTGGGTTAACTCACGATGCCCTTTGGGAGAGAGTTCTAGGATTTTGAACCATTGATGGTGAAGCCACAGCAATATATTTCCAAGTCGGGATGATGACATGCTTGCAGGGGAACTTGCAGGTGATGGTGCTCCTGTATATCTGCAGCTCTTGTCCTTCTAGATGGAAGTGGTTATAAGTTTGGAAGGTGCTGTCGAAAGATCTGTGGTGAATTTCTGCAGTGCATCTTGTAGATAGTACACGCTGCTGCTACTGAGCGTTGGTGGTGGAGGGAGTGAATGTTTGTGGATATGGTGCTACAGGCTGCTTTGTCCTGGATGGTGTCAAGCTTCTTGAGTGTTGTTCGAGCTGCACTCATCCAGGCAAGTGAGTAGTATTCCATCTCAGTCCTGATTTGTGCCTTGTAGATGGTGGGCAGGCTTTGGGGTCAGGAGGTAAGTTACTCTCTGCAATATTCCTAGCTTCTGACCTGCTCTTGTAGCCACTGTGTTTATGTAATGAGTCCAGTTGAGTTTTTGGTCAATGATAACCCCCAGGATGTTGATAGTGGGGGATTCAGTGATAGTAACATCATTGAATGTCAAGGGGTGGTGATTAGATTATCTCTTACTGGTGATGGTCATAGACTGGCATTTGTGGGGTGCAAATGTTATTAATAAGTTGTCAGCCCAAGCCTGGATATTATCCAGGTTTTGAGCATGACAACTTTTAACAACCAATTAAAGATGTCAATCAAGCAATGTTAGAAGTTCAGGCAATTTGTCACAGCGGAACTCCCTGATGATAGATATCTCAGCTCTGAGCCAAGCATGGATATTGAGGTCATTCAATTCTACTGTAAAGTCATCCTCTATGCACATTGGTTATGTACATTGTCTACACTGAGTGAATGGCCATGAAAGGGTGATGATTTGGTGTGGCGGGTATAAGGGGGCTATGGGGATGGGTGAAGAGCATGGGTTTGCATTGAGTTGAAATGGATGGGTCATTGGGACATGGATAAGACCTTTTGAATGGAAAGTTCCCAAATCCAGACAATGGTTCATGACTGCTCGAAAGTTCTTTAAATGTAAGTACTCCAAAAACTGGCTCGACTTCATGAAAATTGCAGGAACTAGAAGATGCCTAGTTTCCGTAATAGAATAGGCTCACCACCCACACTGCAATCCTGCATTGGCAAAACCTGGGGGTACCAGGAAACAGGGCTGGAATTCTACAACTGGGTCCTACTCATTATTTTTAAATGGTTCTACTGTTGTTCCAATTCTGTAAAAAGTCCATTCCTTTGTGTGAAATTTAAAGATTAACCAAATAGCTCTGTAGCAGCAATGTGGAATTACCCTTCACTTACTACAAATAGGCAAGAAATGGCACTTAACAGATGTGTCCCAAGGGGTAAACACATTCATGCTGGATTTTCAATTCACAAAGATCCTAAAAATAAGAATGAAACCATTGAATTTTTGCTGTGATGAATGAGGTGTTGGTCATTGCCATAAACTACAGGTTGCCTGGGAGACATTCAATGAATGACCGCTGATGCACTGAGGCTGAACCACTGACATTTATTCACACATATCTGCCTTCAAATAAGGCAGTGCTGTGAGGGACACAGTCTTCGATCAATCTAAAATTATGCATAATATTCAATAAAGCCTGTCAAAATGCTTTATTATTTCTTTCCTCCCATCTCTTGTTAATTATAACTGCCTGAGTATAGTGCTAATTTCAAGGGCAGTTCTAGAGATATATCAGTCTGTCTGATATAGTAATATAATTGCATCTTCTGTTGGCGGTAACCATTGCTGATTAATGTGCCTAAAGATTCTTCAGGACAGTTATGGCACCTCTTTGGGCCTGATATGACAAAGTATTTAC
Source organism: Ginglymostoma cirratum (assembly GCA_024137785.1). NCBI lineage: Eukaryota > Metazoa > Chordata > Chondrichthyes > Orectolobiformes > Ginglymostomatidae > Ginglymostoma > Ginglymostoma cirratum. Next base: position 17,147,666 of record JAHRHZ010000098.1, read on the forward strand.
AGTACATAAATGACACAAATTGCATTTATTCCTGAAAGCGATAAAAGCTGAATGTTCCAGCTTACTCTTAAAAAGCATTCAGGACCTTAACAGAAAGAAGTCAGAAGTATGTGAATTATCATTTTGGTTGGAATAAGGACTGTTAATCTAATTTATGTGACTTCATAATGGCTGAAGAATCTTGAAACTTACAATTTTAATGTAAAGATCTGCCAATTTTTAAGAAGATTAGAGGGATCAAACGCTGGCAAATGGGTCTAGATTATTTTAGGATATCTAGTTGGCATGGACGAATTGGACCGAAGGGTCTGTTTCTGTGCTGTACAGCTCTATGCTCTATGACTTTAACGTATACACTGCAGGCAGTATTGCAATGTGAGAGATTTAGGATCTATGCATCAGTATTGGGAAAAACAGAAGGGACTGGATCTGCTGGTCTTTGGATAGTCGGAGATCGACCATGTCCTGGAAGACCAAGCGTGAGCCCTGACGCACTGATTGTGGTAACTGCCCAGTCAGTTGAAACTCCCAGCAGACAATTACCTATTTCTGGAACCTTCTGAAAATGTCTGCAATTCTGTGCTCAAGCGGGAGAGTTTGGAGATTCCAACTGATATACCTGAACAATTAGATGAGAAGCCAAAGAGGATTCACCACTCCTGGTGAACTACAAAACTGAACCCCTGACCCTACCCTCCATGCCCACACCTCCCACAAAACACCCACACTAACCACTGCCACAGACAACCAACTCCTTGTCCCTCCACAATGACCTCCAGACCCAGTCTGACCATTGTTCATACTGTGGACCCAGAGCCAACTCTCACCCCTCATACCCACAACTTTAAAGCTACCAGACCAACTGGTCGTGCTCCCCATGACTCTCCACCCTCAAATCTGCCCTAACTATTCACCAACTTACTTGGAATCCTATGCCACCATCAACCTACCACTCACACCCTCTTACCACCTGGTACCCTAACTACCCTGTATCTACTTGCCAACTTACCCACACTCCCTTCTATCTCAGCCACCTGAAACCCTACTGTCTCTCCGATTTACCTTACATTCTCTCTGCATCTCTCAGGGTGCCTCCAGGTCCTTTAAATATTGGAATGCAGCAATTAGTGTTGAACAAAGGGACATGGTCTCACTGCACTGCAGTTTGCATGGATTCCTTGCACTAGACTGCCTCCACTGTGAAGGTTCCTGGCTCAGAGGTTCACACGGTGAACTACTCCAAAAGCAAACGTGTATTTCTTTTGATCAATAAGTGTCACAGATAAGATTTCTTACTCTGATTGCAAGATCTGGCCCATGAAGTGCACAGTGTTCCAAATGAACAAAAGGTGTAACATTCATTTAATTACTTGATTTGTGTCCAAGTCTTCTCAATTAAGCATCAGATGATGCATCACTGTATTGCTGTATGCACTAAGGTACCCCTGTATTCCTTCATGTACTGGAATGTCCAATATTCTTTTGAATTCCAGTTTAGGGCGGCACAGTGGTTAGCACTGCTGCCTCACAGCACCAGGGACCCGGGTTCAATTCCACCCTTGGGCGTCTGTCTCATGGAGTTTGCACATTCTCCCCGTGTCTGCATGGGTTTCTTCCCACAGTCCAAAGATTTGCAGGCTAGATGGATTGGCCATGCTAAATTGCCCGTAGTGTTCAGGGATGTGTAGATTAGGTGGGTTATAGGGGGATGAGTCAGGAAGGGATGCTCCAAGTGTGGGTGAGGATTTGTTGGGCTGAAGGGCCTGTTTCCACACTGTAGGGATTCTATGATATAAATCTATCAGGGAATGCATTAGTTAGTGATAATGTCACTGGATTAGTAATCCCCTAATCCAGGCTAATGAGTTGAGTTCAAATCCCACCATGAATTCATTAAAAATTGGCCTAATCACAGCCAACTGTTGATTGTCATAAAAACCCTCTGGTTTACTAATGTTCTTCAGGGAAGGGGATTTTGCTGTCCTTATATAGTCTAGACTACATGTGACTCCACACACACAGCGGTGGGGTTGACTCTTAATTGCTCTGTAATTTTGGGATGGGCAATAAATACTTAACTACCTCCCACAAATAAGTTTTTAAAAGAGTTTGTGAAATCTCCATACTATGTATTGATACAGTTTTCTTCAGTTATGTTCTGCAGTTGAAAAGGTTTTCTGGCATACCTTTTGCAAAGGTAAAGGGCACATCCTCACATCTGGACAAGATCTTGGAGTCTTGGGTGAAAAATCAAGTTTTCAGGGCACATGTAGAAAACAACAACATATGTAGAATGTGGAGTGGTGTTTTGAGGGCCTGGGATCTAATTGAAAAGGTGGGACTTCATCTTCCCAAAGCTATTGGATTTATAATGTTAGCTGTACGGAAATTAGCTCAGGGGGAACTCAGATGAAAGTGTGAAGGTATCACTCAAAGAATGTTATTGGAAACAAGGGTTTCAGTTTCCGAGGCTGTGGCACTGGAGAATGATGGAACTGTTCGGATTGGGATGGGCTCCGCTTAAACCAGGCTGCAGTTAGTATTCTATTGAATTGAACAGTCAGAGCTGCAGTAAAGACCTTTAGTCTAAAGAGTGAAGGACAGGGTTCGGGTAAAGGGAAGTAAATGAACCTAATGAGAAAACTTAAGGTTACACAGCAGTGTGATGATTTGAGTAAGGATAATCACGGTGACACGATGATTAAAGGGTTAAACAGTAATTATGAGAATATGGACAAATCTGGGGACAAAGTTAGGTGTTTAGAAGATTGGTTCTTAGGGTGAGACACTGCAGTTATGAAGCCAGCTTGGAGAAGCTGTAACTGTTTTCTTTGAAAAGGAGTAGGCAGAGGGGAGATCTGATAGAAACTTTCAGGATCGTGAAGGGTTTGGGCAACATTGAGAGAAAAAAGCTCCCAATCCAAAGAAGATAGAGAACCAGAGGGCACAGTTTTAAACTGCAGAAGCAAATGCAAAGTGAGAGAAAAATAACAGACTGCAATTAGGGTCTAGAATCCACAGTCTGAGAGTGCGATGGACCAGATTCAATGGAGGAATTCAAAAGGACCTAAACATTTAGATCATTATTTAAATAGAAACAAAATGCAAAGTTACAGGGGAAAGACAGGAGATTGGCACTAAGTTAACATGCTCAGAGGGCTGGCACATACATGATAGGCTGACTGGCCTCCCTTTGTACTGTAATAGTGTGATTTTGTGTTTCTGTTAAAATGAGACTGACGCTCTTTGTCTGAATTCACAAGGCATTACGAATAAGATAGATATATTGATGGCATAAATACAGAGAGAGACAGGTTGCAAGATGTCAGAAGTGGAAGTGGCAGTGTCAGTAAATCAGCAGAGAGTCATGTTGGAACAGCTTCCTTTCGCAGGCCCATTGCCAGCTGAGTTTCCCATCAGCGGGCAGAAAGTTGGCAGGGGTCGAAATTGTCAGTACAGTGTGGAGCTGGAGGAACACAGCAGGTCCGGGTGATGCTGCCTGACGCGCTGTGTTCATCCAGCTCCGCACTATATCAACTCTGACTCCAGCATCTGCAGCTCTTGCTTCTCCTAGGGGTGGAGATTGGTTGGCCATTCTGTGGAGCTGAGTAAGTGGTTTGTAATATTAGGACCACTGATAGGGGCTGTTAGGTGGAGTGCCCCATTTCCTGTTGGGAAGCAACGAGATTGATGGAAGGATTTTCCTGTCTCTCCCCAGGGCAGTGACAATCAGTTCCCAGGTTCCAGGCCCAAATTAGGGCTACATGCCCACACTTCCTCAATGACCCCTCAAAGTAGAGACCCCTCAAATTGATGAGCCCTTTTGTTTTCTGGACGTATTATGATACGTTTTAATCACTTTATGCTTATTACTAGTTACATTTATATTTTTATTATTTCTGCTTATTGCTTCACTAGCGACCACTGCTCCTGTTGCTGATGCAGAAGCTTCAGAAGTTAGCGTTCTGATTGGTTCTTTTAATTCGAAATTGTCAAGGAGGTGGCCAATTAGATGGTTGCAGCTGGTGAAATTGTTAAGCTGATCCCACTGACAGCAAATGTAGGCTCTGCTCATCCTACTTTATGCTCTTACAGGGAATCCTCCAATTTCTGCTGTCTATACCTGACATATGCTTCCTTGTTATTCTTATTCTTGACCAAAACCTCAATTTCTCTAGTCATCCAGCATTCCCTACACCTACCAGCCTTGCCCTTCATCCTAACAGGAACATACTGTCTCTGGACTGTCGGTATCTCATTTTTGACAGCTTCCCATTTTCCAGCCATCCCTTTTCCTGTGAACATCTGCCCCCAATTGACTTTTGAACGTTCTTGCCTATTACCATCAAAATTGCCTTTCTCCAATTTAGAACTTTAACTTTTATATCCAGTCTATCCGTTTCCATCACTATTTTAAAACTAATAGAATTATGGTCACTGAAAACAGATAATGTGCCAGCTCATTTCCTGCTTCTGCATCAGTCAGAAATGCTGTTATCACGATAAATTAGCAGAATTGATCAACTCTCATTCACTGACCAGGAATCGAACCCAAGCCAGGGCAGTGTGAGTGCCAAATCGTAATCTCTAGACCACCAGGAATACTGTGTCCAGTTCTGGTTGCCCAGTCATCGGAAAGATATTATTAAACTGGAGAGGGTTTGGAAGAGATTTAACAGTATATTGCCAGGTATGGAAGGTTTAAGTTATAAAGAAAGGCTGGATAGGCTGGGACTTTTCCCACTGCAACGTAGGAGGTCCAGAGAAGACCTTGTAGAAGTTTATAAAATAATGAGGGGTCTAGATAGAATTGATGGTAGATGTCTTTTCCCTGGGATGGAGGATTTATAGACAAGGGGACTCATTTTTAAGGTGAGAAGGGAGAGATTTAAAAAATACATGAGGGGCAATTTTTTTTACACAGAGGATGGTTTGTGTGTGGAGTGATCTTCCTGAGGAAGTGGTAGATGTGGGTAGAATTACAGTTTGGGTAAGGACCTGAATAGGAAAGGTTTGGAGGGATATGGGCCAGGAGCAGGTAGGTCGGACTAGTTTAGGTTCAGATTATGCTCAGCACGGACTGGTTGGACCGAAGGGTCTGTTTCCTTGCTGGATGACCCGAGGGCTCTAAAAGTAGAAAATCTGGTCAGGAAGTCAGCAAAGGATGGCAAAAAATTGTTGAAGAGGGGGGAAATAGAATACAAGAGTAAACTAGCGAGAAATCTAAAAGCAAACAGATCTAAGCCTGGGGCAGGAACACGGGTAGGCAGATGCCAAGGGTGAGCCGCATGAAAGTTGATCTCCAATCCCTGGGGCATCAGCCATTTGTCCTGGGCACACCAGCCTACAACCCTCACCTACATTCATCGCCCTCTCTTAGCCTTGTCCTTACCCCCATGGTACGTAATATCGCTCTAACCCCTCTGTATACCCATATAACCATCGTGCCTCCTACATTCTCCAACCATCCTCCACACCCCTGTACCCCTCCATACTCTGCATATATCCCAAAGGTCCTCTGGAACACCATGCCCCTTCAATATCCAGCATCCATGAAGAGAAACTGTGATCCATGTAATAAGAATGGAAAGTTTTTAAAGAGTTTATCAAATAAATAAATAAACAAAAATAAGCCATTCAAACTCCACATTAGGAGCTTATAAAATTATTGACCAAACAGACAACCATTCAAAATCTCCCTTTGTTGCCCTAAGTCCTTTGAAATGCTCAGAAATCCATCAAAACAGCCATTCAAAAAAATCTCTTCAGAACATTTGCAGTATTTTAGGTTTTTATAAAACTGTCAGTCAAACGAAATGTCAGAGTGATAGAATCATAGAGGTCTTCAGCATGGAAACAGGCCTTTTGTCCTAACTTGCCCATGCCACTCAGTTTTCACAATTTAAACTGGCCTCATTTGCCTGTGTTTGGTCCATATCCCTCTATTCCAATCCCATCCATGTACCTGTCTAAATGTTTCTTCAATGACAAAATTGTACTTGCTTCCACCCCTACCTCTGGCAGTTCCATATACTCACCACCTTCTGTGTGAAAAAATTGCCCTTCTGGACCCTTTTGTATCTCTCCCCTCTCACCTTAAACCTATGTCCTCTAGTTTTAGACACCCCCACCATGGGGAAAAGCTGTCTGTAGTCACGGATCACAATGTAACACGAGTGCAGGGAAAACAGCTGACTTGCAAATAGGACTGATGAGTATTTCTAGTCTTTAAGAAAAGCAAGGTCTTCAGTTTGTGGTCTTTCTGCTTGATTTCTTTTTTTAAAAAATGCTTGTTAAGAATAAGATTGATGGTCATGTAAAAAAAAAATAAATTATAAAGAGCAGGGAATTCTTCAATCGTAAAGATGAGAGATTAAAGTATTTCATTAATAATTAAATTATATGCCAGTGATAGCCGAAATGGTGATTTGTTGCCATTATAGTATATGGGAGCTTATGGACACGAAAGCAATCCATGGTGAGCACATCTGTAATAAGTGTTTACAACTGGACTGGCAAAAGTCTTCAATGTAAAGACAGTTGGTGAACAATGGTGGACATTTAAGAAAATGCGTTTTAACTGATAATGATGCCATATCCCCATGGGGAAGAGGATTTTAGTCATTTTCACCTGAGAGAAAATGGTGGCACTTACCCTGGCAGAGCAGAGAAGGTCATTAACCTTCTTGTTACATTGCTGGGCATCTCTCTGGATTAATGAAAAGGCACTGACTGGGGTGGTACTCTCGGACCAGTTTGCAGTGTCTGGAGTTGGGCCTGTCTGTAAAGTGGGGTGCCAATTTTCCCTTATCTACCATGTCTGGTGCCTTGCAGGGCAGCTCCATTCTACCAGTACTTGACTGGGTACACAATTGCACCAACAGCACATGGAATATCCTGACATTTGGTGAATACTCCCATCTGTGGCAAGTGGGAGAATACAACAAATGAGGCACACAGGTGTTTGTTCTGTTAACCCTGTTTGTTCTGAGCTCCCTCTATACTGCTGTATGTGCAGGGATATATCAGTACAATTCAACACACAGAGATTATGAGGAAATTTCAAATTTAACTTGGGCACAAAAGGGTTGATATAGGATTGGCCATCCACTCAGAGACCTGCTTAATTGTGTTTTTTGTTGACTTCAATGAGAAGATTTGACACAGCATCTAAAGTAGAATTTTATGTCCATTGTCTTTGCTGCTTGTCCAATAGACAGATTCTAAAGTCTCTTTTTCTTCCATTTTATTCAAGTTTTGATTTGTCCTTTAGTCGGTTTATTATTTAATAATCACTAATAACGTGAGAAGTCCCAGGTTTAGTTTATGATCAGGGATTATGAATTAGTCCATTATATAATCCATCATTATGATGGCCCCAGTGTAATTAGCCCAATGGATGAAAAATCATAGTTCACCTTCCTTCTACCAGACTGGCACCCAAAAATATCAGCCCAAAGTGCATACAAGGTTGAGGATTTTTTACATTATGAATTTACATTGGCAACTGTGTGAATCAATAATTTCTGATATATGTAATCTTGTAAGTATTCAGGAGAAGTCTGTGTACTGATCTGAAGAACGTTCAAAATGATTTACTGGATAAGGAGCATTATAGTCGAGAATAGATTGACACGACCACATAACAAGGCCATGGAACTAATGGTTCATCGAAGAAAAATCACTCGTTTGGTTATTTATTTATGCCAAGGTCTTCATGTAAATATTATCAACAACCTTCTGACTGTAAGTTCAGTTTGTAAAAATGAGATTATACTAATATGTTTGAAGTGAAATGATTTTACTTGAATTGATCACTTAAATTGACAGCGAGTAGTCATTTTAAACTGAGTTCAAAATATGGAAATCATTTCTCAGCAGCTCTCTTTCTGCTTCCCTATAGGAAGAGATTAGAGCTGAAACACAAAGTAACGTGTTTACATGATTCCTGATTTCTGTGTGACACACTGCAATACTTAACATAGAATGATAGGTGGGAAGGGGCAGAATGAAATGGGTGGGAAGAGGGAAGGAGCCCAGGGAAGATAAAGGCTCCCTGTTGCCTTTCAATGCTCCTCTAATAGTTCTAAGTTGGTTCCTTCCTCTCAGTCAACAGTATAAAGGCAGTTTGATAACTTGCTGCCTTATTTGCATTGGTGGCAGATCACTCCATGTTATCACCACTGTCTAAAAGAATGTAACTTCACTTCACTCTTGACAAACTCTTATCAGTCGCACTTGGTTTCTTGACAGTGGATGTGGGACATTTAGAGAAGTTCACTCCCCACACTAATATGATGGTCTTCTCCTGATTAAGTACCCTTGGCTCAGATGAATGAAATTTCAGAAGCTGCTAGGACACATTTAGGAAAGGGCTGACATTTTTCCATGACAGCTCTGCAAGGTTCTGGAAGGGCTTGGCTGCCAGAATGCTAGAACAGATTGAGAAGATCATACCTTAAAAATACCACTTATTTCAATCTGCCCTTTCCATGCCTTCAAAATGCCTTATGATGCCTTCGCTACACAACATATGTCATTAATTTGCATGGCAGAGGTTCTCCCAATGCTTTTAGTAACTTCCAGGAACAATTTGTGCCAACACCCTTGGAAATTCAACCCCAAAGACTCTTCAGCTGCTTTGGAACATTAAATAACCAGAATATTTATTCAGCACAAAAATCTGTTTAATTTCCGTAACTTTATATTAAAACAAAAACAAGCCCTTTGAATTGCACATAAAATGCACAATTCATTAAAGCTGCTATTTAAGCTTGGTCATTTATCTATGCGGTGTTGAGTTTAGTAACACTGCCACCTAATGAATAAAACTATAAATTCAGCAGTCACATGGTCTCATCCACTTTAAAACATTTCCTTGCTACACTGTTTAATTTAGCAGAACATGAGTCTCTCAGGCAGTTCTAATAAATCTAGGGGTCTTAGAGCCTATGTATCAGCAGGGAGAATTGAAAAGAGGTGCAGTGGAGCCAGGCTGTACAATCACCTTTTGTCTCTGCTGTGATGGTTTTAATGTGGCCAAAATGAGGATTTGTCACTTTAATCTCCAATTCATCCGCATAGATGCTCGACAAAATATATTAGGATTAACAGGGCTATCTGTGAGGATAATAAATAGAAGTCTTTGACTATAATAACCCTCAGTGCAAAATACCTGCAATGAGAAGATATTTTCATTGCTTCTGTTTTAATTAATTTGATTGGATTTCTTTCCTCTCCAATGAAGTGCAAAGGGCCAGATTTTTTGTTTGCCCCAATTATGAGTTTGAAGAGGGGGGTAGGTAAACAGTAGAATATAAGAAATAGGAGCAAGAGTAGGCCTTTAGAGCTTGATTCACCATTAAATAAGATCATGGTTGATTTATTATAACACCATTTGCATGCATTATCCCTGTACCTTTTGTTGTTTTTGTAATGTGGACATTTATCAATCTCAGTTGTGAATGACTCAGCCCCACAGCCCTCTGGACAGAGAATTCCAAAGAATTTCCCCCTCAACTCATTCTAAATGGTCTGTCCCTCATTCTCAGACTATGTTCCTTTGTTCTAGGCCTCTTCAGCCAGGGGAAACCTCCTTCCTGTAGCCGCCACACTGAGCCCTGTCAATGTTTTCTATGTTCCATTGAGATTTATCTCTCATTCTTCTAAACTCTAGAGACTACAGGGACAATCTGTTTAATCTTTCCTCATAGAACAATCCAGCCAGCCCAGGAATTAGTTTGGTGAGCCTTTATTGCCTTCTCCATTTCATTAAGTCAGGAGACCAAAACTGTACACAATACTCCACATGTGGCCTGGCCAATATCCATATAATTGCATTAAAGTTGAGGAGGTGGTCATCCTATGCTTGCGTGACCTAACCCCAGACTGGTCTGCACTTTTGCAGGGAGGAGTGGGAGCCCAAAAGGAGAACAGATACTCAAGGGCCTTATCTCCCCCCACTGTGGAGAAGGGGGCATGATGCTCTATACCATGTGGGCTGTGTGATTGGTATCAGATAATGTGTTAAGGTTCTCTTTGCATGTCCTGAGGTCTATCAGAGGCATCAACCACCATCATCCTCTCTGTAACCTTCTCTGACTTCTTGAACGTGGCGCCCTAGCTATACACACAGCAGCCAACATTACATCTAATTCGACAGCATTTCCTGAATAATTCTGATTGTGCGAAGAATTATGCTGACAACTAATGTTAGACCAGTTCGCAGTATTGTCCACTTGTGTGCACTGAATGCTGCATGTATTAATTTACACAGCCCTGTACTGTGCAAACATCATGCCTGTTTCAACTAAACAAAATAGGCAATAACAATTCTGTAGTTCATTTCTCAGAGCAGTACCTTGGTTCATTATGGGTAAATCTGCCTGGTTTAAAGGTAAACATCACTGGAAAGTTAACTGTCAGTTATAATGTAATTGGTAATTTCCATGGCAATGCCTCTACCAATCAGAGTCCACTTGCCACCAATCAGCATGCTCTTCTCAAACTGTATAATAATGTTGAACAAAAACAGAAGTTGCTGGAAAAGCTCAGCAGGTCTGGCAGTATCTATGAAGAAAAAAATCAGAGTTAACGTTTCAGGTCCTGTGACCCTTTATGATGTTATTCTTGCGAATTGTCTTGAGGAGTAGCAAGATGAAAGGGTTCAACAAAAGCATTCTTTCCAGCAATAACCAAATTCTGTTCTATCAAATAGCTATGCTCACCTTTCTTCATAGGGAGTGCTATTCTTGACAGCATGTCAACAGTATCTGATCCCTTGCTTATTTTCATGTCCAGATGATCTCTCTGCAAAGTAACATCCTTTGCAGGCACTTTGAAGCAGATAGCAGTAGTTTGAGGGAGATTGTCTGAAGGGTCTTCTGATTGGATACTCAAAGAGATATTGATTGAAATCTTCACAATTAAAGACAGTTGGCCAGTGCTCTTTCTCAATCTGTGTGTAGTGTCATTGAGTTTGCACTAATGCCCTGGGTGCGAGTGTCTCTCATTGCTGTGTAAAAGTTGATCCAAGCCCTGTCATGCTGGCATCAACTTGCAATGGGACTTCATGATCGACAAAGTAGTACCTCAGAATTGCCATTGTCATCATTATTGTTTTGTTTCTAATGAAAGCTGCTTCCTGTTCTGTACGACAACGCCACTAGCAGTGATCTTGCATCAAAGTTCACAATCTAATTACAAAACTAGGCAACAATTTTGCTAAATACTTTACAAATCCAGGCCATCATGAAATTGCTTCAACCTCCAATCACTGCATCTCCACTACATCTCTCATTTTGTCAGGATGCTGACACTGTCCTTTTGCCATCAATACATGTCATATGCACTTGACTTCAGGCATCACTAAGTCGATAAAGACCGTAAGATGTAGGAGCAAATTCAGTCTTTCAGCCCATCAAGTCTGCTCTGCCATTCGATTATGGCTGATATATTCCTGAACCTGTTCTCCTGCCGTCTCTCCGTGACCCTTGATCTGCTTACTAATCAAGAATCTATCTATCTCTGTCTTAAATGCATTCAGTGTTCCAAATGCAGTTTGACCAGAGCCTTATACAGTCTCAGGAATACACCCCTGCTTTTGTATTTTAGCCCCCCTTGAAATGTACACTCGTGTTACATTCATCTTCCTAACTGCCAGCTGAACGTGCATATTAACATTTAAACAATCTGGAACTAGGACTCGTAAGTCTCTTTGTGGTTCAGACTTCTGAAGCCTTTCTAAATTTTGAAAATACATGTTTATTCTTCCTACCATAGTGTATAACAACTCACTTTCTCGCATCGTGTTCCATCTGCCATTTATTTGTCCATTCTCCAAGCCTGTCCAAACAATTTTTAACCACCCCACTTCGTCAACACCTCCTCAATTCATCCATCCATCTTTGTGTTATCTGCAGACTTAGCAACAATGCCCTCAGTTCCCTTGTCCAAATCGTTAATGGATAACATGAATAGTTGTGGTCCCAATGCAGTTCCCTGCAGAACTCTGCTAGTCGCTGACAGCCATCCTGAAAAAGACCCCTTTATCTCAACTCTCTGCCTTCTGCCAGTTAGCTAATCCTCTACCCATGCCAGTAACTTGCCTGTAACACCATGGGCTCTTATCTTATTTAGCAGCCTCCTATAAGGCTTGTCAAAAGCCTTCTGGAAATCTGAATGCATCACATCCAGTGGCTTTCCTTTATCTAACTTGCTCATTACCTCCTCAAAGAATTCTATCGGATTTTTCACACTTGACCTCCTCTTGATGAATCTGTGCTGACTCAGCCCTGTTTTACCATGCACTTCCACGTACTCCAGAATCTCATCCTTAATAATAGACTCCAGAATGTTACCAACGATTGAGGTCAGGCTAACTATAGTTTCAAGTCTTCTGCCTCCCTCCCTTCTTAAACAGGGGTATTACATTAGCCATTTTCTAGTCCTCTGGGATCCTCCCTGACTCCAGTGATTCCTGAAAGAATTCTACCATATTCTCTTCAGCTCTAGTTTCTTTTGGCGATCTCTGTCTAGCAGTATTCTCTGGTAGTGGTCTTGAATGGCTTTTCCATTGTATCTCTCCATCTGTAGACTAGCTGTCACTCTGGGCAATCACTGATTATCTCATGCAGTCCAAGTTTAACCACTTCCAGACCAGTGGAAATGTCACAGTGACATGTACCCCTCATAGAGCATTCAGCATGTAGTTTCATCCAGCTTCATTTGTGAGTCACTAACCTCCACATCAAGTGTAGTAAAGGCCTTTGCCTTGACAATTTGTGGCAAAATTTCTTCAGTGATAGGGTAGTGGGAACACTCCAAAGCTTTATTGAGACCCTTTAGATCTATGCCTGCTTTCAGATTGTGAGGTATTTTAATTGCTACCGTGCTGCTAATCGAGTCAGTAGGGTTGTCACCATCTTGATTATTCCCTTCCTTTCTAGCTCTTAAATCTCATCTTTCAGGCTGGCCTTGATTGCAGCTGGATTTCCCTCGGCAATGCTGAGTTAGTCTAATACTTCCATCTGCCTTGAGGTGATACTCACCAGGAAGACATCGCAGACCTGTAAAAGCACCTTTGTAATCTTCTGGGATCTGTTCATGGCTTTGTGACTTGTGAAGTGTTGCAAATGTTTCCTGGCATGTTTAGGTTTAGGGTTACTTCAGCTGAGATGAGTAGATTTTACTCTATCGGGATCTCCAGATCTTTGTTCTTCCCTTTGCATTGGAGTCTGAACTTCACTTGTCGCCTTGGTACAAAAATGGCTCCATCATATAAACTCAACATTGCTGTCCAGGACTTCATTTTCAGTTCATCGCCCTGAGCCTCTTCACACAGGTCTGTGAGAAATGTGATGTTGCACAAAGCACCGATGTTTATCTGACATGTCATAGTCACTTGATACTCCCTTGCAGTTGCAAACCATTTATCACCTTTAGACATGATGATGCCTACCTGTTGTACGGTGTGGAGTGGTTGTCAGAATCATCAGCTGACATCTCTCCAGAGACAATCTTTATTGGATTGCTTTACTTCTTTCCAGCTAAACACTGGCATGCAAAGTGGTTCAGCTTCTTGCAGTTAAAATGCTGCTTCCCCCACGCCAGATGTGCTTTCTTTTCTGTATTATGATGTCCTCCACAGTATATACACCCTGCCTTTTAGCCTTGATCTTTCTGCTGGCTTTCCAGCTAATTATTTCTTCCTTTTTCTCAATCTGTTGTTTTCATTCGGCCTAGAATGTGTCTCAGCATAATATGACGCCTTGACTATTCTCCCCTAACTGATGATTGACAGTCCCAAGATTCTGCACATCTTGGTACCTTCATTGAGAGTAAGTTTCTGCTCTCTCTCTCTCTGCAGATGTGCTGTCATGGCAGAACCTTTTTAAGCCTGAGACCTTACTATCCGTGCTGAGACCAGCATTCAGTTGCCTTTCTTTGAACAGTAACTGTTTATATAAAGCCATAGTTTGGATGTATTGATTACATAACCAAAATATCTGGAATTCCACGACTGATCAAGAAAGGCCCCTAAGGCATTCAAATTGAACGAAAGGAAATTATTGGAAGATTTTGTACTTGCAATGTTAATTTCATTGCTCTGATATAAAGTGTGATGTGTTAATCATATCACCTCAGAGCTATGTTTTCTTTTCAAATTACAAGTTTAAACTCAATTCTCAGCATAATTTCTGGTCTGCTAATAAAATTGTGCTGGAAAATCCTGACAATGTAATGTGCATAATAAAACCAACGAGTCATGACACATCTACATCAGTGATCCCTCAATGCAGCGAACAATTCACAGAAATTTGAAAAAGTTCAATTATCCAGATATCAAGTGACAACCTTTGGCAATTGAGAATTGAGGTGCAAGGTTTCAGGCTTCAATGAAGAAAATGTGTTAGGATCAGTGAACTGTTATTTCATTGAAGTGTTTCAGAGCCAACCAAACGGGCAACATAGCAGAAGATTACTTCTCAAATCTGTTTGAATCTTGCACTGTTCTTCCTCAGCCAAGTTCCATTTGGTCTATTACAGCTCACTATTCCCTTTGTACAAAGTATTATTTGCAAATAGTCATCATCTTGATCACCTCCATTTAGCTTTCTTTGCTCTAATCAAAAGTGGTCCAGATTCTGTCATCTGTCCTAGCACATAGGCCTCATACATCCTTGACATCATTCTAATAAATATGTTCTGTGCCCTTTTCCTAGTTTTATCATTCCTAAGTAAGAAGGCCAAAGATGGACATTACGTTCCGCCACCAAACCTTCGTATTGCAGACTGTAGACATCCGAGTGTTGACTGAAATATGGCCTGTCATAGACGACCTCACGCCTTGCAACATTGCGATTCTTGGCTTTCCTCACAATTCCTTTGATAACATTTCTTCCTTCAACCTCCTTCAGCCTGCCCCCCACCCAATACACCGCCACCTTAACCCTCCCTAAACTTGTCTATCACCAGAGTTTTGCTTCAGGATCTCCTCAATCTTTTCTGACCACAACCTCTTATTTTAATGTCTCCTTATTCTCTATGATTATACTCTCCACCTCTATTTCTGTTTTCTTCTCTGAATTCACTGCTCCCTGATCGCATTGTTTTCCATAAGCTCCATACACTCTGCTTCCCATTTCTATGGTTACAGTTTGGCCTCCACTGCACCTGTGACCTTTCTCATCCAATTCTATCAATTATTATCAAGATCATATGGACTTAGGAATGGGCCACTCAGCACTACGGCCCAGTTTTGCAACTCAGTTAGATCATGATTTATCAGCATCTCGACTCTAAATACCAGTGTTTGATCCATGTCCCTTGATACTAATATCTACCAGAAATATATAAGACTTGAAAGTTACAATTCACCTAGCACCCATGACCAATTGAAGGTAAAATATAGTACCTATTTTTAACTTTCTAAAAACGAAATTGTTCATTGAATGTGGATGTTGTCGACTAGCCCTGTGATTATTGTCCAACCCTAATTGCCCTGCAGAAGGTAGTTTTGAGCCAGCTACTCAAACTACTGCAGCCATCCTGGTGTATATATACACATAGTTCTGCCAGGAAGTTCTAGAATTTTGACCCAGTAACAGTGAAGGAATGACAATATCATTCCAAGTCAGGACAGTGTGATGATTAGAATGGATCTCATAGGTACTGGTGCAGTTTCTGGTGGATCATGAATGATGCTGAGCATTGTACAGTCAACAGTGAACATCCCCACATTTGACTTAATGATGGAGGAAAAGTCATTGATGATACAGCTGAAGATGGTTCAGCCTAGGGTACTATCCTGAGGAACTCTTGTGGCTGAGATAAATTGATCTTCAGCAACTGTAGCCATCTTCCTTTGTGCTGGGCTTGACATCAACTAGTAGAAAATTTCTCCCTGATTCCCATCGACGTTAGTTTTGTGAGGGCTCCTCAATGCCACGCTCTGTCAAATGCTGCCCTTGATATCATGCAGTGATTTTCACCTCATCAGTTCAGTTCTTTTGTCCATGTTTGGAACAAGGATGTAATGAGGTTTAAACTGAGAGGCTGTGATGGAGCTCAAATTTGAGAGCAAGTGAATGGGTTTTGCTGAATAAGTGCCACTTGAAGGCAATACACCTTCCATTCACTTTGCTGATGATTCAGAGGAACCTGATGGTGCCACAATTAGCTGGTTTATATCTCCCTGATTTTTGTGGACAGGACATACTGCGCGACTTTCCACATTATCAGGTAGATGCCAGCGTTGTAACTGTCCTGAAACAGCTTGGCTCAGGATGTGGCTAGTTGTGGAAAGGAGTGCTTCCTGATTTCACCCCTATTTTGAGCCAATGAGCTCCAATTTGAAGATTCAATCAATTTCTAGTTAAACTTGTCATCTGTTGGCTGGATGTTGCTTTTCTTCACTAGCAGATTTGAAAGGTTATGGTGGGGGCATATATAATTCTGTAGGTGGCTTTCATGTTCCTTTAATGCTCCCCACCTCTCCATCTCCATGAAGACCTGTGACCTTACAGGGACCTTCAGCATGGTGGCACAGGCGGTGTCTGGCCAATCAGATTGGCTGACAGCTCACTAAGGTAGAGCTTCCACCTGAGAAATGGCCAGAAGAGTCAGCATAAAACAATCCAGGCTGCTCCCTGAATTGGCATGCCGAGGAACAGGGACTTCAGTGACCAGTAACATCTGGGCCCCACCTCCTTCCAATCAACCAAATTAGCACCTTTGAGCGCCCTAAATAAACATACTTCTTTTTAGCTTCTTGCAGATTGGAAAGTTGCAAATATAACCCCACCGTTTAAGAAAGGATGTCTGGAGAAAATGAAGAACTACAGACCTGTTAGCCTGAGATAACAAGGTGTAGAGCTGGATGAACACAGCAGTCCAAACAGCATCAGAGGAGCAGGAAAGCTGACGTTTTGGGTCTAGACCCTTCTTCAGAAATTCTGAATTTTCTGAATGAAATTCTTCATTTCTGAAGAAGGGTCCAGACTCGAAACGTCAGCTTTCCTGCTCCGCTGATGCTGCTTGGCCTGCTGTGTTCATCCAGCTCTACACCTTGTTATCTCAGATTCTCCAGCATCTGCGGTTCCTACTCGACCTGTTAGCCTGCTGCCAGTAGTAGGAGAAATCTAGAATCTACTATCGATAATGTTGTCACTTAGGCCACTTCATTTTTGCAGAATTAATGATGAAAGGATGGTGGACAATAGTTCATCTTTAAAATACTGAAGACATTTCTGGACTGTTTCTTTTAAAAGGGGTCACTAAAAGACATTTTTCCAAAGAAACCTCTCGGAAGTCACATGCTTTAAGATAAATGCTTGGACTTGGTTATTAGAAGTCACATGCCTGGGTTTATGGCTGTTGGGGATAAAGTTTTGTTTGGATAATGTTTGGAGTCCTTTTGTGGTACATCAAAGCTACCCAATTTGTCCTCTGCCTTTCAGAGAAAACCTTTTTGCAGGGATCAGTGTGGTAACTGAAACCCTGACCCAACTGTTCTCCTGCAAAACTTCTGAATTCCCATTGTTTCCTGAAGACACAAGGTCTGCAAAGGTCCCAGTGACACCTGTCAACATGAGCCAGGATGTCAACTGAAAGCCACCCTGAACGTTTCATAGCTTATACTTTTCCCTCGATAACTAATAACCATTGGGCAAAGTGTTTTTTCTAACCCTACATTAATTTCTGCTGGGAACTTTTCTTTCTTTAAATACCACTGAAGGGTAACTAGAGACATGGAATAAATGCTGGCCAGCCAGTGACATGCACATCCCATGAGTGAATAAAAAAGAGAATTCTACTTGCAACTGGAAAAGCAGTAACTCCATTGCTATGTCCAGGATTTTGCAATTTCACAACAGTGCCCATTTGCCACATAAGTGTTGACAAACAATTGTTGACATTATCGCAATCTGGATTACCTCCTGAAGTTAATATCCCTACCTGATGTAGTTTCCCCTTTGCATAAGATGTCAGTGATTTCATATCTTGTACCCTCTCCCAGTAGCACCTCACTCTCACAGTGACTCTGTTACACGTCTCCTTTTCCACTTTTTGCGCAGCAGGGTGTGTGCTTGGGATACTGGGTCCAGCAGTTTTGTTTTCCTTGTAACACGTGGGAGCAAGAATCGAGTGTGAAAAGTCTGAAATGTTTTGAAAAGTATTTATTTGTAACCTGCTTCACTAGCAAGATCATCTGTATTTCCAAAAAAGATTGTGTCTCTCTTTTTCTCTCACGTCAAAATAGAAAGAGTTTAGAGGGATATGGACTAAATACTGGCAAATGGAACGGGATTTATCTAGGATGTCTGGTCGGCTTGGATGAGTTGGACTGAAGGGTCTGTTTCCGTGCTGTACATCTCTATGACTGTATTATATATAATCTATTTAATACCTCTACAGCTCTCATAGCTTAAATAAGAATAGTTCATCATGGACAGAGTCCAAATAATTTTTTTTCTGTGCTATTCATTGATGTCAACTGCAATGATAATATTTTGAAATGTTCTTATTTGCTAGCCTGCTAATGCAAGATCAGACTTGAAGTAAAACTTTTACTCTTCAATGTAAGTACAGCTACAGAAAATTGAACAGTTCGGAGATATTTGTTAACAATGAAGATTGTTGGACTGTGTCATGCTTTAGCACAGAGACTGGTTGAAGCAGAGACCGTTGTGTCTTTTAGGGGAAAATTGGATAAGTATTTCTAGCAGAGAAAAATAGCAGGCTCTGGGGAGATGCTAAGATTGTGAGATTAGTTTTGGATTGCTCTAGCGATGAGTCACACAGGCATGATGGCTTTGATAGCTTTCCTCTTTGTTGAAAACCTCTATAACTCTATCAGAGATGACCTTAACCAGTGAAGAAGCAGCAACAGCTAATAAAGGAGCTTTGTAACTGTGAAAAATTCTTTGGCTTTGAAGTTTTCCATGTGGCATTGAGAGTTAATGGGAAAAGAAGAGCTGACAAATACATGAAATAAGGGAATAAAACAAGGCAAATGTAAAGGTTGCATTTTTAATTCTGTCAGGGTTTGTGACCTTCATTGGCTGGGCCAGCATTTATTGGGCCTAACTCTTGTTCTATTGCTCATTACTCTTGAGAAGATGGTGGTGAATAGCCTTCTTGAATTACATCAGTTTGTCCAACAGGACAAACATTTCGAGTGCTGTTGGACTATAACCTGGTGTCATGTGACTTCTGACCTTGTCCACCCCCAATCCAAAACCGGCAGCTCCATTTCTTGAATTACTGTAGTCCATTTGGTGTAGATACATGCACAGTGGTGTAAGGGAAGGATTTTCAAGATTTTAGCCCAATAATGCTAAAGGAACAATGGTAACCTTCCAAGTCAGGATGGTGAGTGGCTTGGAGGGAACTTGCAGGTGGTGGTGTTCCCTTGTCTCTGCTGCCTTTGTCTTTCTAGATGTCAGTGGTCATCTGTTTGGAAGGTGGTGTCTAAGGAGCCTTTGTGACTTCCTGCAGTGAATCGTGTAAACACTGCTGCTATTGAGTAGAGAGAGTGAATGTTTGTGGATGTGGTGCCAATCATGTGGGCTGATTTGTCCTGGGTCATGTCAAGCTTCTAGAGTGTTATTGGAGGGCTGATCTCATGCAGTCAAGTGGGGAGTATTCCACCACACTCCTGACTCTTAACTTGTAGATGATGGTATGTCTTTGGGAAGTCAGGAGGTGAGTTACTTGCCACAGTATTCCTAGCCTCTGATCTGCTTTTGTGACACATATGTAAATGGCTACCCAGTTCAGTTTCTGGTCAATGATAACCCCCAGGATGTTGACAGTGGAGGTTTCAGCAATGGTCATACTGTTTAATATTAAGGGGACATGGTTAGGCTCTCTCTTGTTGAAGTCAGACATTGCCTGGCACTTATGTAGCACAATGGTTATTTGCCACTGATATCGTCCGGGTCTTGCTGCATTTGGATATGGACTACTTCAGTTTTCGGAGGAGTTGTGAATCGTACTGAGCATTGTGCAATCATCAGCAAGCATCCCACTTCTGACCTTAGGATGAAAGGAAGGTCATTGATGAAGCAGCTGGAGATTGTTGGGTTTTGTACACTACCCTGAGGAACTCCTGCAGGGTTGTGCTGGAGCTGAGATGACTGACCTCCAACAGCCGTGTCCATCTTAATTTGACCCAGGAATGACTCCAACCAGTGGATCCGGCTTCCCATTGTCTCTAGTTTTGATGCCAAACTCCATTAATATCCTTACTCCAAGAGTAGCCACTGGAAGTGTGGAAGGAGCTAGCCATAATGATATGAGATCACATGGAACTGTGTTTGTAAGGCTTCAGAATCAGTGGAGTTGCCTGTGTTAGTGAGCAGATGCTGGAACTGGTGAAATTGATATAGAGTGCCAGGAATCACTCTCCATGGGTGATTCTTCAGCCCTAGCCCTGCAACAAAGTATTCTTCATAGAATCATAGAATCCCTACAGTGTGGAAACAGTCCATTTGGCCCAACAAGTCCACACTGCCCCTCCGAGGAGCATCCCCCGTGACTCATTCCCTTACCCTAGCATTTCCCCTTGTCTAACCCACACATCCCTGGACACTATGGGCAACTTAGCATGGCCAATCCAACTACTCTGCACATCTTTGGACTGTGGGAGGAAACCGGAGCACCCGGAGGAAACCCACGCAGACGAGGGGAGAATGTGCAAACTCCACACAACAGTCACCTGAGGGTGAAATTGAACCCAGGTCTCTGGTGCTGTGAGGCAGAAGTGCTAACCACTGAGCCACCGTTCCGCCCAGTATTGCTGACCTTCCAGTTTTTTTCAAAGGAGGAGCTGCAAACTGGGGGAGAAAAAGACTTCAAACGAAGTAACCAGCCGGCAGAGGACATTCCAGAGCTTCCCTCACTCTTTCAAAACACTGTCACAGAGATTCAGGTTGTTTGTTTATTTGATACTGAAACCTTGAACCATAAGGCCATAAGATATAGGAACATAATTAAGCCATTCAGCCTATCGAGTCTGCTGTGCCATTCAATCATGGCTGATCTGTTTCTCAACCCCATTCTCCTGTCTTCTCCCAGTAATTCTGGATCGCCTTATTAATCAAGAACCTATCTATCTCTGTTTTAAATACACTCTCAATGACTTGGCCTCTATAGACTTCTGTAGAATCGTACAGATTCACCACCCTGAGACAGAAGAAATTCTTGCTCATCTCAGTTCTAAGGGGTCATCCCTTCATTCGGAGGCTGTGCCTTCAGGTCCTAGTCTATCCTAATTGTGAAAGCACTTTCTCCACATCCACTTTACACAGGCCCCGCAGTATTCTGTAAGTTTCAATGAGATCTCCCCTCATTCTCTAAACTTCATCGAGAACCCTCCTGAACTCTTGCATTTGGGCACCAAAGTCCTAACTGTCTCCTTTGAGGAGAATCATCCATCATGTAAAAGATTAAAAGAAAGGCCGTGGCACAACAGGAGAAATCACAAACGCAGCTGAAGAGAAAGTTGCTCTCTGTGTAGAATGCTGGACCCAGTATGGGAAGCGGGTATAAAAACTTGTGCTAGTTCCATCACTGAGAGAAGGGGGTGGAATTTCAAATAGTGCTACAGCTGCTAACATGAACAGAGAACCCGAGAGGTTTTGGATTACAGAGTTAGAAACAGATCTTCAATCATCCAGTGTAAATTCAAAGCCATTTGGCTTTTAGGCTGGGTGGAGGGTGTCCCACAGCAGTTAACGCCAACCATATGCAACCTGTCCAGAATGCAGATGACAGTGCTGTACAGCAAATTTTCATACCTTCAGATCCAGAGGGGTCTTTCCTCACAGATAATGATGAAGTTTTGCTCCCAGATGGAGTTTCAGAAATGCCTTTGTCTACAAAAAAGTGGCCATCCCACTCCACCCATGCATTCATTCTTTGAGCCAGTGACAAAAGATCTCAAGCACCCTATAATGTCTAAGAAAGCTGAGCATGCTGTTGGAGATCAATGTCATGCCGAAGAGGGAGGTGAGTGTGGGGCCGAACTGAGGATGAAGAATGAAATGTTCATGGGTAATTGTTACAAAGTATGGATAATGGTTAATGGTTGCAAGTTGTGATACAAAAGAACTTGGGGGAAGAGTAAAGTAGAGTCAAAGTTAATTATTTCCTTGGTCTAAGAATAGCTACTGAGCATGTGTGAAAGGAGCTCTGTCATAGTGATGCTAGGAAAGGAGCCTCTGTCTAAAGAATCAGACCTATGACCTCTGTCTTACCATGTCTTCTACATAGTTAGTGTTAAAAAATTGTTAATGTTCATTCGTGAGAATGTGATGTACACCTTTCTACAACAATTATGCCCATAGCTTGAGGGCTTTCTCCCTCTTCTGCTGCAACAGATATAGTTCTGCCTAGCATTCACATGAACAGGCCCTTTTGTGGCAACAAGCTAATCAAAGATAACAGTCCTTCATCCTAAACGCATCTGTTTTCTAAAACCAGACATGTGTGCTTAGACACATAATAGGTATTTCACTGCTGTAAAGCATCATACAAGATCATATAGGTCAATACTGGTCATACATTCCTGATTTCTTCACCACTTACATCGTCAAACTGATAATATGTGATAGATTTGCCTTTCCCATAAAAATTTTTCTCCAGTGAAGTTCTTGTCATTGTCAAATGAATTCCCCTTCCAGTCCATCTTTCACACATTAGATGCTGCATAATGTGAGTAAAAGTTAAGAACAATAGCTTCTACAGTTCAAACTCAGATGATGTTGAGGTGAAAGAACATACATTTCAATGCATCAGCTGAAGTGTGTTGGTCAAAATCTTACATAGCCCAACATCTTTAGTGCATTTAGCTAGACTCCTTGCTGGGAACTAGTTCAGGTATGAAGCTGAATCTCAAAATGTTATTGACAGCCACAAATTGCTGATATGTCAGTATGTATATTTATTATCTCTCTTTCTAATCCTCAGGGGAGACAGCAGTCAGATATTTTGGATAGCTAAGAAGTGCAATGAAATATTGACGAAAGCACAATATTGTGGAACAACATTGCATAAACTGTTTATCTGTACTTGCATAACTTCTTCAAATTATTGTTCAGTACTAGTTGGCCATCAAGGGTGGTAAATGGTAGCGAACTGTAATCACTGTAGGAAAGAGATTTAATGATATTATAAGTTTGTAATAAGTGACTTACAAATCTGAGTCCTGACTTCGGACGCAAATCCAACAGCAACTACCATTCACATGAAATCAGTAGTCTTGTATCCTCAGCATATTTTAAGGACAGCAATGATGATCAAAGAGGCAATGCAGTAACAGCAAAGGCAAAACCGGACTAATTTCTAAGCATTTCTATCAGTGTTTGGGCACCTGTGATGGACATTATTAATAGTCTGCTGTGCAACTACACAATACTTGAGAGTAACTTATAAACCAGAACAAACAAGTAAGTCTTGCTTAATTCAAGCATTCTGAATCTATCCATTTTTGTATCACGTTCCATTCCACTTCCTGATTGAATATGAGTGAGTGACCTGCTTTGTGATTACTATTCTACTGGTTTATCCTCTTGGCTCATCACCCTATCCTTGTAAAATGGTTAATAGAGGGTATTTACTAAATGGGGAATTACACAATTCTACCTACTCCACATTGTGAATGAGTAACAATGAGTTAACCCAGTAATTCATTCTTTGTTTCTTTTATTTTGTTTGTCTCTTTGTTTTCTTTTAGGTTGAAATTATACTGTATATTATCAAATTGGGTTAGAATAATTTTTTCTTCAAGTAGCGATAAAGGAAATTCATACAAATGTCTTCAGGTATTTGTGATATCACAGGTGATTTCATTCCATTTGTGTCTCACCTCTCCCTTCTTTCTAGCTGCCAGCTTCCCCCTAGGCCCACTATATGCATGTTAATTCTGGGGATCTCACTATCTTGGCACTGCATCATACAGTGACGTAATCATTCTTCAGACTTGTTCTGCTGTCAGTTGTATTTTGAGGAGGGGCGGTATTTTTGCAATTCAGTTGTAGGAAAGATTTCTCTGATATTTTTACATCCTCTGAAAATATATGACAAGAGTTTTGAAACTGATGTATTTGGGGTTTTTCTGGTTGATGTTATTTTCATTCTCGCTGTGTGTTTATGTTACTTTTTTTAGCAGTCATCAGTGCATGTCAGTAGGATGTTGTGTCATGCAGAGCTGTGACAGCTTCAGCTGAGTTGGGATTGTTAAGCATTGCTCTTTGGAGCAATTGGTTTAAGTGTACACTGATGACATGTTTATGTAGTTGAGACTAGAGCTGGCTGACATTAATCCAAATGTTACTCTAGAAATATAATTGAAAAAGATTATGATCCTAATTTTCTTTAGACAGTGGCGCAGTATTTTGGAATGGTGTAAATAATTGCAGGCTCATTGTCAATTCTTCAGTCCTAAAGTGATGCCATCTATTTTCTCAATAGGACATACCAATATTACTATTATAGTTGGAAATGTGTTTAACTAATGATGCAAAGGTTGAGATGTAAACAATTGCTGATATCAAGATTCCAGTTGCGTAAAGTGACATATGTAAAAAAAAGGGGCAGTATTTTCTCATGATCTTAATTATAACTGCCTCTTAGACTGCTGTGTTATGGTAAATAGTAACTTAAAACTTAACTAAATTTGTACATTCCAAAGTCATTTGATTTTTCTTAATAATTAGTATAACCATTTTAGACTACCTGTTTTCCAAAGGTGATGATAAAGTAATTTATGAAGGAGCTTTGTAACTTTAATAGATGATTATATCAGTGTTGGGTGTGGGATCACTCAGCTGAGTGACAGCATCTGTCTTGTGTAAAGTGACATTTTCATCTCTATGCTGCTGTACTGATTAGACTTTTCCACTTTGTCACAGGTTTCAGACAGATGTGACTATGTGTTAGTGAACGGCAAGGAGATGAGAGGCAAAGTGAACGCGGTTGTCAATTTTACTTATGAACATTTGAGTGCACCGCTGGAAATTACTGTTTGGGTGCCTCGTCTTCCCCTTCAGATTGAGGTCTCTGACACCGAACTCAGCCAAATCAAAGGATGGCGTGTCCCTATCGTCTCAGATAAAAGGTATGAATGATAAGAAAATGTACAGCTGAAGAAATTGATTATTTTTCTTTTCTTTTTAGATATAAAATAGAGGTTTTAAGCTCACTCACATTATAAGTGCCTCATGGATTTTTAGCTCCTCCAACAGCATCCTCCTCAGCATCTTGCTCTGTTGATTCTGAAAAGGTATTCTGAGCATACAATTCCAAGGAATGCACACAACAGGAGCAAACAATTCTGTCTAACGAGCCCATGCCAGTGTTTCTACTCAACACAAGCCTCGATCCTCCTTACTTTATTGACCCTATGAGTATACTCTTCTTTCCTTTCTCCCTCATGTAGTTATCTGGCTTCTTCTATTCACCTCAACAATGTTACAAGGTAGCAAGATCCACATTCAACCCACTCTAAATGAAGAAATTACTGTTGAACTGCTTATTAGTTTGAATAGTGATCTTCTATTAATGGAGCCTTGTAATGGATCCCACACATGTGGAAAAAAATAGGTCATCCCCATCACTAGATGCTTATCACTTTTATTTACTTTTTGTTGATCCAGAGTGTTTTTCAAAAGTAGCAAGGAGTTCTGTCCATGCTCTCCTCCCCCAGCCCCACTCCCCCATCATCTGCTTCAATAGCACCTTTTCCTAGCTGGTGCTAATTCTGAAGAAGGGTCACAAATCTCGAAATGTTAACTCTGTTTTCTCTTCACAGATGCTGCCAGACCTGCTGAGTTTCTCCAGCAATTCCTGTTTCAGATCTCCATCCACAGTTCTTTATTTTGTATGAAGGCTTTCTGTATTGCCTCATTCATGCCTTGCTTGCATATTGTCAAGCACCTGAAAAAAAATGTATAAACCATGGAGCTATGTAAAGTTACATATCCAAGTTATGAAGTCTGGAGGAAATGGAAACTCCCATCTCATTCCATATTTCCCACATAGCAAACACAATTGCCTGAATAAGGCACCATATTATAGAAAAGACTTTCATTTTGCTTTAAGCATATGATCACAGATATAAATTGCATTGAGTTAGATCATTGATCACTCACTCACTCAGTGGCATGCAACAAGTTCAAACTAAAGTTGTTTCACAGCTGTTTGGAGCCTTGTTTTTCCTCAACAAAACAGGAATGTTTGTCAAGTACTTTCCAGGGTGACCTTGCCCCTGTAGTTGACTTTAATACTCATATGTAGACGGGTGTATTTGAACGAATAAATGGCTTAAAAAAAAGTCATTGCATTCAGATGAGATAAACTATTGGAGCAAAGTTGGAAGCAATTAGAATCAGAATAAAAATCCAGTTTACATTGTACATCTAAAATCCATAAAGCATTAAAATTTGAGTTTCCATCAATGGAGGTTGGGACTGCAGGGCTGGCAGAAATATCTGAAATAATTATAATCCAAGTTCCTATGATGTTTGTGTTATAGAAATTGCCATGTGATGATATTTTAATAACATTATCACATCATTGCAGAGGTTAATTACCATTGATTTTGAAACATTAACTGTCTTACCAAAATTTATTGTCAAAGTACAATAAATTCCCGATCATTCTCTTTAGCATAATCTTCCCTGCTATATGAATAGTAACATGCCAAAGGCAAGTTATGTTAGAGTGTCTCGCAATTCACTTCAGCTGCTAATGATCTGTCAAATTGAAGTGTTGTTTTGCCTTAAACATCTTGCATTCCTTTTAATAAAATTGTTTCTAATGCAGCATTATGCTTCTGCTGTTTTGGTAGAGTCATAGTTTATAAAGTAAGCAGGAGATGGGGTCTGTAACCACTGTATTCTCTTATAACTACAACTGGAGTTTCTATTCCTTGGAACTATTTCTTTCAGCGACTCATGGAGCTTCAGCGACTATGTGTTGGATCTGTGTACAGACCTTACAATGACTGGAGAGATTAGTTTTCTTGTTATGCCCATTTTGGTTCATTTAGTGGGGCTCAGGCTGCCCCAGTGGCCTGATGGATTGCCCCCCTAAGCCAACGTTCGAGTTGCATCTCGGGTGAAAGTAACTTTTGGGGCAGCTCAGTGGTTAGCACTGCTGCCTTACAATGCCAGCGACCCGAGTTTGATTCCACCCTTGGTCTGTGTCGATTTCGTTTATTCTCCTCATGTCTGCATGGGTTCCTGCTGGGTGGCCTGGTTTCATCCCACTGCCCAAAGATATGCAAGCTAAGTGGATTGGCATAGTCAATTGCCCCGTAGTGTCCACAGATGTGCAGGCCAGGTGGATTAGCCACAGTAACTGTGAGATTATAGGGGTAGGGTAGGACTGAATGGATGCTCTTTGGAGGGTCAGTTCAGACCCAGATGGCTGAATGGCCTCTTTCTACATTGGAGGGATTCTATGATCTTCTATGATCTCTGCCTTTTAAGTCTGAAGACTGTAGATCTGACTCCAAATGTGCTTGTAAATTTCCAGCTCCTGGTCAGCTTTCTACTTTGGCTTCTATTATTAATAAATAAAAAGAAAGCCCATGCTGAGGAAATAAGGGAATATTTGACTCTGAATTGCTTCTGGTTGCTTTTGGAATCAGGTTTGAGGCTTATAAGGTCTGGGTTGGACTTCATCTACAATGGCACCTCGCACTGGGGAGAACAGTGGTGGAAAACTGGGGAAGACCAAGTGAAGAGAACGACTGATCTCAGCTTGTTTGTGGGGAGCTGAGGAAACTCTTAGATCTCAATACAAGCAAATGTTAGTCATGATGGGCTGAGTTAGGAAAGCTGACCTAAAGCTTGGTTGAAAATATGGTGTTTAAGATTTTTTTTTTTACAGAGGGAGAATTTTAGTAAACTGGTCTAGAGGTCAAAACAGAAGGAACTGAAAGCTGTGGTACCAGAGGACGGGCAAAATAAGGGGAAAGCCAAGAGAAGAAAAGTAGAAGTCTAAAGGCATAGGAAGAACTTAAAGAAAGTGAGAGGGACAGAGAAATGAGGCAGGGTCATGGAAGGATTTAAAACTAAGGGTGAGAATTTTATATCCAATGTGCTGAGGGAACATCCAAGCCAGCGATAACAGGATTGACAAGCAGAATTGATTTCAGGAATGGATACAGGTCACAGGGTTTGGAAGCTACAGAAAGCAATACGAGAGGCCCATTCAAGAATTTGAGTCCAGAATTGATGCACACGGTGGTGGGACTGGGGAGGAAGGTGAGGCAATGATGTCATGGTGCTGGAAATGAACACCCATTGGTGATTCAAATTGAAAGGAAAGATGTTTGTGAACTGGTGTGATAATTTGCTCTCTCCTGGTTGTTGACCTGACACCATCCTGACAGGAGCTATTTTCTCTATGGCAGGGCAGGAGGGTGACCAGGCTCCTTGCTTACACACCAATTAAACGCTTTTAAGTCCTATCATTGAAATGATTCAGTCTGCCTCTGGGTATCGCCAGAGGCATTGGAGTACAGTGCAGCTGCCTGGAGGTGGCCTCATGGTGGCACTCTAGGGCGAGAGTCCTCCAGACCGGCATTCAGGCCCTCCTTGACTGTCTGTTTTGATCCACAGACAACATGTGGATGGACTCCCTGTCTGAAACTGTGGCTCAGCTGCTTAGGTGTATTTTTATTTTAATTCAAAAATGGTGACAAGAGGTTTCTGTCAACTTGGGCCACAGTCTTTCTTACTTTTCTGAGAAAGCAGCCTGCAATCTTTCAGTGCTGGGGGAAAGCTGCTTTTGTTCTCCAGCTTTGAAGACCCACCTGCCATCTTTAGTTGGACAGCGATCCCACCTTCTGATGGGTTCGGGAGAATGTCACATCTTGGTATTTGTTCCCGACTCATTATACGCTTCAGACCTCCACTTTATGCTCATAGTGGTACCATGAAACCTGCAGGGAATATCCTGTCCAATGGGTTTGAAATTCAGTACCGATCGAGATGCCAAGGATTCATCCAGTGATTTCAAGCTGAGCACTTGGTTGAGGAGAGGGATGGAGTCAGCGATGAGGGAGCAAATTTTACAATGGATCTGAAGACAAATAGTCAAGTACTCTTTTCATAGAGTCATAGCGTTACACAACACATCACAAACCCTTTGCTTCCAACCAAGTTTCTGACCAAGCTTCCCAAACTAAACTAGTCCCATTTGCCTACACTTGGCCCATATCCATCTAAACTGTTCCTAATAAAGTACCTGTCCAAATGCCTTTTAAGTGTTGTAATTGTACCTGCATATACCACTTTACTCAGCTTTACTCATTCTTTACATAGTATCATCAGAGGTTCTCGGGTACCGTATGATACATTCCCTTCAATTTATTATAATATTCTGAAAAAAAGGTTGCAATCTGTTAGTAAATCAAATTACAGCTTTTATGTTTCATTAGTTTAGACAGTTTATACATAACATTTATGTCTCTGAAGCTCTTCAAGGGGTAGCAGTTATTTTTTGGTACATTATTTATACAAGCCCCTAATTAGTAATTACAAAGATGACTAAACACTAATTAGCTCGTATATTGGTATATATTCCAAGTTTGAACATGCCGTTAATTACTTGTTACTGCACTGTTGGATGCTAAAGATGAAGTGTTAGCCGCTAACAGTTTTACAACCCTGTTACCTTGTAGCCTATCTACACAGAGAGATAAAACTACATTGTACCTTGAGATGATTTAAAAGTGAAAGAACATGATAAGTGAGAAAAGAGAAATCTGCCTAGAAATCTGTTTGGCTGCAGTCCTTTTGGTTTCACTCCAAACCAGCAAAAAGGAAATAGGCTGCCAGTCAGATTGGACAAAATGCTGGCATTATCAACCCCTTCATCTGTTTTCTTTCACAACAGTTGAATTGAACAAACAAGGGAACAGATTGCAAAGCTTCATTATTTTTTTCTTAACTTCACATTTCCACCCTCCCAAGACAGGTGAATGGATTATTAAGAAAAGATGGGGGTGAGGAGTTAAAGGGAGCGAGGGAAAGCTTGCTGATGGCAACCAAAGTTTGAGGAAAGCCATTCCAGTGCACTGCCAACTTTTAAAGAATGGTATAAATTTAGACATTCCATTTAAGCCTGACATTATTCCACCTGTTGTTGATACAAAAAACACATTGGGTGAGAACTATGCTTTGTTTTTACTGTGAAACTGTAAATCAAGACAACACATTTTATAATAGTCTGGTTCAGAAGAAAGAATTAGCAGCAGAGTGAAAATTACAGCCATTGTTTCAGGTTGTTCAGATTGCTGACTCCTCTACCAAGTGACAGCAGATGTTTGCCCTCCTTTACGAAGATCTGCGGACAGAATTGTGGTGTTAAAATTGCCACTTACAATAAAAACAATTGGGCTGTTGTAATCAACTTTTATTTCAGTTGTAAATGTCTCCAGTGTTTGTCATATAAATAGAATATGCTGCTGAGCATCCTCTCTAAACTGTTGTTTTGGAACAGAGCTCGATTTAATCAGAAACCTAATGAGCTGCTTCCCAGTCTTGTTGTGTTTGTTTAGTTCATGCCCAATTAAACTAAACTGTTTGGCTCCCTCCTTCAGTCACTCGGTCAATGTTCCATTTGCTTTGGCCCTGCACTGCACACACCAAAAATGTCAGGACTGTGCTGAGCTGGCACACCTCAGTTGGATCGGGAATGGGGTAGGGTAGTGCTGAGGAGAAGGAAAATCAGGTCAGCTTCACATTATCAAGCAATGACCCTTGATTAAAAATATGCCTTTTTACTTTGATGTCCAACCAGAATAGTGTCAGGACAAGGCATGGTATTTCCATAATGGTGAGGTGAAAGCGTTGATAATTAAAACTTCAGGTGAAATCCTACCACTGCAACTGGGGAAACTTAAAATCAATTAGTTAAATGAAGCTGGATTTTTAAAAAAATGCTTCGATCAATAATTGTAATCATCAAATTATCAGACTGTTGTGAAAGCCCATCTGGTTCACTAATGTGCTTTTGGAATGAAACTTCTTATCTGGTTAGATTTCTTTTGATTCCAGACCTACAGTTATGTAGTTCGCTCTTAACTGCCCTCTGAAGTGATCAAGCAAGGTTCCCTAAAATTATTACAGTTCCAGATGGGATGCCCCAATTTGTAAAGCTCCCTGGTGACGAGGGTTGGATAGCCTTCACCTTAATTCACTCATTTAGCCATAACATCAATAACGAATCTATTCCTTCGTCCCAGACCAAATGAGCTCATGTTTAAATACAGTCTAGGAGGGAATCCAGTGAAAAACTAAGGCATACAAAGTGGCAAAGTGGGGCAGTGGATTGGGAATTTTTTTTAGGAACCATCAGTGGACGATGGAAGACTTGATAAAGAGGGGAATAAAGAGCATGTCACCCAAATCTATTTTCCCAGATCACTTTAGGTAATTCTTATTTTCATACTTTTATACTTGCCCTTATTTAAGTTGAGACCAGAGTTGTTCTCCCTCAAACTGAATGTGACATTCTACCCTCTAAGAGCAAATTACTGCAGATGCTGGAATCTGTACTGCAAACAACAAACGCTGGAGATCACAGTGGGTCAGACAGCATCCATGGAAAGAAGGCAAGTTAACGGTTCGAGTCTAGATGACTCTTCATCAGAACTGACATGAAGTGTAGAGGGGGACAGCATTTATGCTATAGTTAGGGGGGTTGTGGGAGTGTTGGGGGTGTAGAATGCTGGAGGAGAAATGATGTCAATTGTTCAGATTGAGCGATTGGAATGTGACACATTCTACCATGCTGTGATTGATATGCCTTGAGGATCCTTAATTATGAGTAGTGATATAGGTTACAGTATGGGCTAGATAGGTTGTGATGTGGAATAACTTTGGGCTGAAATAGTGAATAGTAAGGCAAAGAGGTCACGGGCATTGATTAGTTTTATTGTCACATGGACTGACATAAGTACAGTGAAAAGTTTACAAGTCACCACTTACAATGCTATCTTAAGGACATGGGTACCTAGGTAAAGATTCTTGAGTACAAAACCTTAGGGAAAAAAATTATAAAAATAAAACAAAAAGTCCAGCATTTCAGAAATTCAAAAGTAAAAAAAACTGTAAAAAATTAAAAAATAAGGAAATAAAAATATCAGAATAACAGTGCTTCCACTATAACATAACCAGAAAAAAAGGGAAATTTTTAAGAAAAGAGAGTTTAAGACAAAGTCCACCTAGTCCCTTTCACATCTCTGGGCTTGAGAACTTGACCTCACCCCCCTGCATTGGAATCCCATGCCAGACAGGCCACAACACTGAAGAAAATGCTGCATGGAGTCACAGACTGACTGAAACTACCACAGAAAGACCCATGCTGACACTAATAAAAACACCACTAAAGCTGCCTAAGGGAATCCCAGGCCAGAGCAGATCAAACGTGCTACCACAAAGACACTGCAGAAGCCTCAAGGGAAACCCGGGCCATTCAAATCGCAGGCATGGACCCACCTCGGCTTCAGCCGCTGCTGAAGCAGCCACGAGGAAGGTAGGGCTCATCTATAGGTCCCCAAAGAGTTACCTCACTGTAGGATAAAGTTTAAATTAAGAGATTATTCAATTAATCCTACCCTATGACATATTACAAGATGTAAAATAGCATGTTCCTGGGTACATTTTGCAATGTACTGCTCTAAGAAACAATCCCTGATGCACTCTACAAATTTGTCTTCCATACCACCCTGAGCCATTTGATTTTTCCACTGAATATGCAGATTATAATCATCATGACAACTGTAGTGTCTTTCTTACACACTTACATTATTTCTCCATTTATACTTTATCCTACAGTGATGCAACTCTTTGGGGATCTATAGGTGACTCCTACTCTTGACTTTTTTGTTTCCAAACAGACTGATTCCACATTATGATCTCTTTCACCTATGTAACTACGCATTATTGCACCAACACACTCATTTATTAACAAAGCTACCACACCTCCCATTCCTTTTGGCCTGTTCTTCTGAAATGTCAAATACATGAGGTGGCACAGTGACTCAGTGGTTAGCACTGCTGCCTCGGGCAACTGTCTGTGTGGAGTCTGCACATTCTCTCCATAGCTGTGTGGGTTTCTTCCGGGTACTCCGGTTTCCTCCCAAAGTCCAAAGTTGTGTGGGCTGGGTAGATTGGCCATGCTAACTTTCCAATAGTGTCCAATGACGTGCAGGCTAGGTGGGTTAACCATGGGAAATGCAGTGTTACAGGGATAAGGTAGGGTGTGTCTGGGTGAGATGCTCTTCAAAGGGTTGGTATGGACTTGATGGGTCAAATGGCCTGCTTCCAAACTGTAAGGATTCTATGACTCTTGAATATTAAGATATAACTACCTCTCTGCATTAGCAATATAGTCATAGATATTTATTTCTGATGGTGCTTCCACGTGACATTTTTTAACAATACATGCATTCAAATAAGGAGCCATAAACTAAAACTTTTCTCTATTATTACTTTCTCTGGTTCTAATTTCAGTTGTTTAGGGATTATTTTGGAAATAAGCAAAATGTAAGAAAAAACAGATGACTTTGAGAAACAGATGCAAACATTTTAATAAAAGTAAAGGGCCAGAGACTTATGAAGTGTGCTTCAGTTCAGTTAATCATATTATGCTTTATTGGACCCATGGGCTATAGACCTCAAAGTGAATGGCTGTAAGAGTGGTATGGCATTATCGTTTTCTATCGCCTATTAATTAAGTTCAATTGAAATGGTATTGAAGATGGAGAGCAGAATAATAAAAACATCATCGCCCCTTAATACCTCACATCTACTCCAAGCTATTTCTTTATTTCAGCAAACACAAAAAAGGGTGTTATTATTTTTAGTGATTGGATACTTTAAATCAAATCATTCAGGCAATATTTTAAATTAAAATGAGAGTTGTGATGTTCCATCTCCAGTCTCAATTCTTTAGAACCAAGTCATTTTAGGATTTTGGAAATTTCTGGTTATAGCATGATGTCAGTGTCTAACCACACCGGTGGACATTACAGATCCAGATATTTGTCTTAGGCATAAAGCAGTGATAAGATATTTCATAGCAATAATAATTTTTTTTCTTGATCCAAGTATTATATCTTGTGAGTTTCCACTCCCAAAATACTGTATTAAAATGATGCTTTGAGTTGCTTGGGTCTGCTCAAAGATTTCTATGGATAACAGGTGTCTCTGAACAATAGATTTCTGGACACTGTCATGTAGGTGGCTAAAACATATTGACTACACATTCAGCCAAGCCAAGAAAACCAGACAGTTACAGTACACATGGAGATAACAAGGTGTAGAGCTGGATGAACACAGCAGGCCAAGCAGCATCAGAGGAGCAGGAAGGCTGACATTTCGGGTCTGGACCCTTCTTTAGAAATTCTGAATTTTCTGAATGATGCTGCTTGGCCTGCTGTGTTCATCCAGCTCTACACCTTATCTCAGATTCTCCAGCATCGGCAGTTCCTACTATCTCAGTTACAGTACACATGTTCCCTCAGAAAATATTGCGGTGATATTATTTCTAAAAGAATGTTTTGGTGGAGACTCTTGACTTCTTGGATTACATCAATTTTCAAGGATAAATGCTGTCATAAAATTTTGTAATCATACATATAATTAATGTCTCGAGGTAATAAAAGATAATAGGTTGTACCTCTTTGCTATTACCAAATGTGGGCATTTCTCCTGTGTGGTGGGGCATTGCAGATGTGACTCTTCAGGTGTCACATTTCAACTAATAATTTATTGATCCTAATCTTAAAACTCTTATACAAGTGTTTGCAGTCTGCATGAAACTTCTAGTTGTTGTATTTTGTTTCAATATTTCACCATTATGAAATATGTGGTCGTACTTACGTGTTTGCGTCCTGTCCAATTATCCCATAGCATCAAATGTTCTGGAAATTACACATAGCTTTGACTAGTTTTGTACAGTTCCATGGGAAGTTGATACATCTCAAGTGAAACTATGAAATAGAGGCAAAAAGCCTGTTCTTGTGATGTCTTTACTTAACATCAGTGACTTTCTTCTCCAGTCAGAAGCCAGTAGTTGTCAAACAACTGCCAAGTTTAAATACCGGTTAACAATTTGAGTCTGATCTCCTTATCATGTGCCACGATAGATACGAAAGATGTTATGTTGCTAATTGACAAGGTGCAATGAGATCCCTACATCCATTACCATCTTTGCTTTACCTAACATTTAACCCTCAGTCTACACCACAAATAAAGCATTGTGTCTGCCAAGTCATTAAGAACTTGCTTGTACTATGTCCAAATTGATATTTGTCCACATGTAGTCACCTTCCTCTAGTTCCATGCTAGGCAAACCATCCAATTACTTTTCCCTCACAAATCTGTCTCGACACTAAACTCAAACTTCGTCTTGCATTCTGAGGTGAATAGTGTTGTCAGTATTTTCTCTGCTTAAGGTGCAGGCCTGAATTACATTTATCCCCATTGCTGTCTTCACTCAGTGAGCTGCAGTTGTCTCTGTCTAGTCCTAAACAGAACCGCTGATTGTCTGTTTCTGTGAACAAAAACACACGCTACTAATTAATCCAAAACACCCTCCCTAACTCCCGCAGCCTATCTCCAAGTTAACATCATCTACCTGGGACGTTTCAAGCAGAAGTAAAAATCACCTTTTAACTTCAAAACAACTCTATTTTCTTTATGATTTAAATGAATGAATGTATATTTTAATAAATATATATTTGGCCTCACTCCAAATTAACTGGTCCCACCAAGGATCTCCTTTGTTTACAGATATGACTTTAGCCTCTTTCCATCTTGGACCTGTATAAAATATCTTCTTTTTATTGAGTGTAGATCCCTTTGCTTTATCATAATGTTTATGTTTACTCTTTTTCTACTTCTGACTTTATTAAGTGAGCACTAAATTGGAATTACCCTTGGTCTATTTGATTTGCATTTCTTCAGGACTGGTTACTATTTTTACAGTCAGAGGCTCCCATCTATCTTACATTTAACACTTTAATCCCCAAACTAAAAGCTATAATCCCAAACCTAGAAGTTCAAACTATAAAATGTGTGAATTAAGGTATCAGATGTTTGTAACGCTGTTCCTTATCCAAGGGGTATTGATGATGAAATGTGCCTGTCAGAAGGCAGGCTTTTCTCTCCCTCTCAGGGTGCTGAGTATTGTATCAATTCTCCCCAAAACCTCATGTCTTATTTATATTACAGTGCCGTTCCTGGGAAGTGCTTTTAAAGACACCATGAGATTCCACTGTTTGTTCTATTTTCAATCAGCTTCCCCTATTATCAAGTAAACATTTGTACTTGACATCTTCCAGTTCATAATTGGGTGTTCAAAATGTGATTCTTTTCTGCATTAATTTTGATCTTATTCTTTTGTGCTTACTGTTGGAATTTAGAGTTTTTAAACAGTAACTCACTCACTATTAGGGAGTTAGATTTTCCCAAAATGTAATTAAAAGTTAGAAGGGCTATGCAGATAAGGCTGGAGAAAGGGACTAGCTGGATATATCTTTCGGGAGCTGGTACAGACATAGTGGGTCAAATGGCTTCCTTCTGTACTGTAAAATTCTATGGAAAACATAATCACAAACCTTTATTGTATATTTATGCAGGAATTGGAGAATAATTTGATTATGGTGTGAGGCATCACCAAGGATTTAATTTGATTGAGAGTTCCGATCAAAGCATATAACACACGATCATTTAATATTGCCATTAGTAGATGTGGGTCATTTATTAATAAAGGTTTTTACCACAAGCCACATGCACTCTCTCAGCCAGTGTGATAGCTAGTTTAGTTTAATCAACCTACTAATATCTTTACATATGACTCAATTATGCTCCGGCTCTCAGCTTTAAAACTTGCATATAGGAAAATGAAAGAAGTTGCAAGATCGCAATTTGTGTCTGGCATTCAAAACTGTCATAATCTGAGACAGTTTAGTGTGAGATGTTCCTTAGCATTGGCAATTCCTTAATTACACAATTTAATTCCCATTGTGAAATATATCTAGAAGGACCACTAAGCATTGTTACAAATCAGAGAGGCCTGATCACCTAAAGTTGCTTAAGACTGTCAGCATGAACAGGCCTACATGAGAAAGTGGAACTGTGCTATGTGGCCCATTGATTTGTAGCACTGAGGTTTTCCATAGAGGTTGTACAGAGAGAAAGAAAATTGGAAATAAAAATAGGTCTTTTTACATTTTTAGTTCTATACAATATAATTTTGAGACCGCGAGTTGGGGTTGAGAGAGTGGAACAGCTGAATAGATTTTTCAAGCAGACATAAGCTCAGACATAAAGCAACAAATAACCTCTGTCTGTGCTGCATGAATCTATGATTCTAACAATGATTTTGAAGTAAAGAGACCTAAAAAAAATCCAGCTGTAATTTCATCACTGAGTAGACACAGAAGCAATAGTAATAAAAGTTGTAAGTGAACAATGATGCTGAGAGAAAGAATCACTAACAATGGAATAAAATTTTTTCCACTGAGGCTTTCTGAGCATACAAATATAGAATTAGAGTTAGGAATTAATGGGCCATTCAGCCTCTCAAGATGCTCCATCATTCAATAGATTCAATCCACATTGCCACCCACCCTCAATAACCTTTCAATCCTTTGCTTAACAAGGTGTACCACTGCCTGAATAATACGCAAGGACTCCATTTCAACACCTTTTGAGAAAGAATTCAAAAGAACTCAAGACCTCTAAGAAAAAACAACTTTATCTAATCTCTGTTTGAAAATGGGTGAAGCCTGATTTTTAAGCTGTTAGTGTAATTCTGGATTCACCCAGAAGGGGAGATATCCTCTCCACATCTACCTTGTCAATACCCTTCAGGATCTTTTATGTTTCAGTAAAATTGCCACTTACTCATCTAAATACCAGGGAATACAAGCTTAACTTGTTCTACATTTCCTTCTAAGATAACCTGCCCGCTCCTCATACGAGTCCAGTAAACCTTCTCAGAACCACCTCCTGATGGCTATAATCCAAAACCTTTAATCATTTAAATCTTTCTTAAATAAAGTGACCAATATTGTGCGCAAGACTTCAAATGAATTCTTACTGGTGACCTGTGTTACTGAAGCATAACCTCCCTATTTTTGATTTCAATTCCTCTCATGATAAATGATAATATTCTATTACATTTCTGAGTTAATTTTGGTACCTGCTGACTAATCTTTTGCTAAGTATTGCATCAAGGAGTGCTAGCAAAACTGACATCAGTGGAAATCAGGAGAAAACTGTCCACTGGTTGGAGTCATACCTGGCAAATAGGAAGATTGTTGTTGTTGGAGGTCAGTTACCTCAGCTCCAGCGTATCTCTGCAGGACTTCCTCAGGATAGTGTCCTAGGTCCAACCATCTTCAGCTCCTTCATCAATGACCTTCCCTCCATCATAAGGCCAGAAATAGAGATGTTTGCTGATGATTGCACAATGTCCAGCATCATTCATTACTCAGATATTGAAGCAGTCCATGTGCAAATGCAGCAAGACCTGGACAATATCCAAGCTTGGGTCGACAAGTGGCAAATAACATTAACATGATTCAAGTGCCTGACCATTTCCCCTTGACAACCAATGGCATTGTTAATGCTGCATCCCCAACTATCAACATCTTGAGAGTTACCATTGACCAGAAACTGATCTGGATGAGTCATATGCATACTGTTGCTATGAGATCAGGTCAGAGGCTAGGAATCCTTTGGCAAGTGACTCACTTTCTGACTCTCCCCAAAGCTTGTTCACCATCTACAAGACACAGGTAAGGATTGTGAAGGAATACTGAGGGGTCACTAGACTCAAAACATTAACTCTTTTGTCTCTCTGTAGATGCTGCCAGACCTGCTGAGTTTCTCCTGCCATTTCTGTTTTTGTTTCCGATTTCCAGCATCTGCAGTTCTTTATTTTATTTTGTTGTTGTGATGGAATTGTCTCCATTTGCCTGGATGTGTATACCTTATTCAAGAATCTAGACACCAGGATAAAGCAACCCACTTCCGCTAGTAACCTATCCATTACCTTCAACATTCACTGCCTTAACCACTGATGCACGTTGTCAGCGGTGTATAGTAAATACAAGATGCACTGCAGCTTTCTAAGAGTATCTTCCAAACCTGCAATCTCTACCGCCTTGAAAGACAAGGACAGCACATTTCATGGAATCACCCACACCTGTAAATTCCCTTCCAAGCCACATATCATCCTGACTTGGAGCAAAAATAGGAGGCGGAGTCTAAAAAATTCATTGCCTTCGCCCATTATTCGATCTGAAATTATCTAACTAGTTCCCTTTGAGCACTGTCTCACAATTGGAAAGTTTCTGCTATCATGGTGAAGTTGTGCAGATTAGAAAGGTGACTGGTGTAATGTATGGAATCATGTTAACACAGTGAGATGTATTTCTATGAAGCTGTAATGCATCTTAGTGCTTATTTCTGGGTAAAATAAGGGAGATTTAGGTCTCAGGTACATCATCTGGGTGCATTTGGAATCAGTTCCCATTAGTAACTCTCCTCATCTTGGCATGTCTAAGAAAAACCCTATAAAAGGTCTCGTTTCCATAGTTAAATAAATAAAACAAATCAGCCAGCAGAAGCTCAACTTTACCATTTTATTTATATCCTATACTGCTTTTACACCCTGTCCTCGAGCAAACTAAACAATCTTGCACTAAATCTGTAAGACAAATTGGATTTTTTTTTCATTTTCCCTGGTATCAACACGAATTAATTCCAAGGCGATTTTACTGATGATATAGCTGAAAGCACTTAAGAGGAAATATTGTCCATTCTATTTCAAAACATGCTGCACTGTTTATGTGCATTAAATACTTTTGAGAGCGACCAGATAATAATTGATTAACTCTGTGCCTGTTACAACACACATTTCACATTGAGCTTTTTAATCAGATGCCAATGAGATATTTTACCAAGAATTCTGAGACTTCAGATTGATAAAGACAAGTTGTCGATGCTTGTGAATTGAATAATTTCCGTTACCAATAGACCTAAAAATCCTATGTCCTGTACTACCTGTTGAATGTGTACATGACTATGAACTGTACTGCTGCAAGCCAGGAAAATTTATGCCAATGTTTTTTGGTAGGCCAACGCGAGACAGTGATGACGAGGATGATGATGACAAAAAAGGGAGAGGATGTACTCTTCAGTACCAACGTGCTATGGTGAGGGTCCTTACGCAGTTTGTAGCGGAAACCTCAGACCCAGGTGGGCAGCTAGCCTATATGTTAGGCAGTGACTGGCAAGTGGACATTACAGAGCTGGTGACCGACTTCCTGAAAATGGACAACCCACGTATCGCCAAGCTGGAGAACGGAAGGATCCTGAGTGGGCAGGAGCTTGGAATGGCCACGATTCAGGTATGTTCCGCCTTTCCGAGCAGATGTAATAACTGTTCTGTATGACTGAGCCTTGCACTGCTCCTGCCTGCCCTCTGGAGTGTATTGCTTCTGAAGCAGCCTCAGTTTGCAACAGAGGAACTGCTCTTAGAAAGTTCAAGGCAATCTGCTGCAGAACGAGGTATTAATGTATTCAAAACATTGCCCTTTATATTGTTGCACGAACACGTGGTTCCTGAGAGGTAAATGACAACTCCCGAAGAATAATACTTAGCTAGTCACTGAATGATAGCACAGCCTTTGTGAAAAGGTCAGTTCGATTAGATTAACTAAGTAAATCTGTTGTTTTCTTTTAAGCAGTGCAAATTCATTTTCATTTGTATTAACTAATCAGTTGTCAGAATGACTAAATGGTTGTATAGCATTCGGTCACATTTTCACAGGTGAATTAACAGCAAATTAATTTACAGATGCTATTTTTCTTTCAATTGTTTCAGCAGTTTTGTTCTGTCATTTCTGTGCCTTGTTGCTGGGACCTGTCCCCCACAGGACTGCTGTCAATTGCCCAAGAAAAGTGGTGCCATCTGCTGGGTGTGTTTGGACAGAAGAGGGCCCTGACTGGTTGTTGTTCTAAGAGAGAACACTTTCTTGCAACACTGTATTTGGTATCTATCAGCCCAGTCTTTAATTGTTTGAGTCAAAAATCGATGAGTTTGCAAATTCCAAACTGATTGTCCAACCTTCCTCTATTTGTCATTGATCAGTTGAGGTTTATTCATCTAAATTTTCATTTATAGCAAACATTTTGAAATTAATGTCCACGACCTAGTGCAATATTCTTGGCCTTGTGCTACCAAATAATTTTTACAGAGGCTGTTCAGGGATGGAGAACATTGGCTTTGTTTAAGAAACAGAGCTTTACATGGCATCATCTTGCCACATGGCTGAACGAGCAAGAACATGTGACATTACGTCACTTCTTGTGATGATGTATACCAACTTACCCAGTTGGTTGGCTCAGTAGGTTAGATAGCTGATTTGCAATACAAATTGACGCCAACAGCATGGGTTCAATTCCCACACCAGCCGAGGTTACCATGAAGGAGTCTCCTCTCAACCTCTTCCCTCACTTGAGCTGTGGTAATCCTCAAGTTACATCAATTCTCTAATGAGAGAGCTGCACTATGGTCCTTTACCATGCTTTTGTATTGTTTTATTAGTACATCACGCTGTCAGATTTCATATCTTAACTCCACTTCCCATGAAGAACATTAACTTATATGGTTATCTAAGATAAAAGAGGAAGTTCACAGTGGAATACCTTATTCTAGATTTTCAATGCACCTTATTTTTGACTTCAATTCAATTGAAGAATTAAGTCTAATATTTAATAACTTTGATAAAATAAATGAGACATATGTCATTTGAATTCATTGCACCACTGACTGGAATGATACTTGTTTTTACTTTTAATTCCACACACAAGTTACAAATTGTTCTTGGTGTAGGAAGAATGTTCATGAAAATTTGCTTGGTTCAGTCCTTCTGAAATGCTATACATAGTCTTTAGAACATATGAATTTCCTAACAATTTTCACAGTGATTAGACTGTGCATTTGTCAAAAAACACTTCCCAAAAGTGAAGGAGGAAATCTTGATTGAAGAATGATCATAATCAGCTGCTTTTCACTACTGGTGATCTATTGCAGATCAACATTTGCAGAAGGTTGGCAGCAAGTCAGCTTGCTTCCCACTTGACAATAGACAAAAGAATAATCATTTCAGGGTCTTTTATTTCAGTTTACATTTCCCATTGTTTCTTTAAGCCAAATCGTAATGTCTAAATGTAGACCAGCAATATCTCATTGATCTGCCTTGAATATTCTAAACAAATTGTTGAAAGGGGGTTATTGTGGAAGATTTGTTGGAAAAGCTAAATTTGCAATAACTTATCAATGTCAAGCTGAATCTCCAAATCTCAGCATTCGTCTCAAAGCCACTGTGTAATGTTGTGTTAGACATGATTTATGACATATATCTGATGGCATTGAAACCACTAGTCACAGGAACTCTTCTGGCCTTAAAGATTAAAACAAACAACGTTGAATGACACTTCTACAGAATATTACTCTCTCTGCCTCCAGGCCAACAGGGAATTTAGGGTTATGTTTGTGTAGTAATATATCTGCCAGAGAAATCAGCCAGGACCACACAAAAAAAATTGTTCAACACACCACTAAGTCTGTGAGAGAAAACTGGCATTTCAGAGCTTTTAAATGCTGGTTCAGAATTAATGGATCCATTCTGCAGGAAAAATAGCTTTAGATCAGTCTGTCTATTGCAAGAAATGCAGTGAGTACATTCCTGAGGGATTGCTTATAAACAGCAAAGGCTGTTGGCCTTTCTCTTATTGAAAGTCTCAACTAAGCTCCTTAAGGAATCTCACTCAAACTGTTAGTGACAGCTGCAAAGTGCAACCATTGTGTATCCAATGCAACATTTATAAGACAGGATCACGTTGAACTGAAGCTTGAAGCTATTTTCAAGGTGGAGAATAAAAGCTAATTATAAATAATATATTGGTGAACAAAACGGATTCCACTTGTCTTATTTTCACTGTGTAAAAGTCTTTTTATTTATTTGACCACCAGGATTCATGATCGAACTGTACATAGATTGTTTTCTTTTATATACAAGAAAGTTACATCTAAAGGAAAAGTAAGATATCAGATGTTGCAGCATTGAATAAATAAGCTTTGCCCATATATTGAAGAACTGAAGAACATCGTGTTTTACTCTATACTTAGTCATTCTAGTATTTAAAGAATTGTTCAACACATCATGTTTATTTTGAAGGATAGTAGGAACTGCAGATGCTGGAGAATCTGAGATAACAAGGTGTATCTGAAGAAGGGTCTAGGCCCGAAATGTCAGCCTTCCTGCTCCTCTGATGCTGCTTGGCCTGCTGTGTTCATCCAGCTCTACACCTTGTTATCTCTATGTTTATTTTGAATGTGTTTTTCGCATATCTAAAGAAGTGAAGGCTGAAAGGTGCCAAAGTTAATTGTGCTCTTTGCATTTGTATTGAGTTTAGCATCTTGGAAAGGTCCAGGCTAGCCAGAGGCAAA
The DNA here is from genome assembly GCA_024137785.1 of Ginglymostoma cirratum. Taxonomy (NCBI): domain Eukaryota; kingdom Metazoa; phylum Chordata; class Chondrichthyes; order Orectolobiformes; family Ginglymostomatidae; genus Ginglymostoma; species Ginglymostoma cirratum. The sequence continues at coordinate 17,191,223 of JAHRHZ010000098.1, forward strand.
GTAAGCACTACACTCCAATCCCCCAACATGCTGCAAATTTAAAAGGGAGATTGCTGCATCAGTGTTATTTATTGCCCGATTGCTGACGAATCATTTTCTGAAGATGAAATGTTAGCATCAGTGTGAGGCAATTGTAATGTATATACAGTACTAACCTTGCCACATCAATCTATTGACCTGGGCTGCAATGAAGTACAGCAACACTCCGTAGAGAATGGAGTCTCACATCACTCGGGATTGACATCTCATAGACATTTTCTGCATCTGTTCTTAAAGAGCACATTTGGTAAAATTGCGCACGTGCAACCTATGGTTTGTATCATTTCAATTAGTAGATGAAAAATCAAAAGCTCAGTCCCTTTTCTGTTAATCACTGCCATCAGGTGAGAATTCACATCAAAAGTACAGAGGTGGAAAATTACCCTGGAGTGTAAGCCCAGTGTAACATTGAAATTGCATTATATATGTTGCACAACCAGAGCTTTAGCTTTCCATAATTTAAATGTCTAGAGAATAGTTTTGTGCCTTCACACTGTAAACAGAAATTAGATTTCTAACTGTTTAAGACAGACCAAATGTGTAATTAGACTCAGACAAACAAAGAGTTTCATTCGCAGGACCGTAAGAACATAAGGAACAGGAACAGGGCCTTTGAGCCTGCTGTAGCTGATCTCCGGTCTACCTTCATGCCCACTCCCCATATGCCCCGATGCCCTGCGAAGAAAAATCTATCTATCTCAGCATTAAATGTATTCAACGATTGAGCATCACAATCCTCTGGCTAGAAAATTTCAAAGATTCTCTGAATGAAGAAAGTAATATTCATATCAGTCCTAAATGACCAACCTCATATCTTGACATTGTGCTGTTCGAGATTCCTGTGCCTGCAAAAATAACTTTTTATTGTCTACACTGTGAAGCACCTTTAGAAACTTTTCAATGAGATTGCCTCTAATTCTTCTAAACTCCAGACTATAGGCACATTTTAGTCAACTTCTCATCATGGCATAACCCTGTCATCCCAGGAAACTATCCAGTGGACTTCACTGTGACTCCTGTACAGCAATCCATCCTTTCTAATTATGTAGTCTCACCAAAGCCTGACACAATTGTAGGAAGACATGTTTATTTTTATACTTCTTTCCCCTGATAATGAAGTCCAACTTGCCATTCGCCTTTCTAATTCCCTGTGGTACCTGCCTATTAACTTTCTGCATTCCTTATAGGAGAACTTCGAAGTCCTTCTGAACACCGTCAACATTTAAAAACTTCACACCTTTCAAAAGATGTTCTGCTCTTTTAGCCACACTGTCAAAGTGCATAATCTCACGTTCCCCCACCAAAGTTCCAGAATGTACAAACACAAGGCTGCCTGGATGGAAATGAATTGCAGCTCCACATTTGAGTTTGAATTTAACAGCATAAGTGCACCCCGATTGAAAATACTGAGCTAATGGTAATAATTGCCCAGGTTGTGAGGATAGTGCAGAGATAGAATGGGACTTGTTAGTGGACAGATCCTGGATGGGCCAAAGGAATTCAAGTGTACTGCCTTATGATTTGGGGAAACAAAATAAATTTGGGAGGATGCAGTAATGGGTAAATGGGAAATTATAGGGAGTAGGAGGACAATTTAGTACTTACACAGGAGGTTGGAGAAGTATGATAAGTTCAATCAACCAGTAACAACTGTATATTTGCTGTCAATGAGGACAAATAGGGGCAGTATTACAGAGTTGTAGGAACCAGTCTTAGGGAAGGATGGATAACCTCTAACAAATATGGCCTGGGAGAAGTACTGGGATTCATTTCTAAAGACACAGTATTGAAAAGTAGATTATTTGTAAACTCACATAGAACTGTGTTTAGATCATACTTAGAACTAGAACTGAGCACTGTCCTTTGACATTACAAAATATTATGAAGCAGACCAAGCCCCCTCAAAATATATTAAGAAGATAGCCTAAATCCTAACTCCTTTCGTATTTTAAAAGTAAGTGTAAGATATTGCATTCCAGATGCAATTCAGTTAGTCAAACTACTTGATTTTAAGGAAAATATACTTTTGTGTTTACACTCCAGTTAAAATACAAACAAAATTAAAAGAAAAGAATTAGCTTAACTGTAAAGTTATCGAAATGTTTAACAAAATATTATATATGGGTAACTACAACTAATTAACTGTCCCAATATAGTAACATCCCATAAGCACACCCTTGGCAAAAGAAAATTCAGTAAAATAGATTGTCTCACACACAATTGTAGCGGCAGGAAGAGAACTCTAGCTTTTTGCTGTAACAGAGAGAGGAATAAGAGCTTCCAAATCCAGCTTCAAGACTCCAGCAACTGCTGAAAGTTAAAACTAAAAATTCTGATTCTGTGGGAGTTTCACCCCACCCATTCAGGCTGCTTCTATTGTTCCAACCTTAAAAAGAAACCCCAAGACCTCACTAGCTATTTACTTTATTGGTTTTGAGCAGACTGCTCAGTACCTCTGACTCAACTTTTCTTCATAAAACAAAAGGACAAAATATACCTGTAAAAGCCATAGTCTTGTCACAAAAATAACATGTATTGGACCATTGAAGAAAGTAAAAAAAAAACCTTTTAAATTGTCAGAATTGAGGGCGTATAGCCATCAGAAAGAACTTAATATGTTTAAGCTCATTTCTTCAGACAAGAAGACTGACATGACTTGATGGCGATCTTTAAGATTGGACTGTGGTTAGCTCGGGAAGTCATAGATGTGTTTCCCCGTGTAGAAAAGAAAAAACAACAAAACAAATCCAGAAGGAAATCCGGAAAAAACACTTTGTTCACTTCATTGATGTAAGTTTGGAATTCATTATGGAGTAATTAAGATAAATAGCACCGTGCCATTTAAGAAGAAACTAGACAGGTACAGGGGAATTTACAGAAGTTGAATATTGATGGAATGTGATATAATTGTGTGGGAGGACGCTTACACGGATCTCAAAGCCTTTTATTGACCGAGACGCTACATAGATGTACTCAAAATTTAGGTCCCCAGTCAAAACTATTGTTGTTCAGCATTATAAAGGAATGAAATAATCACAATCGCAGTGTGTACAACTTCAGTATAGATTGTTAAGGCTTTTAGAGAATGATGGATTGATGGTTCCCCTTGCTCGAGGTCTGTGATCTAGACTTGGTTGTTTGGACATTCCATGGAAACTTAGAATGAATACAGTGTCAAGGATTATCAAAGGACCCAACACAAGAGGCATTGTTTGGATTAATCTGGAGGAGCCCTCCAGTGTGCATCGTCGAAGGTATGAAAGACATTCCCAGAGGTTATACACAGCACTGATGTTCTCCCCAGTAAAGTGCACATGCCAAAACCTGAAAAGGGAGATTAAACGTATTGATCAGAACAGGACTTTTGCTTTTGGCAGGTCGGAGGGAATACATTGGCAGAATCCAGTATAATCAAAGTCCATCTCATTAAACAATATCTGAACTTGAAAGCCTGCAACTGGTAAAATCAAAGACGATAACTTCACAGTAAATTGAAGCCCCATTGTGCGATTTTTGAAAATCAACTGAAACAACACGGCATAAATCCCAAAAGAAAACTATAACTTTTTTTAAAAATCTAAGAAGTCTTTATTCACTTCCATAGGCCACAATGCATTGTACCCAATAGGATTATGTCCAACTGATCTGAAAAGAACACCATACTGCTGGATAATCACTAAAATAAATTGTGCAGTTTTTAAACTTCTTCCTGGAAATTAATAATGTCCATCACCTAATAATAAGCTACAAATATCATTTTTAGTTTACAAGAATTAGGGAAGAATTTCAGATCATTGTTTTGGCAATGTAAAGCAAATATTTGCCTTTTTCGCAGATTATCTTATAACTCACTTGTTGAATTATGATTAAATTCTCCAGGCTGCTCATAATCTCACTTTGGACTTCCCAGAATTTCTAGCTTCTGCTCAGTTTTGGAAATTAAACCATGTAATGAGCCATGACGGCATCTGAGAAGTACCAACATTTACAACAGGAAAACACTGAAATGTTAAAAAAAAACCCAGCTACTATAATAACTCAATTAAGCATCCAACATTTGTGACAAAATTGCCTTATATACACATTAAGATTGCCCTATTCATAAGAATGTGTGTTCCACCAAATGTCAGCCTTATCTATTTTGTGTTGCTTATACCTTCTTAGTGAATGTTTAGTTACTTGTGTTCAGGAAGTGCACTGCTATCTTCAGCACTGTTGGTAAAGAGTGTCAACTCATCCAACTGTGCATGGGCAAAATGAAAGCTGGGATAGTTCCTTGTTAAAACATCCAGTTGCTTTTTTTTATCATCTAACATTGTTTGAAGAACCCTTGCCCTATGTCAGGGTCCCAAGTCAGGTTATGCTGCCTGACACTATCCACAATATCCTGAGTCCTTATTGTCCTGCCACACAGCAATTAGAAGCACTACTGACAGAGCACAGTTAATGTTGCATCATAACTATCTGCAATATTGCATTCATATCATTTCCAGGCGTTTGTATGTTAGATTATGAATGGGTAAGAATTCATGCACTTTGAATGTAAATTGGGAAGCTTTGCAAGTCTTTCCTGCTTGTCTGTAGCACTCCTTTCACAATGACATAACTTTCCATGGACATAATACATTATCCCACTGAACACGAGCAATACTAAAGGAAATTAACTCATTATTTAGATTTGATTAAGAGCGGTGCTAGCATATAACATCAATGGGTCTGCATTACCCCGTCCATAATTACTACTGTGAAGAGATTTTGTATCCATTCAAGTTCACTCACTCATAGTCCAGCTTCAATTTGTAAGTAACTAATGTGTTAACATCTTTGTAACTGCAGTTGTTAAAATATTTAACATAAATTAGCAACAGGACAATAATGTTTAAGGCATTTACCAAACTAGTGGTGGTTAAGAATATGGCTTTCTACTTTGGTAATTGTGATTAGACAATGGAAAGGGCAATTAAAATTTGCTTTGACGCTACACAGGAAATTGAAGTAATATGTATTTAGGTTTGAAATTTCTTCATTTCAAAGGTACTGTCCCCGCTTTCTGATTCAATCCTGGCTGAAAAGACAATAACGGTGATTGAGGAGAAGGTGTCTGTCACGGACCTTGGAATCCAATTAGTGGCCGGACTTTCCCTCTCCTTCCAACTAAGTGCTGCCAGCAGCCGGGTCATCATTGCAACAGCAACAGCAAAAGAACATCTTCGCACTTTGAAACAGGTACTCATTCTGAATTTCAGCTTCATGCTGTCTCCATTCATTGCTGCCTACTCCTGGTCAACTCATCTCCCTCAGAAAACTTGTCCGTCTTTGCCCTTTTTATCTATTGTGCAGAGAGACCAGCAGTGAGCAGGAGTACAAAGGAGGCAGTAATACAGTCATGCTGGGTTGTCTGCACTATCCATTTCCAAGCCAGTTTTAAAGTGCTGTTTTTAGAGGTCTGGTAGTGGATTATAAACCTGATTCCCCAACTTGTGATGACGTCAACCAGAGAAGATCCATGGGGGAATAGAGAAGAATTAAAGTAGATTATGAAAAGGAAGTGCAAGTAAAAGGAAACTGAAATCAATAGTACTCATTAAATTAACTAGAAGCAAAAATCATGATTGCGATCCTTTTAGTTTGATAGCGATTACAATTTTTGCGGAATTGAATTTAAAGTGATTGCTTTTAGTTTGTGACCTGCCTGTCACAAGAGATACCATTATACCATAAATTATGAAGTTGGAAACAAATTCTTTTCTTAAAAAAATTTCTTCTACACATGCAGAGAGAAATATTAATGGTGATACCAAAAAAATTTAATGAATGAATTTGACTGTTGCTTTATATGAGAGCCATTAGGAATACAGATGGTTAGTCAATGTTGCAGGAATTTCAGATGCAAATGGGTGATGCGTAGGATCGATTTTTGTATGATTTCTGTAATTTCATCATTGGTAAAACATCGGCATTGTGTATTGATAATAAAAGATCAAACCAATGAAGATGACAGAGGTGAGCTTGCAATGATTTACTTTTGCCTGAGTGAAGGATCAAGTGGAACTTGCTGTATTTGTAAGATATTGTACTTAAACTATGAAAGAGAGAAATATTGAAGTCAAGGGATAGTTTTAACTTTGGTGATACTGTAAAATGTGTAATATTATTCAGCTGCCTGTTAGACATTGTTTCCAACTGCATTCCCATTGACTTCAAATCAGGAAGGGTAAATAATAAATAACCGATATACTGCAGATAAAGTCCAAATTAACTCTTCCTGCCCCAAGAGGATTTTATGTGGCATGCAGGTCCTATTCCAAAAGCCATAAATCCTACTGTGGTTGCCAATTTTACTATTTGTTTATAGATGGTGAAATAAAATTATTCTTTTCGAAAGTAAAAATAAGCTAAATTCAGCTGCTCATTAATTCTGCAGCTTATACCTGCCGTTGCCTGAAAAAAAAATCTATTTTAAACAGTACCTTGAGAATGGCAGCTAATATTTTAGCATGTATTTTTAAGATGAAGGTTGCATAGGGAAAGAAACAGCTATACTTTACCAAACGAGACATTTGCCAAATGCAGTTTTAACCTAGACCTACAATACTAGGTTCTGTCTACATTTTTTTTAACTTTCTCTCTATCATATGCCTTTCCTATCATAGCCTGGGTCATTGTTAGAAGTTGATGGTACATACCATACAGGTGTTGGAGGTTTTTATACAGTTCTTCAAAAGTTATCCATTGGAATATGTGTTAATTTTCATTGGAGAGCTCTTTATAGTTTCTAAACTTTAGTGTTCTGGCCATGCTATATTTTAGCCTTGAGCATCCCTGAAAGTCTCATAGAATGAACTTTTCCAATATTACCACTTTGAATTGCATTGTAACCTGAAGCATATTCCACTTCATAAATGTGTTGAAGCATTAGCTGCAACTATTAGATATACCGAAAGCTGTGGAAGCTATTTATCCAGGAGATATATAACCTTGACTTTGTTCAAAACACAGTCATTTTGCCTGTCACACAAACCATACAATCAAAAGATATAGGAGCATAATTAAACCATTCGGTCCATTGTGCCTGTTCTGCCATTTGATCACAGCTGATATGTTTCTCAACCTTATTCTCCTGCCTTTGATCTCCATTCTAATCAAGAACTTATCCATCTCTATATTAAATGCACTCAATGACTTGGCCTTGACAGCTTTCTGCAGCAATGAGTTCCACAGATGCACTACACTCTGACCAAAGAAATTCCTCCTCATCTCAGTTCTAAGTGGTCGTCCCTTCATTCTGAGGCTGTGTCCTTGGGTCCTGGTCTCTCCAATACTGGAAACACCATCTCTATCCAGGCCTGTCAGTGTTTTGTAAGTTTCAATCAGATCCCCCTCTTATCCTTCTAAACTCCTTCAAGTACGGACCCAGAGTCATCAATCGCTCCTCACTTGACAAGCCTTTCATCCCCAGGATCATTCTGGTGAACCTCTTCTGGGTCCCCTCCAAAACTAGCACATCCTCCTTAGAAACAGTGCCCAAAAGTGTTCACAGTATCACAAGTGCGGACTGTCAGAGCCTTATGCAGCCTCAGCAGTACATCCCTGCTCTTGTATTCTAGCCCTGTTGAAATGAATGCTAACATTGCATTTGCGCTCCTAACTGCCAACTGAACCTGCATGTCAACTTTAAGATCCTGTACTACAATTCCCGAGAACTTTTGTGCTTCAGATTTCAGAAGCCTTTCCCCATAGAGAAACTAGTCCACGCCTCTATTCTTCCTACCAAAGAGCATAACCTCATAATTTCCCACATTGTATTCCATCTGCGACTTATTTGTCCACCCTCCTCTCCTTTCTGCAGCCTCCCTGCTTCACTCCTATCTTTGTGTCATCTGCAAACCTAGCAAAAATACCTTCAGTTCCTTTGTCCAGATCATTAGTAGTAATATCCACTGTTGGTCATTGTCCTTTGGAACTGATTGTCTCACTTTATCAGAAGAACTGATCCATCCTTCATCAGACAAATTGCCAATTGCAACATTCTGATCTTCTTAGTTATATGATATATAGTAATGAAATGTATCTAGTTCTTTGGTGTTTTCCAAAACTCCTTATTTTCTGCAGGTTAGTAACCTATGCCAAGCAAACCCAAAGCTTGTACTTGAACATTCTGGTTCCTAGGTTGTACAGTTTTTATTTTGTCATGTTTACCAATAACCTTTCACGGTCCTCTCTGTTCTTTAAGCCCCTGCATTATATAAGGAACTGTGTTTCCATGTTTGAAACTGGTTTCTAATGGCCTTGCATTATTTCTTAATACTCATCAAATTCTGTAAGAAACTTTGGCTTTTCTGAAAGAATTTCTGTCTCTTTAGAGTGTATTAAATTGCTCCAAAAAAGATAAAGTTGATTGTAGTCTCTTCCAAAGTTGGGGGCTCATTACATTAATCTCAGAGCTTTAGGATTTCTATAAAGATGAACTGATGTGGGCTACATCCTCTGACTATCTGCAGTACTTATGTCCATGTTTCTCTTTGTTAAAATTCTTCTTTCATACAATTGCCTGCAGGTTTCATCTAGGTGGTCTTGCCATTCTAATAACATAGTGTCCTTAGTTTCCTGTAAAACAGACAATTGCACTATTTGCACCATGAATGGTGCTGAATGCTTTGCTAGGAATATTTTCATGCTTCCAACTTTTGTTCTAACAGTGTGTGTCTTCCTGTAAGTTTAGCTCCTGTCTATACTCGAAGTCTATCTTAGCTTGATACTTTGACACAAAACGTAAATGCTAGCGCACACTGAGATATTTCCAGATGGACTATCTGTGGTCTTGCATACAATCTATTGAATTCCATTAGGTACTCTTCTATTGAATGAGTTTCCTTTTTTATTGAATTTGTCAAAATCTGACCACACCTCATACGCATTTTGGTAACTCATGTTTTTGTTTCATTTTATCCACGCAAGTTAATAATTTATCTAAACCTTCAGCTGTGTTTGAATAATCAATCCCAATTCTGAAAGAAACATTCTTCCTTATTCTGCTTTCAGTGTAAGCCAAAGTGCCAAGGCCATACTTTGTTTCTTCTTCGCTAAAGAAGGAACGCGAGTCCGAATGATTCCTTCACTCTTCCATTGGTCATAAGGTTTGCATTCAGGAATGAGTAATCATAACCCGATAATTTAAGTAATGATTTGGCTATCTCTCTGGTGTTTTCTCTTTGGTTGGAATAATGCTTAGTTTTCAATCTTTGACTTACAAACAGCTGGCCATTCTCTGCTACCACTGTTAAACACTGCAAGTTAAAGGTTGTTAAGACAGAATCCAGACATATGCTTTTCTGGTCAGAGTACAATTCCAACTCTCATTGCCCCAAATCCAACACCACTGATTAATCTTTCCTCTTACATAACTATGGTCAAGTTCTCACCACCCCCCACCCCCTGCCCTTGAGATATTTTCTAATGAGAGATGTGTAATAACAGGTGGGACTTGAACCTGGGCTTCCTGGCTCAGAGGTACAGACATTACTACGCACCACAACAGCCATTTCTCACCCAATTACCCTCAATTAACATAGAGCCATCGACTGTTCCCTAATTCCACTTGACTTTAAGCATGCCTGATCAGACCTTATTGGATGATCACAGCTGGGGCCGCTGGGAACTATCTGATTTCTTAGACTAAATAGAAACATTGTTGTTGGTTTGCCCAGGTTTGAGGAATGCATAGACACTCAACTACAAGGAACGCAATTTTTATTTGGTAAGCATAAAGCTAACTTCGGGCAGGAGTTGTTCATCATGTGATCCAATGTCACTTAATCAAACCTGCAGGATGACGTCTAACCAACAATCCTGGGTAGAAATTCTCTGAGTTGATTTGGAAAAGAAGAATGTGAAAATTCCAAGTTACATATAACTACTTAAACAGTCACATACATCAGTGATAATTTACTTCCCAGTAAAGGAAATGAAGGTCTTGTTCACGCGTTTTACAATCTCTAAAGTATCTTATAGTGAATACAGCGCTGACATAAAGTGATGTTTGCAATTTTAATGGGGCATTTAATGACAGATCAGTACCTTGGGATATTACTGATGGCAGTTTGCTGATGTTTAGTTATTCAGTATATTGTATCCCTGACCTTTGCAGTTGAGCTGTGAGTAGCAGAAAAATAAAGAACTATAAATTCCAAGTAACCAAGATGACAGGGGCATTCAAAAAATGATCTGTGCTGCCTGTTTATCAGTATTAGTTCCTCTGACACTGGTGCAACTATACCCCAACAAGGGGTTGTCACATCTTCAGGAGGAGATATCAGGTTAGATTAAATCTTATTTTAAAAAAACCTTTCTTTTAAATGAAGTGTGTCCTTTTAAGAGAAAGAAAAAGCCTGCGAGTCAGTTTTTTGAGGGGGTGGACATCAGACGCAGAAAAAAATTAGTCAATGAAAAGCATCACTGCTGAACAATTAATGAACACAAGAAGGTGTTGACTCATCCTCCCATTTGGCAGATTTTAGCACCCAAAAAGCGGTGGCTTTGCAGATAAGAAGGCACTAATTCATCTTCATTTGTTGATGTTAATTGGAAGAACCTGTCAAGGCTAGTAGGAGGGGATTTATTGATGCAGTGGTTGCGATTTATAGGAGAAGCCCATTAAAACTAACAGCAATAAAGTACACCTGAAGTTTGCAATATCATGGAGAACAAAGAAAGCAATTACACAACAGCAAATACATTTAAGTTGCTGAATCTTTGGGAGTTTGCATGCATGCAAATTCATGATTGAATTTTAATTTTTAGCTCTTTAAGATATATGCTCCAGTGCATGGGAAAATTGGACCATGTATATAAAGCATACCTGATCCAATATCATGCATTTCATTATGTTAAAGGGAACACTCAAGGGAAAGTTCTTGTTGTTGATGATGTTGCCTGTTTTGCAAAAGGTATAATTAACCCTGTGAAGTGAGGATTATATGAGGTATAACTGCATTGATGACCCCAGGACCAAATATCCTGCCAGTCTCAACCATAAAAAGAAAGCAAACAACCTGCAAATGTAGGAAACCCAGAAGAAAAAACAGAAATTGCTGGAGAAATTCAGCAGGTCTAGCAGAGTTTGTGGAGAAAAAGCAGAGTTAACGGTTTGGGTCCAGTGACCCTTCTTCAGGAATGATAGGGGCTAGGAAAAGGTGGTATGTATGCTGCAGGTGGGTGTGGGCTGGGATGGCGTATGTGATAGGTGGATATGGTGCCCGGAGAGGGTGAGAACAGTAGTTGGGAAGACAAAAGAATGAATATTGTGAGCCAGGAATAAAGAAATAATAAGGACCATCAATGGGTGAAAATGGGTTGCTGTAATTAAAGCAGCCCATGTCATGACAGGGCCTGAGTTGTCAACATGGGTAATGGACAGGAAAAAGGTGCTCAAGCCCTAAAATTGTTGAACTTGATATTAAGTCCTGAAGGATGCAGGGTCCCCAAGTGGAAAATGAGATGCTGTTTGTCCAGCTTGCACTGAGCTTCGCTGGAGTGCTGCAGCAAGCCTAAGACAGGGATGTTGGCCAAGGAACAGGGTGGTGTGCTAAACGGATAGGCATCAGGAGGCTCAGGATCATTTTTGTGGACAAAACGTAGGTGTTGCGCAAAACAGTCGTCCAGTCTGTGTTTCATCTCAATAATGTGGAGGATACCATATTGTGAGCAGCCAATACAGTAGACTGCATTGAGTCAAGTACAGGTAAATTGCTGCTTCACCTGCAAGGTGTGTCTGGGACCTTGGATAAGAGGGAGGAAGTAAAGTGCTGCCACTTTCAGCAATTACATGGTAAAGTGCTGTAGGGCTGTGGGGAGGGGTTGGGAGTGGTTGAGAAGTGGACCAAGGTGTTCCAGAGGGAACAATCCCTGTGGAAGGTGGACAAGGGAGGGGAGGAGAATGGTGTCTGGTGGTGGCATCCTGCTGGAAGTGGTGGAATTGGTGGTTAATGATCCTCAGAATGTGGATGCTTGTGGGGTGGTAAATGAGGACCAGGTGGACCCTATCAGTATTATGGGAGTGAAGAGAAAGGGAGAGGGCAGAAGAGCACAAGGTGGGTTGGACATTGCTGAGGGTCCTGTCAACCACCCAAGGTGGTGAATCCTTGGTTGAGATAAAAGGTGAATATTTTTGAGAACCCCTGTTGAACATCAGAATTGAAGCAATAGTAATGGAGAAACTGGGAGAATGGAATGCAGTTTTTACAGGACGCAGGGTGTGAGGATGTACAGTCCAGGTAATCGTGGGAGAATGTGGGCTTGGGTGGCCAGGCTGTCCCTGGAAATGGAAACAGAGATATCGAGGTAGTGAAGGGACGAGTCAGAAATGGACCAGATGAAGGTGAGAGTGGGGTGGAAATTGGAAGGGAAATTGATATCCTTCCAGTATCACTGACTTACACGGCTTTGTTCCTCCCGTTCTCAATAACGTACTCCAGCTCCTCAAGTCTGACGTGTTTACAATTCTCCAATTCCTGAGTATCCCTGATTTTAATTGCCTTACCATTTACAGCCATATTTTCAGCTGCCTAGAACCTACCAACACAGTGGAAATTCCTCTTTAAGCCTCGATCTTCTTCTTTCAAGATATTGCTTAAAACTCGGCTCTTTGTTCTCTCCTAATAGCTCTTTGTGCAACTTCCTGTCAGATTTTTGATTACTCCTCTGTGAAGTATCTTTGCTATGGTAACAGTAGTAAATGCAAGTTATTGGTTTTCTTTTTCATTTTTTTCTGGGATATGTGCGTCGCTGGCTAGGCCAGCATCTGTTTTCCATTCTTTTGAGATGGTGACGGGAAGCCGTTTTCTTGATCCACTGCTGTCCTGTCAATGTGGTGTATGTACACTCTCAGTATTGTTGGGAAGGGAGTTACAGGATTTTGATCAGTGACAGTGAGGGAAATGTGATACAGTTTTAAGTCAGGATTGTATGAGGCTTGGAGGAAAACTTGCAGCTGGTATCTGTCCTGATAGAAGTTGCAAATTTGGAAGATGCTTTTGAAGAAGCCTAAGTGAATTGCTCCATTGAATTTTATTGCTGCCATTGTGTGTTGATGGAGTAGTGAGTGAATGTTTAATGTGGTATTTGGCATACCAATCAAGTGAAACTGATTTGTCCTGGATGGTTTTGAGCTCATGTGGTAAATATTCCTATCTGCACAGAAAATTGATGGGAGTCGCCTGTTGTTTTGACCACTAAACACAACAAACTGAGCTTCTGTGTGATGTAACTACATTACTCTATCTGGAGACATGTGACAGCAACTCAGCAAGAAAAGAAAACTTTGAGATGGTAAAGCAATGTTTAAATTTGTGCTGAAAATGAAGCAGAAGTATCTCAGCAACTCACCAGGAGCAAACCCTTGCGGCGTTGATAGACACAGAAAAACTATTGGCACCTCTATGGGCCAGTTGAAAATGTATAGTCAGTTAGTTTCAGGATCATTTTGCCCAGTTACAGGTTGGCCTGGGAGACAATAAGGACTGCAGATGCTGGAAGCCAGAGTCTATAGTTGTGAAGCTGGAAAAGTACAGTAGGTCAGACAGCATCAGAGGAGCAGCAAAGTTAAGATTTCGGGCTGAAACCCTTCGTCAGTACTTACAAAGTGTTTTGGCCAGAAACATTGCCTTTCCTGCTCCTTTGTGCTGTCTGACCTAGAACAAAGAACAAAGAAAACTTACAGCCCAGGAACAGGCCCTTCAGCCCTCCAAGCCTGTGCCGATCCAAATCCACTGTCTAAACCTATCGCCCAATTCCTAAGGATCTGTATCCCTCTGCTCCCCACCTACTCATGCATCTGTCCAGACGCACCTTAAATGAATCTACCGTGCCTGCCTCTACTACCTCTGCTGGCAACGTGTTCCAGGCACCTACCACCCTCTGTGTAAAGTACTTTCCGCGTGTATCCCCCTTAAACTTTTCTCCTCTCACCTTGAACGCGTGACCCCTCATTATTGAATCCCTCACCCTGGGAAAAAGCTTATCTCTATCAACCCTGTCTATACCCTTCATGATTTTGAAGACCTCAATCAGGTCCCCCCTCAATCTCCTTTTTTCTAATGAAAACAATCCTAACCTACTCAACCTCTCTTCATAGCTAGCACCTTCCATACCAGGCAACATCCTCGTAAACCTTCTCTGTACCCTCTCCAAAGCTTCCACATCCTTTTGGTAATGTGGCGACCAGAACTGTACACAGTATTCTAAATGCGGCCGAACCAAAGTCTTGTACAATTTTAACATGACCTGCCAGCTCTTATACTCAATACCCCGTCGGATGAAGGCAAGCATACCATATGCCTTCTTGACCACTCTATCCACCTGTGCAGCCACCTTCAGGGTACAATGGACCTGAACTCCCAGATCTCCCAGACCTGCTGTGCTTTTCCAGCTTCACACCTATAGATACAGGTTGGTCTAAGGGCCATTCGGCCCACACCCTACTGGTTGCTGCACATCAGCGCATACAACATTGCATGTAAAAATAGAAAGAGCACTAACAGCGGGGGTGCAGTGCATATTCTGTATTCCATCAGTTTTGCCACTGCAATGCCAGTTGCAAAGATTGTCCATGTGTTATTAGAATCCATTGTTTCAATGATGGATAAGGGGGTAGTTAAATTCTAAAAGGTGTCCGTCCAGCCTGATAATGTTAAAAATTAACATTTTGAGAAATAAAATTACAAATTGTCTTGATCTGCTCCGCAGCCTACAGTCATATTTTTCATGTTGTAGGAACCCAAAAGGCAAGAACTTCTTAACTCCAAGATTTAAGACAGACTTCCTAGTGCAGGAAGAACCCCTAGTTGCAAATATTGTAATCAGCCTGACTCACTGAAACCCCAGTAGATCATCCACCCAGTGATAGGTAATATCCTGACCGAAATCTGATTAAGTGATAATATATGAAGATGTAATTTTGAGTTTACTTTCATCAATCAATTCTGCTTTTACACAAAGCAAGTGAGAATCCAGTCCCTGTGATCATGACTTGTAAAGATGTCAACACATCCACATGGAAACGCTTTATTTACTTTATTACAAAAAAATACAGAAGATCTTTTGCCCATGATCACTGTGCAACTTCAAGGCTGTTCTCTTTATTGTCTGGTAAATTCAAATCAAGAAAACCAATACAGCTTTGATCTGTCCTCATAAAATAATCTTGTATGGGTTTTGAATACATTTGCAAAAAGGTTGTTCTCTTGTTCTTGGAACCCATTCAAAATAACAGAGGCAGGCATGTTACCCAACATTTGAAATGTTCATATGTTGCTGTCACATGGTACGTTTTTAGAGTTCCCGAGGCCAAAACACTCTCATTTGAAAAAAACGTAATAAGCAAATTGTTATAACTGTAGCCAACAACTGAAACACAGTGGCTCAGTGGTTAGTAGCATAGCACAGGGACCCGGGTTTGATCCCAGCCTTGGGCGACAGTCTGTGTGGAATTTGCACATTCTCCCCCTGTCTGGGTGGGTTTCCTCTGGTTTCCTCCTACAGTCCATGGATGTACAGTTTAGGTGGACAGGCCATGGGAAATTGTGCAGGCTAGGTGGATTAACCATGGGACATGCAGGGTTATACGGTAGAGGCATGGGTCTGGGTGGGATGCTCTTTGGTGGGTCAGTCTGGACTTGTTGGGCTGAATGGCCTGCTCCCACACTGTAAAGATTCTATGATTTGCAAATTGCAGTCTGTCTCCCACTTTCTGATCCAGATTGGAATTGCCTTCACAAAACAATGTACAATTCTCTTTTAACATTCTCAGGCAGCTATCTCTGAATGATGTTGGAAACGCTGTGTTAAAGAGCATTGTCACTTTGTAAAAGGGAGAACAAACACTCATCAGCACTATAAACAGAAAAGTATACGGCCATGCAGCTGCTGATACACTGATGTCTCTGTGTTGGTAATCATGGCTGCCACTACTACTTTTGAAACTTTAATTTAAAACTAACACTGTAAAGTGATGAATTGCTTTACTACTAAATCACAAGTAAAAATTTCCTTTACAACTGTATGGTTGTCCTGAATTCCCTCAGAACGTTTCCCGTATCTCCGTAAAAGAAGGAATGAGGCACTCAGAAATACGTGGAAACAAACTCTTAAGGGATATGATCCCTCTTTTTCACTTCTAGCTAAAATCCATTCACGTTGATCTTGCCCATTCTTCGAAGTTTTTTAAACTGACCATCACTAAACAAGTTAACCAAAGCAAAATGTGGGAGGCACGGTCAGGAACTTTGCAGACGACACTATAATTGGCTGTGTAGTTGATGGTGAAGGGGATTGCTGTTGACTGCGGTTTTTAAAAAAGTCTCTCATGGGACGTGGATATCGCTAGCTGGGCCAGCATTCATTGCCCATCCCTACTTGCCCTTGAGGAGGCAGTGATGATCCGCTTTCTTGAACCGCTGTGTTCAAGATGACATCAATGCTTTTGCTGAGTGAGTGGAAAACTGGCAAATGGAACTCAGTCCAGAGAAGTGTGAGGTTGTGCATTTGTTGAGGTCAAATAAAGCAAAAAGTATTCAAAACAAGAGGATTTGGGCGGGGTAGAGGAAGTGAAAGACTTTGCAGTGTATGTCCACAGGGCAGGACAGGTAGATAAGGCATGTTAGAATGCTTTCCTTCATTGACAGAGATATTAAATACAAAAATATGCAGCGATGGTTAGCCACAGCTGAGATTTTGTGCATCATTTTCTGGTCACCATATGAGAAGGACCTAACTGTTCAAAGGAAATGTTGGATCGGATAAGTTTTCCTTGGAACAGGAGGAGGCTGAGGTGTGATGTCATTATGTATACAAAATAATGAGGGACTTGAATAGAATGGACAGGGCAGAGCTGCTTCGCCTGGTGGAAAGGTCAGTTATCAAAGGCACAGATTTCAGGTGATTGTTAGAAGGATTAGAAAGGATACGAGGAAACACTTTACCACCTGGAAGGTTGTGGTGCCTGGAATTTGCTACTGATTTGGTGCTTGATATGGAAACACCGAACTCATTTCAAAGGAATTTGGATCTGCACCTGAAGTGCTGTAGCCTGCAAGGCTATGGACCAGATGCTGGTATTAGAATGTGCAGCTACTTTATTCATCCACCTGGGCTGAATGGACTCTTTTTGTGCTGTAACCTTTCTCTGGTTGCATGGTTGTACAGTGTAAGCTCAAAGAAGTATAAGCTCAAAGAAGTGTAAGTACAAACTGCTGGGTGTTCATCCTTTTGATTGAATCATTCTTCAGTATGTTTGATATACTTGCATTAATACCAAAGCTTTGCCATAAGATTTAAACAAGATATTTTACCTCATTGAGACAGCCAGGAAGGAGAGTACACCTTTCCAGTCAACAAAAACAGGTCAAGGTGACAAATGGATAACAGTAGGATTTAGAAAACCGAGGAACCCTGAGACCTTTGTAGAATTGAAGGCCTTAAAACAAAAACTGGGGAGAATTCTCACACTGTTCGAATCCTTCCAATATCCAAAGGATAACATCTTCACTACCTCAACTAGCACTGCTGCCCAGAGATTTCATGGCTCACACTCTGTCTTTTTGCTCAAGGTTTCAATTGTTTAACCATGTAATGGAGAGCATACCTACACTACATGCTATCTCGGCAACGTAAGATTGGAGGAATGTTTAACAATTGCAGTAATGAATGGATCATGCACAACGTAATTAGAATAATATTTAATTCAAGCAAGCTTTATGGAGAAGCATATTGCACCTTTTATTTCCATGCTGATTTGAAATTAAACCAATTGAAGAGAACAATGCAGTGGCAGATGAGGCATTGAATAATAATTGAGACTGGAGCCATAGCTTGATGTAATAAATGTAATTAAGTTATAAAATTGCTTGGCCCAGTTTGTAATTTCACTGTTGTGTGTTGATTATCTGGAAGTTTTCAATGAATCATTACTCATCAGATGACACTTTTTATTGACATAGAGATTTAGTTATTTTTCTTGGAATACGGACATGTCCCATTGTTGCCTTTCTGTACTTGAACCACTCCAATATTAAAATTGGCACCGAGGTTCATGGAGACAATGGCCAGTCCAGTGAGCACTGTGTTCAGATACCAATTTGCCCAAAGAATCTTAGCAGCCATTTCAAATCTATTACCAAATTTAGGAAGGAATTTGTTAATAGAGGAAGAATCAGCATTGATCAGGCAGAGTTTTCAGCAGTTTAACAGGATATAATCGGGAAGTGTTGGAACTGCAAAGCTTCTGGGTACTCAGATTATATTCACTGCTTCTGAAAAGGGTGCTGCACTTTCTTTTGTCATGATAGCATAAGCATTGCTGCATGAGGTAAAATACTCTGCTGGAGGCAAGATCACGTTAGAGTCAATTTGTGTACCAGAATTTATGGCAATGCATTGAACCAGATTCTCCCAACATTAATGTGTCTAATAATCAATAATATATTTGTATGAAAATATTTGAGTTGTATAAATGGCTTTTATTACACTGAACAGTCCCCCCGTGTAGAATCGTTGATTATAAATTTAAAATTATATAATTATTTGCAGAGGACATTGGATAGGCCAATCAGCTAGAAATTGCATGGCATGACAGTAAAACAAACTAAAATATAAAACAAAATTCAGAATCAGCATCATAGTGAGTAAGAAAAATAGTAAAAAATAAGTGATAAGAAAGTGGGCTTTGTAGTACCTGTCATTTGGGCACGACCGCTACAATTCAGAGATCAAATTAGCATGCACAATGAACGAGCACTGACTTTGGGTTTTCCTGCTAATTAGCAAACACTGAATTCAATACTATGACAGACAGTGCATTCATTCCTTTGAATTTTTAATTTTGCTGTTGCATTTCAGTGTTTGGATTATACTGTGATTACGTTGTAGGTAAGGATGGTTGACATGTAACAGATGGGAAATTATGGGTTGAGCTTCATTGATCAAATATTTCATTGATCTGAAGGATTAAAGCTGGTTGAAAAGGTCCTGGTGAACAGAAGTCAGACAGCAATAAAATCTAGTGGTGTGAAAACAAATAACTGGATGTGTAGGGACAGCAAAATTAAATATTTAGTCAAAGAAGGCTGAAACCACATGGGCACAGCTCTGCCATATATCAGGCTGGACACTCAATAGGCACGTGTATAGTTAGTGTCATTGGATATATGCAGAGCAGGCAATTCATTATTGCCTGTTAGTGGTGTGATTATAGAGCAAAATATCAAGCCAAGGCCTTAAATAACCGTGTAGAATGGAACATAAGTTGCAGAAAGGAACTCTGTCCCTGCATTGTCATCAGCTCTATTTAAAGGGATCATCAGCTATTACTGGGTTGTTTTCAGTTCGATTTATTGAGGCTATCACTCTGACTTTGTTTCTAATTTCTCCCCTCATGGATATGAGCCTCGCGAGGCAGCAATTGTTGGCCATCTCTAGCTGCCTTTGAACTTAAGGGGAGATAACATGGTGATTATATGACTGGACAATTAACCCAGAGCCCCATGCTAAAATTGGCAGACGGTGATATTTTAAAAAAATCTGAATTAGTAGCTCGTCTAATGGCCATTGTTGATTGCCATGAAAACTCAACTGGTTCACTAATGACTTTCAAGGAAGGAAATCTCCTGTTCATACTTGATTTGGCCTGCCTATGACACCAAATCCACAGCAACATTGTTGACTCCTGAGTGGCCTCTGAAATGGCCCAGTAAGCAGTTGTATCAAGCTGCTACAAAGTCTAAACAAAGGAATTAAACCAGACGGATCATTTGGCATTGACCTTGGCACCAGAACAACAAGTTAATGCAGTTCTGCTGACCATTTAAAACCTTCCCCCATTATTAATCTCTGGTGAGCTTTCCCACAAACTAGTGAAGCAATAACCTGACATAAGCATACTCATGGAATCAAACCTTGCAGGTAATGTCCTAGACACCACCATCATCATCCCAGGGCAGGATGGACCCATCTGAGGTGGTAACGCTGTGGTATACAGTCAGAAAGGAGGGTCAGGGACTTCTCTGCATTTTCTGTAGATCGCATGAACTATCATAGAATCATAGCATCCCCATAGTATGGAAACAAGTCATTTGGCCCATCGAGTCCACCCCGACCCTCTGAAGAACATCCCACCCAGGTCGACCCTCGGCCAAGGAAACCTCCTACTGATCACTACCTACCCTCATCCACCCCTCAGCTGATAGATCAAAAGCCCTACATGTTGAGTGCCACTTGAAGGAGGTACTGAGGGTGGCAAAGGCACAGAATGTACTCTGGATGGGGGATTTCAATGTACTCTACCAAGGATGATGTGCTACCACCACAACTGACCATACTGGTTGCATCCTAAAAAAAATGCATAGCTGCGAGACTCAGTCTGTGACAGATGGTAAGGGAACCAACAAGAGAAAACTTGATCATGTCCTTACCATGTTGCAGAGGTATCCATCTATGACAGTATCAGTAGGAGTGACTACAACACAGTCCTTGTGTTGTCAAAGTCCCATCTTCACATTGAAGATACCCTCCATTATCTGGTGTGGCATTTATCACCAGCTAAATTGTTTAGAATTCGATCAGATCTAGCAAGTCAAGACTGGACATCCCTGACGTGCCAAGAGCTATAAGCAACAGCAAAATAATATTCAAACTTTCCTGTAACTTCATGGCCTGTCATATCTCCCACTCTGCCATTAGCATTAAAGCCAGAAGGACAAGCTTGGTTCAATGAAGAGTGCACGATAGCATGCGGTGTCAATCTTGTGAAGCTACAACACGGGACTATTTGTAAACCAAACAGCAGGAACATGCAGTGGACAATGCTAAGTGATCTCATAAACAAGGGATCAGATCTAAGCTCTGCAGTCCTGCCACACCTGTTTTGAATGGTAGTGGACACTTAACAATCAACCAGAGGTGCCAACTCCACAAATATCCCCATCCTCAATGCTTCAGGAACCCAGCGCATCATTGTAAAAAACAAGGCTGAAGCAATCACATCATTCTTCTGCCAGAGATGCCAAGTAGATGATCCATCATTGCTTCTCCTGGAGGTCCCCAGCATCCCAGATGCCAGTATTTAACTGCAACAACCACAAAAACAAAGTTGCTGGAAAAGCCCAGCAGGTCTGGCAGCATCTGTGAAGGAAAAATCAGGGTTAACATTTCAGGTCCAGTGAGCCTTCCTCAGAACTCTTCCAGCAACTTTGTTTTTGTTCCTGATTTACAGCATCCACAGTTCTTTCAGATTTTAGCCAATATTTAACTAATTCAATGCACTCCACATAATATTATGAAACAGTTGGAGGCACTGCATATTACAAAGCATATGAGCCCTGACAACATTCCAGTGCTCCAGAACTAGCTACACTCCTACCAAGCTGTTCCAGTACAGCTGCAACACTAGCAACTATTTGGCAACATGGAAATTGCAAGGTATGTTCTGAGCAGAAAAAGCAGGGCAAGTCCAACCCGGCCGATTATTGCCCCATCAGCAAGGTATTGCATTTTGGTAAAACAAACAAAGGGCAGGACTTATACAGTTATTGGAGGGCCCTGGGGAGTGCTGTAGAAAAGAGAGAATAGAGACTATTTTCTGAAAGGGGAAAGGTTTTGGAAATCTGAAACACAAAGGGACTTTGGAGTCCGAGTTCAAGATTCTCTTAAGGATAACATGCAGGTTCAGTTGGCAGTTAGGAAGGCAAATGCAATGTTAGCATTCATTTTGAGAAGTCTAGAATACAAGAGCAGAGATGTACTGCTGAGGCTGTATAAGACTCTGGTCAGACCACATTTGAAATATTGTGAACAGTTTTTGGCCTTGTATCGAACAAAGAATGTGCTGGTCTTTGAGTGAGCCCAGAGGAGATTTAAAAGAATGATTCTGGGAATGAAGGGCTTGTCAAATGAGGAGCAGTTGAGACTCTGGGTCTGTACTTGATGGAAGTTAGAAGGAATAGGGGGGATCTGACTGAAATTTACAGGATACAGAGAAACTTGGATAGAGTGGACATGATGTTTCCACTAAAAGGAGAGTCTAGGACCCAAGGGCACAGCCTCAGATGAAGGGACGACCCTTTAGAATTGATAGAAGGGATTTCTTCAGTCAGACGGTGGTGAACCTGTGGAACTCATTGCTACAGAGGCCTGTGGAGGCCAAGTCATTGACCGTAATTAAGTCTTGATTAGTAAGGGGATCAAAGGTTATGGGGAGAAGGCAGGAGAATGGGGTTAAGAAACATATCAGCCATGATTGAATGGCGGAGCAGACCCATTGGGCGAAATGACCTAATTTTGTTCCTTTAATTTATGGTCTTTTGATCTTACCAAGCCATACAAAAAGGCAACAAAGAATCCAAGTTTTCCCCTGGAGGGAAAGGACCTTGATACAGCCGTATCTCCTTCCAATCAAACACAGGGACTGACCCATTGAAGGCCACGATCTCTCAATTTAGACTTTCAGCAAGAGGCTTCCTGTTTATCTAAGGGATGTTTCATCCCATTTGTGGTCCTCCATGGTTTTGTCTGTGCACCTGAGACCTCCCTAGTCTAGCACCACCAGATTTTCCATGCTCACATAGGGGGCTCCCTCTCCACGTAGAAACACTGACCAGGAATTAGTTATTCTCTCAGAATAAACCTCAGGCTGGATATTTCTTCAGACATTTCTTCAGCCAGAGAGTGGTGGGCCTGTGGAATTCATTGCCATGGAGCGCAGTGGAGGCCGGGACGTTAAATGTCTTCAAGGCAGAGATTGATAAATTCTTGATCTCGCAAGGAATCAAGGGCTACGGGGAGAGTGCAGGTAAGTGGAGTTGAAATGCCCATCAGCCATGATTAAATGGCGGAGTGGACTCGATGGGCCGCATGGCCTTACTTCCACTCCTAGGTCTTATGGTCTTATGGATATTGAGAATTTAGGCAGAAATCATGCCTGCAATTAATCCCCCAAAACGAGGACAGTCTTCCGGTTTGCTACCACTTTCTGTCAAATCCACAATCTAAAAATGCAGAACGTAGATCTGCTCAGAAATCTATTTGAAGAATGGGGTCAATTTAAGTTGCTGTATGCTGTAACTAAATGTGAACCTAATGCTTTTCTATTGCTGTCAGTAAACTGGCTGACAACTAATGCAGGGAAATCTGTCACAGCAAATGCAGTATTTTGTTTCTACACATAGCAATTCTGTTGCCACCTTCAAACTCAATTGTCATTGACTGTGTCCTGACTGTCTTATTTACCAGTTATCCACTGCACACAAAAAGTCAATGTTCTTGACATGTTGACAGGTGTCATTTGATTTAATTCCCATCGCATTTGCCACCTTTCACTTACAGTACAAAACCATTCACTTTGTCACTAATTGACACTAAATTGGCAATCTCATTCAGAGACTGTCTGGGCTGTCGAATTGAAAAGTGGCACTGTAGTACAGAAGAACGTGTTGTACAACAAATGGAATTGTTTGGACTCTACTGAATCCCTTTTGGAAATCCAAATAAGTGATATCTACTGGATTCTCTGCATCAATTCTACTTGCTACACCCCTCACAGTGTTCTAACAAGTTTGCAAAACGCAATTTCCCTTTCATACACCCATGTTAACTCTGTCAACTTGTATTAAGACTTTCTAAATATCCTATTCCTACCTGTGTGGTGGCAAAGTGGTTAGCACTGCTGCCTCACAGCACTAGGGACTTTGGTTCAATTCCACCCTCAGACGACTGCCTATGTGGGATTTGCTCATTCTCCCCATGTCTGCGTGGGTTTCCTCCAGGTGCTCTGGTTTCCTCCCACAGTCCAAAGATGTGCAAGTTAGGTGGATTGGCCATGCTACATTACCCGTAGTGTTCAGGGATGTTTAGGTTAGGTACATTCGCCATGGGAAATGCAGGGTGAGAGGGTCTGGATGGGATGCTCTTTTGAGGGTCGGTATGGATTGTTGGGCCAAATGGCCTGTTTCCACACTGTGAGGATTCGATGATCGATCTACCTCTATAAAATGAAATCTAGTATTTTCCAAATGAACAAATTAGACTGTCTGGTCTGTAGTTTCTGGTCTCTGCCTCCTTCCTTCCTTGAATAGTTACACTTTCAAATTACAAGCCATACATCTGCTATCTCTGCAGCTACACCTTTATGGTGCTCGGGTGCAAGCCATCAGGTGCAGGGGTCTTCATGGCCTTTAGTCTCATTAGTTTCCCAATATTTTTTCTCTGTTATTGTGATTGTTTTAAGTTTTTCACTCCCTTTTGCTGCTTGATTTTTTTACTGTTCTTGGGATGCTTCTCATCTCTTCTACTGTGAAGAGAGATGCAAAATACTTGTTGAAAGGCAGTGCCATTTTTTGTTCCCGTTGTTAATTCCCCAGGCATTTTAGTGCATGCTTGCAAAGCTCAAAATATTGAGTCCAACTTTCAATGTGATTTTGAATTCAATAACATTGGCTAAATAATCATGAAGGCTCGAAGATTACCAATTTAAGATTATCAGTCAGGCTCACAGTGTGGAAAACCTGCACATGCTGGAAGCTGCATGTGTTAATGTATAGAGCTCTGTTCTTTGTGGACAGAAAGAACATGCATGCACACTGCACTTGTTTCAACTCAACAAAACAGGTCACATCCCATTGCTAGTTTCATTTGCCAATTGGTCAATCAGCTTTAATTTTTTTTAAATTGGCAGTTAGTCATCGGTCATCATCTCATCGGTGCATTTTCCACAGCAGCACCTCTACCAATCAGATTCCACTTGCCAACCAATCAGCACTTTCCATTCATGCAGTATAAATATTATTTCCTCTTTATTGGTGTCTTTACGAATTGTGTGCTAGATGAAAATCTTTAATAAAATCTGTCTTTTGTCAGCAGTACTCAAGTTCCATGCTACAAAACAACTCCCAAGAAATTAAATTGGATTGAGTCAACTGCATGTGATCTAAACTGGTAATTCGGTAGGCTTAAGGCTTTGTTTTGAAATTTAGACAAAATATTTGAGCCTCAAAACTGCTTTCAGGTTCCATGTGAACTCACTTAATATACTCTAAACAAACTTCTTGCTCTTTTTTGAGCAGAAATATGGACCTATTTATTTTAAATTGATCACTTTCGCCACTGAAGAAGCAAAGGGAGGAAACTGTTACAATTGCGTTTATCAGTAACGTTGGTGATTGTAAATTTTGCATGTGTATACCTGGTCTGTGTTCTTATGTGGAACATCGTGGTTGACTTTTGTAATGTACTAACAAGATTATTTAGAATTGTGTAGCTAAAGGTTTTTACATTGACAATGAGTGTTGTATTTGTAACCAAACTGCATATTAATGAGAACTTTGTTCAGGTTGAGAACTTTATAGCATTGCCAACACTTGACAGATAACATGTAGACAACTCATAATGAGAGAATTTTTTATCAAGATGGAGAGTGCGGCAGTTGAATCGGAAACTAGGATGCTGAACCTTAATAAGGGAAACTATGAAGATATGAGGTGTGAGTTGGCCTTGGTAGATTGGGGGGAGTTGCTTAAAGGGATGACAGTGGATAGGCAACGGCAAACATTTAAGGAATGCATGCGGGAACTGCAAAAACTGTTTATTCCTGTCTGGCACAAAAGCAAAATGGGTAAGAGGGCCAGTCCATGACTTACAAAGGAAATTAGAGATAGTATCCGATCCAAGGAAGAAGCATACAGATTGGCCGAGAAAAATAGTAAATCTGAGGATTGGGAGCATTTTAGAATACAGCAAAGAAGGACCAAGGGATTGATTAAGAAGGGGAAAATATAGTATGAAAGTAAGCTTGCACAGAACATAAAAACTGACATGAAGAGCTTCTATAGGTACGTGAAGAGAAAGAGGTTGGTGAAGACAAATGTAGGTCCCCTACACACAAAAAGGAGGGAATGTATAATAGGGCACAAAGAAATGGCTGAGCAACTAAATACATACTTTGGTTCTGTCTTCACAAAAGAGGACGTAGATCAGATACCAGAAGTGCTGGAGAATGCAAGAGTTAGTGAGAGGGAAGAATTGAGGGGGATCAGTATTAGTAGAGAAATGGTGATGGGAAAATTGATGAGATGGAAGGTGGATAAATCCCCAGGGCCTGATAATTGACATCCCAGAATAGTTAAGGACGTGGCTGTAGGAATAGAGGATGCATTGGTGGTCATCTTCCAGGATTCTGTAGATTCTGGAACAGTCCCTGCAGATCAGAGGGTGGCTAATGTCACTCCAATATTCAAAAAGGAAGGTGGACAGAAAACAGGGAATTATAGACTAGTAAGCCTAACATTGGTAGTGGAAAAAATTCTCAAATCCATTTTCAAGGACATTATAATGGAGCATTTCGAAAGCAGTGGTAGGATCAGACAGAGTCAGTATGGATTTATGAAGGGGAAATCAGGCTTGACAAATCTTTGGAATTCTATGAAGATGTAACTAGTAGAGTTGACAAGGGGGAGCCAGTCAATGTGGTATATCTGGACTTTCAGAAGGCATTTGACAAGTCCCGCATGAGAGATTATTGGACAAAATAAAAGTGCGTGGGATTAGGGAACTGCATTGAGATGGATTGGAAACTAGTTGGCAGAGAGGAAACAAAGAGTAGGAATAAATGGGTCCTTTTCAAATTGGCAGGCAGTAACTAGTGGGGTGCCACAGGGATCAGTGCTGGGACCCCAGCTATTCACAATCTATATTAATAATTTGGATGAGGAAACAAAATGAAATATCTCAAAGTTTGCAGATGATACCACGTTGGGTGGGAGGGTGAACTGTGACAAGGATGCAGAGATCTTTCAGCATGATCTGGACAGGTTGGGTGAGTGAGCAAATCAATGGCAGATGCAGGATAATTTGGATAAATGTGAGGTTATTCACTTTGGAAGCAAAAACAAGGAGGCAGATTACTACCTGAATGGCTGTAAGTTGTGAGAGGGGAGTGTTCAGCAGGACCTGGGTGTCCTTGTGCACCAGTCACTGAAGGTAAGCATGCAGGTGCAGCAGGTTTTGAGTACAGGAGCAGGGATGTGTTGTTGCAGTTATATAGGGCCTTGGTGAGGCCACACCTACAATATTGTGTGCAGTTTGGACTCCTTTTTCTGAGGACAGATGCTCTTGCATTTGAGGGAGTGCAGTGAAGGTTTACCAGGCCAGAATGGGATGGTGGGGTCTGACGTACGAGGAGAGATTGACAAGGTTAGGATTGTTTCCGCTGGAATTCAGACAAATGAGGGGAAATCTCACAGAAACTTATAAAATTCTAACAGGACTAGACAGGGTAGATGCAGAGAGGATGTTCTCGATGGTGGATGTATCCAGAACCAGGGGTCACAGTCTGAGGATTCAGGGTTGATGATTTAGGATGGAGATGAGGAGACATTTCATCACCCAAAGAGTGGTGAGCCTGTGGAATTCATTACCACAGGAAGTAGTTGATGCCAAAACATTGAATGTATTCAAGAGGCGGCTAGATATAGCACTTGGGGTCAATCGGATCAAAGTTATGGGGAGAAAGCAGGATTAGGCTATTGAGTTGGACGATCAGCCATGATTGTGATAAATGACGAGAGGGCCGAATGGTCTCCTCCTGCTCCTGTCATCTATGTTGCTATGTAACACTTGCAATTGACACAAATTTACACTTGTTGATATTTAATATTTTGATATGGCTTTTCAGCTTTTACACTTCCAATATGAAGGAAATAATCTTTATTTTAACAGGGGCTATAATCTTCCCAGCCCCTGAATGGCGTGGGCAATGGCAAGAAAGTTGGGAGAATTGCATGAGATAGCGAGGGAGGAACTTCTTGATGTTGAGAGGAAGAAGTTCCATTTTCCAACCAAGTGCTGAATGGCGAGATGAGATGTTGGTTAGTCAGTGCTGGGAGGTCTGTTTGCAAGCAGTAACATCCTCAAAATTATGTGATCATTTATAACCAGTTTCCTATTTTCCCATCAGCCATATAGAGACTACATGATGACGATCCCAACATGAAAGTGAGAGGGGTAACCTGGAGACTCCAGCTCACCATTTGCTCCTCTGGACCTTCATCAGTCATCAGTATCTTATGGGTATGCTTCATGGGCAGCATGCACTGCCACCTCCCTATCTAGCAGGACATTTAGATTCCTGTGAGCAAAAGGGTGTGTTGGGTGGGGTTGGGAGGCGGTGGGGGGGGGCGGAGTCGGACATGAGGGGGTGGGAATTTCTACCCATCTCATGCAGTTCAAAAGAATCATGCAGGCAGCTGCAGGCTGTCAGCCTTTGATCAGGTGCATGGCTGACCATTTAAAGGTGGCACTAATGCCAGGAGTCCCGGGACGTTATAGCAATGGTCAGTACTCCCACCTGCATGCAAGGGAGAATACAAGTGGGGTGTCATGGGGTGTGGTGCAGAGGTGATGATGCAAGTCTGGGATGATAGTGTGAGAAAATTCACTAGGACTCACAGAGGGAAACCCTCCTTGAAACCCTGCAAAATTGTCATGGTAAAATTCAGCCCAGTGTGTTTTGTATCCTCAGCATGTACCAAGAGAGTTCACAGTCAATAACTTACCTGAAGTGCAGTCATTGCTGAAAAGAGCACTCCACTGGAATGCTTTAACATACCAGTGTGAATTATACCCTGACGTTTTTGATGCTGAAATCCAGGTCCTTCCAACACAGAGGCGAGAGTGCTATCAATAAACTGAACTAATGCTATGAAGTGTGGAGATTTGAAAAAGTTATAGCCACAAATTTTCCAAGTAAATTATTTTTTGTGTAATGATATTAAATGCTTTGAAAAATTGTTATAGGTCAACATTTTCTGGTAGGAAAAACATGGTCTTTGAAAATAAATATCACCCTGTGCTAAAAGTGAAACACCATTTAGGCTTGAACATTCTGGTCTGTTTTCTAGTTAAAAACAATATCTTGTTTATGTAATTTTCTCTAGATTTATTTATACATTGCAGTGTGTGGATTTTATCAGTGATCTCTGTGGAAATCAGTTCTGTAACTGTGCTGAAATAGAACAATCTCACCTTTACTTTGTTATTAAATGACACTCTGATAGGTTGACACCAACTAAAGTCTGAGCCCTGAGGAATTTTCAACCTGATTAAAATATCCAATCATTCAGGTAGTGGAGAGTCACAAAAATCTTTTCCACTAGAGTTGCCTCAAATGCACTTGTTCGTGAATGTGGATAAGGGAAGTTACTTGAAAAGCTGCAGTTCAGGTTCTTTCTTGGCTTCTTAAATCCACTGTTCAAGGCCCAAAGGTAGTAGACATAAGTGGGCCTGGGTCTCAAATGAACAGAAGCATGTCATGATATGTATGGCATGAATGGAACCCCTTGCACAAGATGAACATTGTCTCTTTCCTGAAGTGTTATGGACCAACAAACACACATAAGCTGTGTATCATATTCTCCTGGACACTATGAAAGCATTCAAACACACTTTTAGCAATCCGATAATGTTAAAACGGCCAGTTGAATTCAACAATGAGAAAAATAGTCACATTTGTGCTACTAATAATGGAAGCAACCTGCATAGGGCTTAGTTTACACTATACTTAAACAGTTCTGATCAAATTACAAAGCTTGAACTCTTGCCTTCCCCGGATTGTTTGGTTGAAATTTAAAGAATAAACTGACATCGAATCAAGTCGACCTACCATTCTTACAGTAGGATTGTTGTTGGGTATGAGACTTAAATGGGGGAACATGTGGTACAAATAGTCTTCTGCTGGAACAATTCTATATTACCCTACTGTACTTGAAAACACAGCAAAGATTATAGGGTTCTTGATATGAGACAGACATTCATAAGGATAGGAGTAAGCCGTTTCTCCATGAGTCAGTGGGATCACGACTGATCTGAATCCAGCTCCATTCATCTATCTTGGTTTCTTGTCTCTTGATTCACTTTGCTACCAAAATCCATTGATCTCAGAGTTGAATTGATTAATGGAGCTGCATCAATTTTTTTTTGGGCATGTGAGAGACCTCCACACTTCTAACATCCTTTATATGAAGAATTGTTTCTTAACTTCTGACCAAAATGGTGAGGCTCTGCTTTTAAGATAATGCTTCGTGTCTTAGACCCCCATACCAACACAGAGACACTTCTCTCTGAACCCTAATTTACACCTTAAAAGACCTTAACACAATACCATTGAACTTAAGTCTTGATTGTTCTAATTGTTTCTCATTTTTCACCTTCCGTGCACTTAAATGCGTCCAAACATTTCCCAGTTTGCTCCTTCTTCAAAACTAAAATTATATTTTTAGGCATGATCTACCCTTTATGAATCTATGTTGGCTCTCTCTAATTAGCTCAAATTTCTTTAAGTGTTCAGTCATCTGTCCTTAATTAAAAATTTCAATAACTCCCTCGCAACAGATGTTCGACTAATAGGTTTCTAATTTCTTTGTCTCACTGTCTTTCACCTCTTTTCAATAACGGATATTAATCAATCCTATCAATAAGATAAAGTGTCTGCTAATCTTTTATTGTTTTTGGCTTGTTTGTGCAGGATATTTGGTCAGAGTCCAAATCAATGCACATCAGAACTTTGACCAGCATGAGATTGCTTTGATGGTCCAGCAGTCAAAGATGGAGAGTCTTGACTTGTGTCTCATTGGTAATTTGAATTCTTAAATACTTCAAGGATATGAAGTAGTTTTTGATGTAGTTTGCCTCTAAACCTGGCAATAATATCACTGAAGGCGGTAAGTTAAGCAGGATGATTAGCCCCTTTGAGATATGTGCCTCTCAGACAACTTAATGCATTAATTCAAATATTCCTCATTGGGGGCAACAATTGATTTCATTGCCTACGTCTGCCTTCACTGAGGGAAGCTGCTGAAGGTATAGATAATGATCAACATCTGCAAGGATCGTACCTTGAAAGTAATCAATAGGCGGCAGTGTTTTGTTGAGGGAACTGATTGGAAGGGCATCAATGTTTTCTGAGTGTTTGGTGGAAGACCCATTTTCTCTTCCAAGAAAGCATGGAGCTTGGTCCAGCCAAGTGAGGAGCAGCAGAATGGCTCCTTTTGTTTTCTACATTTCAGTTAAGGTATCCTGACAGAATTTGTCTACCATCATGGAGAACACAACTGCTTAAACAGTTCAGACTCGTTCTTTTTCCCTGCACCGAAGAGATTGACTTACCAAGACCAGCGAAATAAGTTTGGCCTTTATTCATTAGAGTTTAGAAGAATGGCGGTGATTTTACTGAGACATACTCGAAGATTCTAAGAGAATTTGACAGGATCGATGTTGAGACATGATCCCACTAGTGGGGGGATCTCAAACTAGGGGACATAGTTACAGAATAGTGGGTGCTCATTTAAAACTGAGATGCCACTATCCAGAGCATAGTGAATTCTCCCAGTTTTCTACCCCAACAAGTTTTGGAGGTTAGATTACTGAAGGAGTTAAAGTGGAGGCAGACAGATTTTTGAGATAACAAGTTGAGAAATGCGAGAACGGGCAGAAGACAGAAGTTCCAACGTGGGGAAGATCAGATTGAGTGGTTGAATGGCATACTCCTGCTCCTATTTCTTATGTTCTTGTAGGTTTTAGAAGGAAAAGGAATAATATTTACTGTGCTGGGTGAGTTTGGTCAATGTTGCCAGATCCTGCAGCAAAATAACTCAAAATGTTGAAGGATGATCTTTGTCTTTTCCTCCAAAGTTCTCCCTGCAGCATTTGACTATTCAGAATTCAGGCCGGGCACACACTTGTAGAACAACTGAAGGGTGAAAGAAACCGCTAGTCTTAAGACAAGTATTACAATTGCAAGGTAGAGCCACTGTTGTGCAAATACCTACAAGCAGCTCTTTTAATGTGGGAACAGGAGAAGACTGAGTAGAATATGGGTCACATTTAACCATGGAATAGTGATTTTTTTAAAAAAGTCCTTAGACTGTTAGACTCAATAAATGGCAAATTAAATTTGCATCAAGCATTTCCAGATATCTCTCTTTCCATCTCCCATTCCCATTCCCATGCCCAGTCATCTGTAACCTTTTAAACTGGTAAAATGAAATTATTTATGCTAAGTGCCAATCTGTATCAATTCTGATTTCAGAATTGGCTGTATCTTGACTTTGGCTTTGACAGATAAAGTAATTGACGACATGAAGCACTTGCCTCTCTATCTTCCCAAATCCCACCTGCTGCTGCTATTGGGAAGTTCTGCAATTTGTTATAAAACAGTCATGCTT
Source organism: Ginglymostoma cirratum (assembly GCA_024137785.1). Taxonomy (NCBI): domain Eukaryota; kingdom Metazoa; phylum Chordata; class Chondrichthyes; order Orectolobiformes; family Ginglymostomatidae; genus Ginglymostoma; species Ginglymostoma cirratum. The sequence goes on from JAHRHZ010000098.1 coordinate 17,223,520, forward strand.
TGAGCAGTGGTCCACCAAACCTTCCATTCCCAGCTGTAATCACTGTCCCCTCTCTAGTATGGAATTAAGTCTTCCTGCCTTTGGTTAAACCTCCTGTGGTTTTCAGTTCTACTGTCCCACATCAATTCTGGTCCACAATTCTATCACACTATGAAAAGATTGCCCACATTTCCAATTTTGACAACTTCAATACCATGCTATGTCAACAGTCTTGTACCCATCAGGAGAACTTTGCTGGACTGGTTCATACCTTCGATAATCATCTGGTGCAGGAAGAAGTAAAACTGAGGGAAAAGCAGTAGCCAATTTTATGGAACCAGGAGGAAAATTTTCAACACCTTTTCTGATCAACTGACAACAGTTCCTCCAGATCTAGATCAACTTGCATAATACAAACTCTGCGCATTAGTCATTAGGCTCATGAAACTGACGTTAGAACCCTGCGTTGCATAAATGTGAGGCAATCATTCTTAAGCATCTGCATTCCACGTAGGTGCCTGGCATTCAGCTGGGCAAGTTTAGTTGCAGCACTTTGAGATCCAAAATTAGCCCCACAAATATACATGTTATGTCCCAAAATAGGAAAATCAATAATAAACTTCTTTCTCTTGACAGCAATTTCCCAATCCCATTATTTTAACAGAGCACATCATCTTGTGCCACTATTTCATTCTTGCTAAAAATCGCCCAACACTGCAAAATATGTTCTCTTCTCAATTGTCCTGACATATTTTTAACCAAGATTTCACATAGTAGATTTAGAAAAAAGAGTATTTAAAATTTACTTCGAGTACTTTGAATCAATGACCTGGAAATGTTATACAGATTCTTGTGACTTTCCCTCTATGATGTTGCTAAGGGATGAATGGATGATTCAGAGAGATAGTCATTAATGCTACGTCTCTGGGAGACTCCACCAATTCACCGCTGAAATTATTCCAGGCGATTTGCAAAATTTCAGAACCTCTGTCTTTTCTGGCGTTTGAAAACAAACAGCACATGGACAAGAAAATGGGAAACAGAAATTTTTTCTCATAAAATCTGAACGTTGCACTGGATGTTTTTCTGGAGTGAGTAGTAAGGGTATGGAATGCCCTGCCTGCAACAGTAGTAGACTCGCCAACTTTAAGGGCATTTAAATGGTCGTTGGATAAACATATGGATGATAATGGAATAGTGTCGGTTAGATGGGCTTCAGATTAGTTTCACAGGTCGGCGCAACATCGAGGGCCGAAGGGCCTGTACTGCGCTGTAATGTTCTATGAGTCATCTCACACTGAGCACCATGAGTTGGATATTTTAATTACCATTCATATCCTGTTAATTCAAACCTGGGGTTCAATTAGACAAGAAATTTACTGAACACCATTTAAGTGCCCAAATTGTGTTTGATGCAGTGAATTTCCTCACTGATGAGATGGAGAGTTAGGCATTGCTAAAGCCACCCACCCCAACACCAAGCCCTAAATCCCAGCCATTACTTGAAGGCAGCTGCTGCTCCTTGTAAAATCTGTATCCATTATGGCAACTCAACATATGATATTACTTATGAAATCAGCATGGCAGTTGCTGGACACTGAGAAATTCATCAACACATCATTTGAGGACAAGAGAGAATACTTTCTGAAGTTTGTCAAACTGAAATGAATTTGGCATTAAGTTTACTCCCATTCAAAACCTACAACAAGCCAATATATCAAATCAGTTTAATCAGTCAAGCAAAAAGATGAACTTGCATGGTGCGTCATGTGATACTGACCATTTCAATGTTAAACGTTTTCATAGTGAAAGCCCATTCGAAAAGTAAAGTAGCTCATTATAGGATTCTTACATCAGTCCAGCCCAACTTTTGATGTCCACTGGCTGGTTGATCACAAGCTCCAGATTTTCCCTTGCACATTTAAGAATATTAAATATGCAATAATGCTTTCACTTCTACCTCACAATTAAATTACCAGCAAATTCTGAGTCAATAAGTGGTTCATTAGCTTGCTTAGACATTCACAAAGTCACCTGTCATTGTTCTGATAGAAAGCTCTGATTTCTGTCAGCCTGTCAGAGATGAAAAGGGGCAAGCTGTTTGACAGAACAAGCGTCTTCTTTTAAAAATAAAAGCAGAACACAGCTGCCATTAATATCAGAAGACATAATGAAATAATGCTGCAAGGAGGCATGAGGAAAAGAAAGGAAGTTCTCCCCAGGCTAGAGAGCAAGATGCAGAGAAGTTATTCTCTTTAAGTCAAGTCAAATGGCCCATCAAAATGGAAAAGCAGCAATACCCTTCTATATCACTTTACCAATTATACCAGTTGGAAATGTACAGGTTGAACTGAGGGATTCTGATCAAATCCTGAATACATTTTTACTATACGGTGAGGTAAAGTCATTTAGCGATACTAAATGGAGGTTTGTCTTAGCTCTGAAGGGGCACTGAACCCAAAACATTAACTCTGCTTTCTTTCCATAGATCCTGCCAGACCAACTGAGTTTTTCCAGTAATTTCTGTTTTTGTTTCAGTTCTTCAGCATCTGCAGTTCTTGTCTCATCCAGCATCAGTTCAATATACCTTTAATGCGATTAAAGAAATCCTCGCATCAAACCCATAGAGAGTTGAAGCATATTACAAAGAGAGGGAGTTAATTATTTTTGTCACCATGCACATCAGTCCCAGCAAGTTTAGTGCATTTCGTCACATTCTGGACTCATACCTAGTAGACGGTGGAGAGTCAGTGGACAGTCAGGAAGTGGGCTGCTGACTGCTGAATGCCCTATTTCTGACTTGCTCCAGCACAATGGTTTTTATGTGGCAATTCCCATTGAGATTCTGGTTTTGAAGATGGTAGGGAATTAGGCAGTGATATTGTCATGAGGACACAGTCAAGTTCGTCTTCTTGGAGTTCACCATTGTCCAGCATTCTTTTGGTGTGAATTTGAGCTGGCATTTATCTGTTCAAGTTCAGATGTTGTTCTCCTGCATGCAAGGACTGGAGATTTTCATGATCTGAGGAATTGTGAATGGGGGTCAACAGCCCTACTCTGACTTTGGAGTAGGGTAAAGTACCTGAGGATAGTTGGCTGTTCATTGTTTCTGTAGTTCTGCAGCAATGAACTGGAACTGAGAAGGCTGACTTCTAGCGGCCATAAGTATCTTGCTTGTCCCACATATCACTCCAGCCAGTGGAGAGGTTTTAACTGGGCTCCTTGATGCCGCACTCAGACAAATGCTGCCTTGATCTCAGAAGTACTCACTCTTCCTTCTGGCACTCAGGTTTTGTTTCCATATTGGACAGTGATTCTATGAGGTTCGGAATGAATCGTCTTGAGAACCTAAACTAAGCATTTCTGAGTAGGTGCACTTGATAACAGTATTACTAACAACTTCTTCACGTTGTTAATGACTGTGAGTGTCCTGATAGGTTGGCAGTATGCTAGATTGGATTTGTTGTGATGTTTGTGATCAGAATGTACTCGGGCAATTTTCTGCATTGTTGGATAGATACCTGTATGTGGGAGGGTTGCAGAGCTTTGACCTAATCCATTGGCTGTGATCTATTATTTGAGAAAGTCTACAATTTTCTGCTTTTAGTACATAGTCTGCATGTAGCCCCATATTGTAGCTGCATCAGGTTAGTACCTCAATTTCAAGTATGTCTCTCACTGCTCCTTGTTAATTATATATTAATTGATGATTACTGATGATTCTTCTGTACTTCCATTTATAAAAATGTAGCAGATCATTTTGTGTACCTTTCAGATCGGGTACTTAATAGTAAAGGGTTTATAAAAATGATTACTTTAGTAGCATTATGAAACTGTGGTTATTCAGGTAGGCGATACATGTTTCCGACGTGTGCCAGTCTGAATAAAGGCTTATGTATGTCTAAAGATTAGATTCCAGTTCTGTCTTCCACTAACTGGCTTCTGGAATAGAGCAGTCCTAGCAATCTCTTCCACACTACAAATTCTTCACCACCTTTAATTGAGAAATCTTCTCAATTGCTCATTCAGAGGATGTGAACATTTTTGGCAAAGCTAGTTTTTGTTGCCTATCCTAACTTACCCTCGAAAAGGTGGTGACAAGTTGCCTTTTTGATCCACGAAGTGGAGTGAGAGATATGCAAAGCCTAAGATTACAGATTGAGGAGGTATGCAGTCCTGTTGCTATAGATCGGTGGTTCTCAAACCTTTTGATTGAAGGACCCCTTTTCAAATGGATTGCTAATCACAGCCCCTTATCTAAATTATAATTCTAAGTAGAAAGCACTTTAGCAATGCTTTTCTGGAAAGAGGTAATTATTTAGAGTGACAATTTGAGCATAATTTCACTGATGCAGACAATGATGAGACCCACTGAACAAACCAGTAATAAAAGAAAAGTGCAACTCTGCTAACGTTCTTATGCATATGGTAACCGCATGGCTTTAAAAGTGGTTAAACATTTGTTTTGATGTATGGGATACAACCTAATCAATTGACAAATCCCGTCCAATGCCAACAGCTATTGGCCAAAACAGGACTAACAGCACTCTCACTCCATTTAGAGGCTTAAAATATATTAATATTCTGATTTCAAACAACAACTTTCCATAATAAAAAATTATTCTGTTATAATTGACATTCTCAGAAATACTACACTGACCTGTGGAAACCCAGCTCAGTTTCTTTTGTGGTATCTAATTATTCAAGGAATATACTTCTTTTTCAACATAATGCAGGTTTCAAATTAAACTGGCAACTGCTCCATGACTGCAAATGTCAAACAAGCAGGAGATTGGTATAGGCAGAAAATGTTGGAAATGCTCAGCAGACCAGGCAGCATTATATAATGGCACTTGCTCACAGCATGAGACCAAATTGAATTCACCGCAGTATCTCATCAGCAAATGGTGTCCCACCTTCCCACCACTTCTGCTGAGAGTAAATGTGAGCCTCATGACTGAAAACAATGGCAACTGGAGCACCTGTCACTGTGAAGAAAGCCCGGGTTATTTTGGGAGCTTCAGAGGTAGACAACTTGTCAGCTACTTCTGAATTAGTTTATACAAAGTGGCTTGCTTATCCTTTTCTCTCTCTGTCATCCCACCCCTGTGTTTTTCCCTCTTTCATGTCTGCTAGAGAGACTATTTTACAGATCCCCCTGTAAAATCTCTACAGATCCCTGTGTCCGCAAACCTCACCAGGAGAATCATTACCATAGATGGTGCACAATATCTCATGGAGGTCTTGAGCTATGAGATATTTTCCTAACCTATACCACTCACTATAATTATTTCCTCAATTTCTTTCTCCCACAATCTGTTACAAGCCCAGCCTGATTACCAAATCCCTCATAACTAGACCAGCTGTGCTAGGGATGCTACTGAGCACCTCTTAATAATGAACATTATTATCCCCCACCCACTGAGCTGCTGTCAGTGCTGCTTCCAAGTAGTGTTCACAATATGGAAATAATAATGCATCACTTGAGGCAGGGTGGGTGGTGACAATCTGCAGGAGGTCTCCTTGCCCTTTTTACTGGAAGCCATGAAACTCCATGGAGTCCGGTCCATGGGAATTCTCACCCACCCATGACATCAATCTCCACACATTATTGAGGAATACTCAACCCCAGTCGTGTCGAGTATGCACTTGTGGTATTGTGAATCAATACCAAGGTTTCAACCAAGCAGGTGATCTAGTTCAGTTCCTGTGCTTCTGTCTAGCACTTTGATGTAATGGATTGAACAGCTGTTGAAAGCCTAGGTCAGACATGCTGCTGGGGAATGGAAGTCACATACAGGCCACGCCACACCAGAGTGGCAGCTTCCATTCCTGAAGGACATGAGTGAATTGTTCAATTTTCACAAGAGCTTCAAGAGCTATTTTTTAATTATTATTTTTAACCTGGAATTTCAAACAGCCGTAATGAGAATTGAATGGACATTCTGTCCAAAGACATGCAGGCTGGGTGGATTGGCCATGCTACATTGCCCATAGTGTTCAGGGATGTGTAGATTAGGTGGGTTACAGGGGGATGGGTCTGGGTGGGATGCTCCGAGGGTCAGTGTGGATTTGTTGGGCCAAAGGGCCTATTTTCACACTGCAGGGATTCTATGATGATTCTACAAATTATCAGTCCAGTTTCTGGAGTATAGCCACTACAGTCCTGTTCTCAGTCTTTGCTGGGAGTTGGAGTGCAACTTAGTGTCTTGCTGCATTTCATCCTCAAAAGCATTTGAACATCTCTTTCAGTATTTTGTGGTACATGACACATTAATTCACTACAGACATGGGACCACCACAGACAAGAAAACAAGTGGGTGGACTCATAAGTAAAGGAATCATGCCACTGGCACTGGGCCACACATCCTTCACAATTTAATGGATGGCAAGGGAAGTGTCACATGTGCTACCTGTCGTTGGTCCAATTGAGGCCCTCACGTGGGCAAATAACGCCCAGGTAAGGACCACAGCCCCTCACTGCTCCATTTCAATGGGGAGGGGATGTGGGAGAGAACTGCACCGAGCATGTAACCTGTCAGATTTAACCCTCCGGACTGCTGTTCAATCAAAATGAATAGTGGTGCTTCCTTCCCTGGCACAATGTGCAATTGAAGCCCATCCCCCAGCTACCCCTGTCCCTTACACCACCATGCCTCCCTACTGCCCTCACTGGAGCCTGGTATGGCACAACCCTGCTGAGAGCTCAGACATGTCTATGACTGCACTCAGGCATCTCTGCTTCCTCTTCCTTCTGCAGCACTGGCAGTGACCATCAATCCTGGGTGTGGCGCACAGTTGCTGGCCTCCAGTTGTTCAGGCAACTCCATGAGGAGGGACATCCTCCTGAAAACAGATGGGAATCTCGCCTCATACTATTAAAGGGCCATTGCCTGAAAAATTGAAGTTGGGTTGCGACAGTGTGTGATATTAATACACAGGTTGTATGGGATGGGACCTGGGAGGGTTATGGAGGAACCTGCCCTTGCCATTTAATCTAGTCCACGGTATGAGATTTTCTCAGAATGCTCCACTATCAGAACTGGCCTGAGTGAAGTCTATGATGCCTTCAGTACTAGGAATGTCATATATTTAAGCCAATGAAACTCATTAATTGTTTCTGCATTTTATATTTTGAAGTTTTGATTGTCCATTTAGGGGATGATATCACTGAAAGAGCAAATTATTGCCCATCCCTAAGTGCCATTGAGAAGGTGTCAATGGAGCTAATGCTGGAGGGCATCAATGGTGTGATCCCAGTAGAGCCGCCAAGGACATGGCCCAATGAGATTTAGGGCCAAAATCTGAAAACAATGTTAACAAAGCTGAATTTTTTAAAATCTATTCCCTTCTAGGAGGCGATAATCAGTGGTTGGATCCAGTTCAGTGATAACAGTCTGACTCCACTGGATATTTATGACCCGAAAGACTTTCTACTTACTGTTACTTCCCGGGAGGAAGCCATCGTCTCAACCTATCAGGACTTTCAGCTACGGTGGCCAGTCATCACTGCAGAGGGAGAGGGCCAAGGGAATTTGGTGAAAGTTGAACTGGTAATCTGTGAAGTTTGCCAGAAATCGAAACGAAAAAGCATCCTGGCAGTTGGAAGCAGCAATGTCCAGGTAAAATTTGGCCAGAGTGATGCAGACCCGAAGAGTGGCCATACTGACAATGGTGCTGATGGAGAAATGGAGAACCACGCAAGTGACCGGAGGCAAAAGAATGTAGATCAAGACCGGGCAGGACAGAATGGACGCTACTTCAGCAGTGCTGCTTCAGATCGTGAAGAAAACTTCGTAGGCAAAGTGAGCAGTACAACCAAAGCTTCCGTGAACAAAAAAGTGAATGGAGTAGATCAGTTTACAGAAGATGACAGTCAGCTCCAGAACATCCCACTAGATGCTGCCAACTTCCCCTCAAATGACTTAACTAGGACTGGTGCGGGTGGTGAGAGCATGGATGAAAATGATCTGGTCCAGGCTCCTAGAGGTCTGACTGACTTGGAGATTGGAATGTATGCTTTACTGGGTGTTTTTTGCCTGGCTATCCTCGTCTTCTTAATTAACTGCGTCATGTTTGCTTTGAAGTACCGGCATAAGCGAATTCCCACAGAAGCACAGGGGAACATGAATCATTCCCATGACTGGGTTTGGTTAGGTAATGAGACTGAACTGCTGGAGAATTCAGCTGATATATCCCCACAGCAGCTCTGCGAACACACAACGGTCATAGACAAGGCAGCAGGTTTTGAGGAGAGCAACCACCTGCTTAATGGGGGGTCCCAGAAAAACGTCCAAGGCCAGATACATAGATCTGCGCACTCCAGTGATGGGAAGGACCGCAAGGACGAACCTTTGAATTCTCCCACCACAAAACGAAAACGGGTAAAGTTTACAACGTTCACTACAATTCCACCAGATGATGGATGCCCTGCTACAAATTCAATCCTTTTGGGTAATGAGGAAGATATTAAATGGGTCTGCCAGGACATGGGCTTAGGAAACTCGCACGAACTGAGAAACTACATGGAGAGAATACATGATAATGTGTAACTATGTTATCCTATCTGTTTTCATTCTTTGCTCACCTTTATGCCTTCAGTTTTGGGTGATTGTGCAGGAAATCCAGTCAGCAATGGGACCGGTTTGTGTGAATTAAGTACTGGCAGAAAAGCACAGAATTGTACAGGTTACTGGACAAATCAGCACATGGTGACCTTTCAAGATTACTATCCATTGTAATGCAAAATTCAAATGAATTAGGGTGTCATTTGGATGGACAGTGGAATAAGAGGCCAACAGAGGAGATGTCAATGCACATTTATATGGCACGAGACTTTGAATCGGAAAATGGAAGGTCAGTGCAAATACAGAGGCACAAGAAGCACTGATGGGAAGGAATAAATGCCAGATTAATTCAGAAAGGGGTATTACAACACAGAGAAGAAGCAATGAACAGAGGGAGAAAGTGCACTCTAAACTGAATAAACATTAGCGATGAGCACCCCCGAATAGAGGCACCTTTCCGAATACGGGGCCTATGGAAGAGGCTCTTCTGATTGGATGACATTATGGCAGTGGTCCATGGGAGATGGCCTTTATCACCAGTGTCTTAAGGGCCAACTCCAAATGTAATCATTTTGTATGATTTGTTAATCTTGGACTTCAGTTGTATTCTGAGTTCTTGGACCCTATGTTCTGTGTAAAATTTATTTTATAATGTCTTGTTTATAATTAGGCTCTCAGTTTTTCATTTTATTATTTATGCTGTAGTAATGAGCCGTACCTACCTTTATAACATGGGTGAAATATTTTAACAAAATGTACCTAGAATGCATTGTAGATTACTAGAATGTAAAATTTATTTATAAATATTATACACATTGTAAATAAAAGTTGCTTAAGATAGCTTGAAAAATCTATCCCTTTTCTGCCCATTTTCTAACCTGCCTTTGTCATATGCGATTCTTCCACTTGTTTTACGAATAGCTGCATAAACACGTAGCCTGGAGAGAGTTCCAGCAAAACCCAGAGATAGTTGTTCGCATAGCGTAACAAAAAGTAAGTAGACTATGGGGAATTTGAAAACCCCAACAAAACAAATGAAGAAGGTGGATATATTCCATCAGATGTATACAAATATTAGTGTTGTCCATAGCTAGAAATGCTTTAATTGTGGCTAATTGAAGTTTCCACGGTGACAAGGAGACTTAATGATTACTCAAAGCCCATACATACATCAATTTTTTTGACCTATCTGTATTCACCTGTATTGGGTTTATTCATTGACGTAAATTTGGGAAACATTTTAATCTGTATATATTTAGATTCAAAGAAATCATGCTTAAACCACATAAATGGTGTATGTAGCTACTCCGTGCTGAAAACTAATTGGTTTCAGTAAAGCCATAAGTAGCTAAACCACAGTTTAGCAAATATAAACTTTATTTATGAATCAGCTGAAAGGTCACCAATGGAAAAAAACTGGAGAAAAATATTGCACCGGATTGGAGGGCACATATCACCAGGAATACCATTCAAAGACATATATCCAAATCACTCTGTAAATCTAAAGATAACCAATTCATAACATTGTTTATGAACTATATGTTCAACAAATTGAGAAATCAATTGAATTTACATGTGACCTCTTAGTTCCTAAATTTAGGCTTAACTTTCAGCAAGTTCTAGTGAAACATGTTTTACATTTTACAATGGAAAGGAACAACGTGGGGGATTTTTATCATGGATGTCAGTCAGTGTCGCTGCTTCAGTTGAACTGAGTATCAACACTGATCCTGGTCTGGTAAAACCAGATCAAAGGCCATTTTTTTTGAGCTCCAGATTATTATTAAATGACGTGTACTTGTAGTTACCTTTTGATAAGCTGTGGGGCAGCACGGTGGCTCAGTGGTCAGCACAGCTGCCTGACCAAGCACCCAGGTTCAATTCCAGCCTCGGGCATCTGTCTGTCTGTGTGAAGTTTGCACATTCTCCCTGTGTCTGCCTGGGTTTTCTCTGGGTGCTGTGGTTTCCTCCCACAGTCCAAAGATGTGCAAGTAAGTGAATTGGCCATGCTTAGTTGCTCTTAGTTCAAGGGTGGAAAATGCAAGGATAGGGTAGGGGGTGCATCTGTGTGGGATGCTCTTTGGAGGGTCAGTGTGGACTGAATAGTCTGCTTCCACACTGTAGGGATTCTATATGAAGTTTCAACTGGTATATTTCCCAAGCTGTCACTGATTTATAACAGCAGTGGGATGGTGTCATGTCAGCCTTAATAGCAGGAAATTTGATTTCCAACCAAGGGTTCAGGACAAAATCCATTTCCGTCATAAATTCCATAATTTATCTTTTATGCCATCTTGATTTTCATTGTTCTGTATGATCCTCAAAAGGATGACCTTTATTTCACATATATAGATATACATATGATTCCATTATCTTCTGTGTATAGTTTTTATCCCTCACCAATGCTTTGCTGGACCACTGCAGCCAGCCTAATACAGAGATGTTAGCCAGGGACGTGGCAGACATCAGGAAGCTCAAGGTCTTTTTTGTGGACAGAAATTTTGCTTCCAATTTCCACCCAGCCCTCACTTTCACCTGGTCCATCTCTGACTTGTCCCTTCCTCAACATCTCCAATTCCATTTCTGGAGATAGGCAGGCCATCAATATCCATTACAAACCTTCCGACTCCCACAGTTACCTTGTCCATATGTCCTCACACCCTGCTTCCTGTAAAGACTCTATTCCATTCTCCCAGTTCCTCCATCTCCATTGCACCTGTTCTGATGGTGCCAACTTTGACAAGGAGCCTCTGAAATGTCCAGCTTCTTCCTCAACCGAAGATTCCCCAGCACTGTAGTTGACAGGGCCCTCAGCTGGGTCCAACCCATCTCCCATACTTCAGCCTTCACCCCATTTCTCCCCTTCCACAACAACGATAAGATCCCCCTCATCTTCACTTACCGGCATCCACATCCAGATGATCATTAGCCACCATTTCCGCCACCTCCAGTGAGATGCCACCACCAAACACATATTCCCCTCCCCTCCCTTACTAGCCTTCCGTAGGGAATGTTCTCTCCTGGACACCCTAGACACTCTTCCTTCACTCCTAACACTGCCCCCACAATACCTGCCCCTGCAACCACAGAAGGTGTAACACCTGCCCATTTACTTCCTCCCTCCTTAGTTCTAAGGTCATAAACACATCTTCCAGGTGAAGCATAGTTTTACCTGCACTTCATTCAATCTAGTCTACTGCATTCACTGTTCACAATGTGGTCTCCTTTACACTGGGGAAACGAATATACACTGGGTGACCGCTTCACAGAACACCTACATTCTGTCCGCAAAAACAGACCCTGAGATTCCCATTGCCTGCCATTTCAACACACCATCTCGTTCCCTGGCCAACATCTCTGTCACAGGCTTGCCATCAAAGTTCAGTGAGAGCTGGAAGAACAGCACCTCATTTTCTGCTTGGAAGCCCTACAGCCTTTTGGACTCAATATCAAGTTCAACAATTTTAGGGCTTGAGCACCTTCCACACACTTTCCGCCACACCCCACACACTAGGCCTTGTTAGCACATGCTCTGTTATTACACACAACCCATTGTTAGCTACTAATAGTCCCCATTGGCAGCTATTCATTCTCCTAGACGGACCATTACCCACTCCTTTGTCTGTCCAACTGTTCTTCTCTCTTTTTGGGCTATATCTCCACCTCTTGTTTAGTATTAACCTCACCCCCACCCTATTTTCCTGGCTACTATCAGTTCTGAAGAAGGACCGCTAGACCTGAAACGTTAACCCTCTGATTTCTCTCCACAGATGCTGTCAGACCTGCTGAGCTTTTCCAGCAATTTCTGTTTTTGTTTCACAACTCTCGATACGCATTTTAATTGTATGGGCAAGCTTTTAACACAGTTTGGACAAAACTTCAGAAACAAAGTGTCCAAAGGTAATTGTGCTTATTTTAAATATTAGAATAAATATAGCTTTTTGAATACCTTGCTTAAACACCATGACGGAAATGAGAATTTTCAACTAATGAAGAAATGAGACAGTTCTATTTCTCTAAAAGCATCGTAAGTGATTCAAATTGTACAGTTTATCCCTTTCCTTAGTTAAATGTTAATGTTATTGTAATTGGTTATTCAGAATTAATTCTTTGCCAAAGTATCTCCTTGGCAGTTTCCAAGTCACTTTTCTCACAATTATCTCTTCGATTCTGACCCAGTGCTGTATCTGATGGCAAAGGCCTGGCTGACATTGACACAAGAAATGTGCACATGCAAGAATGTTAACATAGATCTGGAAACATCAGCAATGATATTGCTGAGTTCGTAAGGACAACCGATGTTGAGACAGATTCTGATGCTGTGCAAGAAGAAGTACCACTAATCTCAACTAAGAAATCCCTTTACACTGACCAATAATGCTGTGCAATTGTCTGTTACAAACAGACCACGGGTGAGGTTCCACAATTTGTTACAGGTCAAGATGGGCTACCCTAAATTGTTAAGGTCCTGGGTGAAGAGGATGAACCAGTTCCTCTTGGTTATTCACCTATCCCCTCAGTTGGTTGCAACAAGGTTAATTCAGAAAGGATCCCCTTCCTTGTAAATACCTTTCCCCCAGATCCAAATGAATATTTTTTAAGTTAAACAATGAGTGACTTTATTAATTTGTTAAACCAGAGCAACATTTGTAACACAACAAATAGGCACCAGGTTAGAAATAGGAGATGAGACTAACCAGGTAAGTTAACGAAAACACCAATAAGGATCAGTCTTTGAATTATTCACAAAGAGTAGATAGTTGAATGTCATGACTATTGCATCAGGCATTACTGGCAGCTTTCGTGCTGCTGGTTGAATAGTTGCCTTGTTTTGCAGATTGGTTAAGATTCTATAGTTCTGATTCCTTTTGACTTTGATTGAATTCCAGCATTCATGTGAGAGAGAAAGTCCTTTCGTTATCCTGTTTTCCTTTTGTCTGGCTGCAAGCTAGCTGACTTTTGATGGAGTGAGAGATGGTCTTTACCTGCAACACAGGGATAACTAGATGATGGTCTTTACCTGCAACACAGGGATAACTGGATGATGGTTTTGCAACTGTGAATTGCACAGCACACCTAAGCTGGTACACGCAAGAGCATTCAATCCTACAAGCAATGTCTGATAGAGTTGAAACTGACTTTTTAACCCCTGTTCTTCAGTATTTCTCAAAGAGAAAAAACAAGAGGTGTCTTCAGTTTAGGATGTAAACCATGGGGAGTAGGCTGCTATTGAGCAGGTGTTCATCAGCCCCTGACTATCTTAGTAATCACAAGAGATCACAGTCCATTCTGTTTGGACTTGCCTCTTCCCCACTTTGAAGGGCTGTAGTGTGAACTTTCCTTCTCTTCCAACAGCGTAACATTCTGTGGGCCCCTGTCTCCAGGCAGCCATTTAATTTACATTTGCAGCCATTTTTGCCTCTTTTAAAAAGACACATTTTGAAATTAAATGTTAAGAATGTTCAAAGTACTCCAGACTTCTGACCCATCGTCATGACAACTTCTGCATCTTTTTAGGATACTTTCATTCCCAAAATAAAAACAAAAGGAAACAAAAGGTGATGCATTAATGCAAAAGGATGATATGAAATATAATGCAGATATCTATGTACCAGCCAAGCTGGAATTGAGCTGGCACATAGTCGTCTGTGCTAGAACAGAGTTCGGAAATTAAAGCTCAGTAAATCCACCATTTTATGAGCTGTCCTGTATACTGTAGACATGGGACCTCTATGTTCTATATAATGGAAATATTTAAATGACTGAATTATTATCTGTTTCATCAAATGGCCTGAAGGAAGAAAATAAACTTTAGTGACAGCTCTAATCTGTGGTTGAAGCTTGTGTGTCCAGAAATTGTGAACAATTCAAATGGCAAGTCTGTAGCAATACTCTTTTGCATTGATAATGATTGTGGAATGATTTGTATGTTTAATATGTAAGGTTGCAAATAAAATTAATTCAATAGGACACTAGGTGTTAACATACGTATGGACCCTTGTTCTTTGTGATGTAATCAGTAAAGAAACTGTATATTCCGTGGCAGTTAGTTCATGTGAATTAAACAAAAATCAAAATTTTATGTTTCAGACAAATAAATATACAGCAATTCATCCCAAAGGTAAGAAACCATGAGGAGCTAATAATTAATCATTTTTAATTTCTCATTAGCTTAATTCAAAATCTGTTTTAATCATTTCATTTGTAGCTGCTGTCATTTGGGTGCACAAACATCATTCCACAGCTATCAAGGTGAAGATCGCAAATATAATGAGCAGCGTTAGGGAATGGTGAAGTTCAAGGGCTTTTATTCCTGGAATCATGACTGGTTCTTTGATGTTCACCTAATGTAATCTTACAGCATGACTGTCGCAGAGGCATGCACAGAGGCTTCTCTGTTGAATGAAGTCCATAGAGATAGCTTTGAAAGAGGATATAATGACCTTTAATTCATGTGTTTCCTGAGGAATGGAAGAACAAGCTAATGCTTACAACCATTGCTCCTTGGCAGACAGCACACCTGCTGCTGAAGGTTTGGCACCTGATGGCTACAGCCCAATACAGTCTTCCCCCTGCTCCACTGCTCAGATTGATATGGTCTGATGATGCATTGATCTTGTTACTTCAGCAGGAATCTCTATGCGCATTTTCTTCTCATGAGCATGCCCAATACACTGTCAGGCCTTTGGAAGAGTTGAATCCCCAATTCTGAAAAGTCATGGCTGAAGAATTGTCCTGAAACCTGTTATTGAGCTCTTCCTCCAGAACCTGCATGTGGCGGATCCCAGTACAAGGTAGGTACAAATATATCATGGCCACAGTGTGCAGCCTTGCTGTCACTTCAGTCTTTAATCCCACTACAGTGAAGAGTAGCACCAACAATTGCCTTAAAATGAAAGACTTTGGGAAAACAGGTGTTTCCCAGTTGGCTCCTGTAATGGTGGTCATAACAGTATACTTTTCAGGAAATAAAATCCCTTTCAGTTCCATAACCAGGTGTTGTGCAGAAGGACTTAAAGGGTAATGTAGGTCAGTTCATCAATCACCCTCTGGGCCCTGAGAAAGCCAACAGACCTGCAGAATTGCACTGTTGGTCGAGGACAACATTACAAAGCAGTTGATCCTGTTCAGTGATGTATCTGTATATGTGACCACTTTGGTACATGCCTGTGAATATACAAACATACAAAATAGGAGCAGACTCCACCATTTGGCCTTTTGAGCCTGATCAACCATTCAATAAGGTCATTCATAGAAACCCCACAGTGTGGAAACAGGCCATTTGGCACATTGAGGCCACACTGTTCCTCCAAAGAGCATCCCATTCAGACCCAACTCCACTACCCTATCCCTGTAATTCCCATGGCTAATCCACTTAGCCTGCACAGGCCAAGACTCTGTGGGCAATTTACCATGGCCAATTCACCTAACCTGCACATCTTTGCACTGTGGGAAGAAACCAGAGCACCCAGAAGGAACCCCCACACAGATATGGGGGGAATGTGCAAACTCCACACAAACAGCTGCCCAAGGCTGGAATCGAACCTGGGTCCCTGCTGCTGTCAGGGTAGCGGTGCTAACCACTGAGCCACCATGATGCCACTAGATCAGCACTGATCTAGTTGTGTTTTGAATTTCATGTTCACAACCACTGCCCATTAATCTTTCGATTCCTCTGCCTAACGAGAATCCATCCACCCCGGTCTTAAAAATATTCAATCACCCTGTCTCCACCGCTCTCCGAGGCAGAGTTCCAAAGTCACACATAGGCGTCTGAGAGAAAAAGAAATTCTCCTCATCTCTGACCGAAAAGGGTGACCCCTAATTTCACCTTCTAATTCTGGACAAGCCTCCAAGAGGAAACATCCTTGCCATTCAGGATCTTATACATTTCAGTCAAGTCACCTCTCACTCTTCTGAACGCTAGCAGCCAAGCTTTGGATTACTCTAATAATCCATGTGAATGCAAATTATTATTGTGCTCCCCCTCTATGAGCTGGCAAGAGCAGCCCTGTTGCACAATGGTATACAGATTGGTAATTAGTGTGTGAACACACTTCACACAGAACTGGTTCCTTTTCTATTGGTTTGGACTTTTATTGTTAGAAATGTTACTTTGTAACTTGTCACTTTTTAAGTTGGTGGAGCATGCAAGCCTGAAGGTCAAGTCAGTGACTTCTTCCTAAATTGTGGCTGCTTTCTGACCAAACCTCTTTTGATTGGCAGCTTCTGAAAGATTGATGGTTTTCATTCCTGTCGCAATGATTGAGATGGCACCAAGTTCCTTTTGCAATCTGTTACTTTCTCTTGCAAAATTTAAGCTAAATACAAAGAAAATTGCTTATAAAGTGTCAGCAATGGTGGGCTGTCCCCAGAAACCCATAGAGTCCTTTCCACAGCTGTAATGCTGGCTGAGCAGTTTCTTGTGCTGCGAGTTTTATTTACTTAGTTTAATTAGGTTTCTGAGCACAGCACTAGAGCCTACAGTACAGAAACAGAAGCACAGATAAAATATGGATGGTGGAGAACCTGAAATATGAACAGAAAATGGGCAGCAGGTCACATTGCATCCGTAAGGAGGGAAACAGGATTGACATTTCGGATTGTGGTGATAGATCGTCGATGTGAAGCATTAGCTCTTTCTCACCACAGATGCAATGTGACCTGCTGGCTTTGTATTCTAACACACAAACTGAGTCTCAGACCAAGACCAAACACAGTGACACGGAAGTGAATTGTGGCAAAATCAGGCTTGGAACGAACAGGGCAGGCCTTATAGGCCGTATGACACCTGGAAAAGATTTAGGTAGGCCTACACTTCTGGCTTCTCTTCCTGTGATTGGTCTGGATCACATTATCACTAACCTGACAGCACAGACCCTTCACTTGTCTTGGAAACTGCCTCCTGTTTGAGATTTGGCCTCTATATCATTTGGGTTACATTTGTATAAGGTGAGTGCGTTGGTGCCCATAACAAGGCACCGACATCATGTTGGAGAGTTGGGGTAGCTCTGAGGAAATGTCCACCAATAT
This sequence comes from Ginglymostoma cirratum, assembly GCA_024137785.1. Lineage (NCBI taxonomy): Eukaryota > Metazoa > Chordata > Chondrichthyes > Orectolobiformes > Ginglymostomatidae > Ginglymostoma > Ginglymostoma cirratum. The sequence goes on from JAHRHZ010000098.1 coordinate 17,241,099, forward strand.
GGTTTGCAATATTTTTTGAGCAATGTGACTGGTTTTATTTCAATCTGTCATTGTTGTCGTGAGTTAACTCACTTGAATTCATCAATTTTTTTTTCTTTTCTCCCCCAATGTTTCCATCACCAGAAAAACACCCATGTGGCCAGTAACAAGCAAAGTCCAATAAGGGCAATGATTACGTGATAAAAAGTGTGGGGGGAAAACGGTAGGATTAAATCAAAATAGAGTTGGAGGGGCAAATAAAGCACTCCACCCACTGCAGTGCCCACCTCTCCCTAAAGACATTGAGAGCATTGGTGGACTCTGCGTGCTCCTTCTCCAAAGACACCCGGACTCGAACATAACCATGGGAGATGAGCAGACAGTCGGGAGAAATGACCCCCGCTGCCTGGACCTGTTTACTGCCAACCTGGCCAGGCTTGGGAGCAGATCCACAAGGAGATCATCTGACCGTCCTGCACCCCTCCACATCAGTTTGGTTTTTAGCTTCAAAGGTGATGTCTTCTTAGGGCAGAATCTGTACAATGTGGCCACGGTGAGAAATTTGGAAGAATCACATGAGACGTTGAGTTAGGGCTTCTTTGACATTGGAAACAACAAGTTGCATTTTTCAACTAAGTTCCAAAGTCAAGTTGAGATTTTCACTAGTTTGAGGCATGAAGTCAGTTGATGAAGCTAATTGGTCATTATCACACTCATTATTAATTAATCTCACTTTGTTATTATACGGGTTCTCATTACACCATCCACTGGATAGAAACCAGACACCAAGAATTCCTGGCATAAAGGTCAGAGTGGTTGCCTGGCAACTTCAACTCACTATTTGGCCCTTTTTTGGACTTCGACAACTGACACCATCATCTCAGGATATTCTCTGTGTGCAGCAACTGCACAAACCCCACATCCATAGATGTTCCCACCCAACACGTCTCTGCACCATCATGCCACGTCTTGGATCTATTTACAGTGTACGTCTGTACTTTTTGTGCTGCATTTTGGAGAACACCAGTATCTTTCATTGGAATGGTGCGGCAAAAACACTTTGCGGAAAGGGACATGGATTATGGATTGGATTAGGCTGCTCACTTGCTCTCTTAGTGCTCATTCACTTAGCAGTTCTTTCTCCCACCAGCCCATTCAATCTTAAATGCTTCCAAAATTGCTGTCTGACTTTGCAGTGTGCGGCAGACACAAAGCCATGCAACTTGTCATGCTGCTCAGCTGTGATCAGTCAAGGGGATAGGCACTTTGCTATAAAGCTGTGTGCTACATCATTATCACATCTACACCATCTACCAGCAGCTTTTGTGGCAAACACACTGCATGTGCTGCAAGCAAAGGGCCATGTCTCCAAGTCTAAGGAGTAGTCCTCCGTCAAATCCAGAAGGACACCCTTCAATCAGAGGGTCGTGGTACCATAAGTCAAGGACGGCCTCTGACATCAGTCCAGTGGCTTGGACACGTTTGATGTCCAGCCAGGAGACAAGGGGTTCCATGCCTTTCACTCTGGGGATTCAGTGCACCCAATCTGGAGAGTCTTGGGAACACGGTCAGGGAACCATGCAATGACAGACAAGGGTCTGGTCACACATCGTTTGTAGCTTTTTTCTTAAATCACTCAGAGGGGGTGGGGACATGGACAGTCCTTGGCAGCCATCCACTAAAATTCAACAGCATGTTAGAAGGCCACTGCTGGAGGAAGGAGGTTAGGGAACCTAATTGTTTGAGATATTTGGGTAGTGCCCTGACAGACCTGCCTCCTGCTCTTATGTCTGCTCACGCACATCTATGAAGTTGTTAGTGGAACCATGGTGACAACTCCTGGAGCTAAGCATGTGTCCGAGTGTCTCAGAGCTTCAGAGATGTGGCAGTGATGTGCTCACCAGCAGATGATTCTGACTCTGATCTAGAAAATATACCTGTTGAGTGTATGATAATTATAGCGGCCTGACACTTTAAGAGTCCAATCACATGACATCAGGATGACATCATTGGCCATTTTGGAGGAAACAGCTCAGCCTAACTTTGAAATGTGTAGAGTGAACACCTCCCTAACAAAGCTCCTGCTGTTGTTTACCACTTCAGTCTCCTGGGCCTCTGGAAGCGTGACAATGCCCACTGAGGCGTGAGTCTGTGAGTTTATGGAAGGAACAGGAAGCAGCCTTGGCAGTGCATTCTCTGACAGATGTGTACTCTCTTCCTCAGAGGAGGGCATATCTTCCCTCTTGACCACAGCTGCCATGGGCATCCCGCTGGTACCTGCATGAGACAAAACAGAAAATGTCACAACCAAGGGGTAAATGTCATGGCATGTTAACAGTAAATTCACAGTGAAGAGCATCACAGCAATGAACAATGTTCCTTACTTGATCACTGAGATAGAGAGATTTCTGCGTCTCCACTGGATAGTCTTGGTCTTTGCCAGCATATGCCAAGACTCAGTCATCATAGTGGATGAGGAACTGAATATCTGGCACATGATCACCCATTCTGGCCATCCCAGCCTTGTCATGGGCATTTCCCCTGGAGTGAGAGAAAGGGAGCGGAATGGGCGGCACAGCTGCTGATGGTAGTTCTGGTGAAGTTTCTGAATAAGTGAGTAAGCAGCGTAGAGGGCATGCAGGGTTAGCAGTGTGGAGGAGTTGGGGTGGGAGAATGTAAATGGCACAAGATGTTGCATGCAACAGTGAGAGTGGTAGACCACGGGCCTTGGTGGCAGGTGGGTGCAATAACGGAGACAGAGTGAGTGTGACGTAGCAGAGAGAACAAAGAACAAAGAAAATTGCAGCACAGCGACAGCCCCTCGGCCCTCCAAGCCTGCGCCAATCCAGATCCTCTTTCTAAACCTGTCGCCTATTTTCCAAGGATCTGTATCCCTCTGCTGCCTGCCCATTCATGTATCTGTCTAGATACATCTTAAACGATGCTATCGTGCCCGCCTCTACCACCTCTGCTGGCAACGCGTTCCAGGCACCCACCAACCTCTGCGTGAAGAGCTTTCCATGCATATCTCCCTTAAACTTTTCCCCTCTCACCTTGAAATCGTGACCCCTAGTAATTGAGTCTTCCACTCTGGGAAAAAGCTTCTTGCTATCCACCCTGTCCATACCTCTCATGATTTTGTAGACCTCAATCAGGTCCCCCCTCAACCTCCATCTTTCTAATGTAAATAATCCTAATCTACTCAACCTCTCTTCATAGCTAGCGCCCTCCATACCAGGCAACATCCTGGTGAACCTCTTCTGCACCCTTTCCAAAGCATCCACATCCTTTTGGTAATGTGGCGACCAGAACTATACACAATGTAGTCGAACCAAAGTCCTATACAACTGTAACATGACCTGCCAACTCTTATACTCAATACCCTTTCCGATGAATGAAAGCATGCCATATGCCTTCTTGACCACTCCATGCACCTGCGTTGCCACCTTCAGGGTACAATAGACCTGAACACCCAGATCTCTCTGTGCATCAATTTTCCCCAGGGCTTTTCCAATTACCGTATAGTTCGCTCTTGAATTGGATCTTCCAAAATGCATCACCTCGCATTTGCCTGGATTGAACTCCATCTGCCATTTCTCCGCCCAACTCTCCAATCTATCTATATTCTGCTGCATTCTCCGACAGTCCCCTTCACTATCTGCAACACCACCAATCTTAGTGTCATCTGCAAACTTGCTAATCAGACCATCTATACCTTCCTCCAGATCACTTATGCATATCACAAACAACAGTGGTCCCAACACGGATCCCTGTGGAACACCACTGGTCACAGTTCTCCATTTTGAGAAACTCCCTTCCACTACAACTCCCTGTCCCCTGTTGCCCAGCCAGTTCTCTACCATCTAGCTAGTACACCCTGGACCCCATGCGACTTCACTTTCTCCATCAGCCTACCATGGGGAACCTTATCAAACACCTTACTGAAGTCCATGTATATGACATCTACAGCCCTTCCCTCATCTATCAACTTTGTCACTTCCTCAAAGAAGGTGGTGATCCATGCCCTAGTGGAGTGAAGAACATCATTCAAATTCTTCCTGCATTGCTGGGTGTTTCTCCAAATTGTGGATACCTCACCGACCTGGGTGGCAACTCTGGCCCAGGCTGGCAACACCTGGTGGCATGACTATTCTCTGGCGCTCCTCGTCTACCAGGATCTCAAGGCCCCTGTTGGCAAAGTGGGGCACCAATGTGCTCTTATCTGCAATACCCATATTGTGTGGAACACTGCTTGACAGCTCTGAACTACCAGCCCTTAACGAGGGATGCAAAGAGCAATTAATATGGCATCAGTGCCAGAGGTGCTTGGATATCTGAACAGTGGTGAGCATTTCCAGCCACAGCGAGTGGGTGAATCAGGCTAGCATTGAATGGGAGGGGATGTCACAGGGTGCAGCACCTAGTTGATAAGATGGGTTTGGATGGATAATAAAAGAAAGCTCACTGGCTTATCTGATTACTCCACATGCCAACATACTACCAAAAAACTTTCACTCCCTTGCTTATCAAGTCTCCATCTTTGTGTGTCTCAAAAATATTCAAAGTCTCTTCTTCCACCACTTTTTGAGGCAGAAAATTTCAAGAACCCACAATCACCTGTGGAAAAAAAAATCTCGATTTTGTTTTTAAATTTACTAGAACACCCAGATCTGTCTATATCTCAGAGTTCTGCAATATCTCACCATCTTGACAATGGACTTAAACTGGGCAAATGGGCAATTTCACATTTTCCCATGTTACACTCAATTTATCAGATCTTTACTCCCTCAACTTGTCTATACCCCTTTGCGACTTTCTTATGGCCTCTCCTCAACTTATTTTTCTACCTGTATTTGAATCACCAGCAAATTTAGCAACCGTACCTTCTGTCCTGACATCAAAGTTATTTACATAAAATGTCAATTGTTGAGGTTCCAGCACCAAACCTCATGGCACACCACTTGTTGCATCTGTAAATTTTGAAAAGGCTTATTTATGCCAACTCTTTGCTTGCCATTAGCCAGCCAGTCTTCCATATGTGCCAATCCCTACATCATGAGCTTTGATGTGGCACCTTACCAAACGCATTCTGGAAATTGAAATACAGTACATTCACTGCTTTCCCCTCCATCTGCAGCCCACTTCTTTAAGAGCTCCAATAAATATACAAAGCACAATTTCCCTTTCATAAAACCATGTTGACTCTGCTTGATTACCTTGAACCTTTCTAGGTGCCCTGCAATAGTATCTTCAATCATAGCTCCTAACGTCTTCCCTATTAAGCTATCTGGTTCATAGTTTCTGGCTTTCTTTGTCTCTCTGTCTTTGAATTCACTAATACATTCACTATTTTCACATAATGGAATCTTCCTAAATGTGGAGAATTTTGGAAAATTAAAACGAATGCTTCATCTGTCTATGTCAGCAATTCTTTTACGATCTTAGTAATGAAGTCTGTCAGGACTGAGGGCTTGTCAGCTCTAATAACTTCTTCAGGCACATGTTTCCCCAACCTTGCTGCAGGCTGACCCTAAAGTCAGCTGGGCTTCTTTGTGAGCCACTCTATGTAGTACGAGCTCGGAGTGGGTGACTGAGGCAGCATCATGAAAATGGGCCAGGCATCCTGTTGGCACTGTCAAGACCCTGTGTTCTGCCACATACCTGGTTACGGAAATCTCCACAGTGACTGGAGCTTCCCATGCCAATTATTGTTGTCCCACCTATTCAGTTTCAATTTGTCTCTATGACATCAAGCAAGTGTGAAGTTGCAGTCTAATATATAGCTTTAACTATTTTTAATCCTTCAGTTGAAACAAAAACTTCTAAATTCTTTTTAAACTCTGGAAGTTTTGTGTGCGCTTTTCTTCGTCAGTATCGATCGAGTTGAAGTGAGACCTCATTGAGCATAGCAGGACATTTAGCTTCGCGTCAAGGCTTTGTCAGCTGTTGATGTATCGCACTTCTATGCCTGAAAATGTGCTTCTTCAGACTGAGCATCAATTAACCTTCTGTCAGAAGCCTCTGCTTTCTCCCCTTCCTGGATCATATATATGTATGTAGTCCTTTCAGAAGCTGGAATAGCTTTGTGAATCAGACAATCAGAAGCATCACAAGCTGATGTTCTGCTAACAGAAATTCATCATTTCTAGCCATAGATCTAATTAATGTTGAGGATTTCTGAGAAAAGGTTAAGAGCATAATATTGATCACCCTGTGCAAATGCACATTGCTTCCGCAGATAGAAAATTTACAGACTCTTCACTCACTTTAGCACAGTTGGATTCTTCTAATTAGTGATGAAGCTATAGTTTTATGATGAGAAGATTTAGCAATTTATCATTTATTTTAGAAAGTGCTGGTTGAGTTACCTGAAAGATTCATGCTGCACCAGTCACTATTAATGTTCTGTTTATAGAAAAAAGACTGGGCCATATTTGTATGCTTTTTCTACCATTGGCTGGCCCCTGCCTTAAGAGTGTAGAATATTGCTTCCTCTGCGAGTGTGCAAAAGCTCTGGCTGACATTTGCAATAAAATAGAGGTCAGCAACTTCTCTATGCATGCATTTAAAAACAACATTGGATGTGGGGGTCTCTGGCGAGGTGGTTGTATATTGGTAACATCACTGGGTGAATAATCCAGAGGTTTTTTTCTAATGCTGTTGGGACATGGCTTCAAATCCGACCACAGCAACAGGGGAAGTTTGAATTCAGTTCTTATATACGAGGTTAAAAACTAGTCTATTAGTGACTATGGAAATCTTGTCCATTTTATTGATCCACCTGGTCCTTTTGGGGAAGGAAATCTATTACCCTTACCTTCTCTGCCCTACATATGACTCCAGATCGACAGCAAAGTGTCTAACTCATAAATGTCCTCTGAGACAGCCTAGCTAGACACTCAGTTGTATCAAATTGCTAGAAATGACTTTTGACTTCATAACATTTGAAATTAGTCAGTTCCAGATAGGACTATTCTAGTTAGTGCCATATGAGGGACGAATGTGGGGCTATGGAATAGCTAACCATCCATTTTAAAATAGATGGTTGGAAACTATAATTAATTGGTGTTGTGTATTTGACAGTTTCTGCCTTCAATATTCTCAGATGTTCATAGAATCCCTACAGTGTGGAAACATGTCCTTTGGCCCAACAAGTCTACCCTGACCCTTGCAGCATCCCACCCACACCCATTCCGCTATAACCCACATCATCTACACGAAGGGCAATTTAGCACGACCAATCCATCTAACCTGCACATCTTTGGACTGTGGGACGAAACCTGAGCAACCAGAGACACAGGGAGAATGTGCAAACTCCACACAGACAATTGCCTGAGGGTGGAATCAAACCCAGGTGCCTGGCGCTATGAGGCAGCCATGCTAACCACTGAGCCACTGTGCCAGTTAGTTACTGGTATCTAAATCGCACCATACATTATGGTGACAGTGGGAGTCTTCGTAGGTTCCTACCATACTGCATCAGAAAGGGAAGTTCATGAAAACGTAGTAAACACAGTTTTCATAACACATGAGCTGTTTTTCATTCCTACCCCTGTCACTACTCAGTCCTGTCTTTACAGAGCCTTCCACATATATCTGGATACATTAGAGGAGACCAGTTTCACAATGTGGGTGGTACATAATTTTATCATCTTCCTTCCTCTAGCTGGAGTTGTCCTTCATTTGTCCTTCTCTTGGTACACCCCTGGAGAAAATAAACAAAATCTTCCTGATAGTGATACCCTCATCTCTACCACACCATTGTGCACATTTAGCACTTTGGTCTGTTAGTACACAGCTCCTCTTTGGTAAACATTACCTTTTAAGAGCTGCTGCATTAACAAGTTTTACACTTCATTCTGTAAATTACTGTATAGGGTAAACTCTCTGGGAAAAAAATTACTAGTGCACCAACAATCTATTCAAAATATAATGGAGCCTGCTGAAATGCAGACCTGATCATGTGCCACAGGTCAACTGAACCACATTTTCGTCACCCTTGTAAATTTGGGGCTACAGAAATATGGTGAATGACTAATGTTTTAAATGGATAAATCACGTTGCTGACTTACACTTGTAGGTGGCTTTGTGGATGGGAGTTTAATTACTCAGCAAAGAATCCCCAGTCTCTGATCTGTTAATATAGCCTCAATTTTCATGTGGCTTATCGAGTTAAGCTTCTTGTCAATGATAACCCCTAAGATGTTGATTGTGAGGGATCTGGTCATGGTACTGCCACTGAATGCATTAGAAGTTTGTTAGGCACTCCCTTTATAAAGAGATGAACATTTCCTAGCATTTGCGTGGAGTGAATTTTACTTTCTGCTGACTAGCCCACATCTGAATATTTTCCAGTCTTGCCACATTCATTCACTCTGAGTGTTTGTAAATGGAACTGACCACTGCAATCATCAGTGAACATTCCATTTCTGACTTTCCAGGAGAGGGAATGTCATTGATGCAGCAATTGAAGGTGCTTGGGTCAAGAATACTATGCTGAGGAATTCCTGCAGAGATCATCTGGGGCTGAAATTATTAGCTTCCAACAGCCACAAGCATCTTCCCACTTGCTAGTTTTAATTCCAATCAATAGAGAAATTTCCCCTGATTTCAACCGGCTTCAATTTTACTCAGTCTCTTGCCTGCCACACTCAGGGAAATGCTGGCTTGATAACACGGATAGTCTCTCTCACCTCACCAAAGTAGGTGCAATGTGTAAGTCGTTTTGCAGCAGACAAAATGGATCAATATTGTGTGAGGTTTTATAGCTGATACTTCATTGAGTGTCAAGGTTTCATATTAGTTTAAATATGTAAAAACACTATTTCCTGGTAATGTACCAGTTAAGCAACTAGTTTAGGAAGAATACTTCAGCCCAGGCAAAGAACATCGAATTTATTAGGAAAGGTTCAGATGCTGTATATAATGTCCGGCCTTAAAAATGTGACTCCTCAGCATTCAATCTTGGTTTGCAAAGAAATATGTTCAAAGCAAGAATATTACTCATGGGTTTAAAAATAGGCACTTCAAGGTCAGTATGGAAGTGCTGACTCTCAAGCTCCTGTACAGGATGACAAGTGCAGGTATTGTCATCTCTCTCATTGTCACTGTTTTCTGCAACTTTGTTTATCTTTGCTCATGACATGCCTCATATACTGGGTGAAGTATGTCATAAACTGGAAAAAGTCAGGGAAGTTTTTGTTATGGGGGGAAAAAGAAAAATTACACGAATCTCAGATCTAGATGTCTCTTGTTTATTGTTAACCACGTTTTCTGATAGACTGTAAGTGACTTTATTTCGCATTGCAATTTGGGCAATATGGATAATGGATTCATAACCCACACAAGAAAGCAAAATAAAATTGATTTTGCAAACTTTCTGGACAATGCTGTTCTAATGATCTGGTGCAATCATTTATTTCCTCAGCTCAGGTGTTACATGAACGTTAATTTATATTTTTCCTTTTACACAGATTTATTTGCAATTTTATAGTCTCAATTGAAGCCGCCCCTTGGCCAACTTCACCTGACAAAGGCAAAACTTGAAGAGATTTTTACCTGTACATAGAATAACACTGACCTAACCCTAACCCTAACCCTAACCCTAACCCAGTTCCACATTTTATATAATTGTATTTCAAGCAGCATTGGGACCCTCACTTTAAAACATAGAACATAGAACATAGAACAGTACAGCACAGTACAGGCCCTTCGGCCACGATGTTGTGCTGACCTATTATCCTACTCTAAAATCAAACTACCTTGCATACCCTACATTTTACCATCATCCATGTGCCAATCCAAGAGTTGCTTAAATGTCCCAATAGAACATAGATGTCCCTATAGAACATAGATAAGCATTTGAGAATGAAAAGTTAAAGGGCTGAATCTTACAATATTTTGGCTGTCAATTTTTTTCAAGTTTCAGAGAAGGTTTCTCAACACAAAGCCAGGCACATTTTCTCATGCAATTGCCCAAGCTTTCCCCATGACTTACCCACAATACCCTAATGGCCTAAGCCAGTATTAACTATGAACCTCGTCCTTATGGCATCCTTCTTGTCTGATGTTAGCCCTGTTCTACCTTTTGTATTATCTGGATTTTGTGGTGTGGTGCCATTTTTAACTGGCACCCAGTAAAGCACTGTCAGTCAGGTACTGTCTCACGCAGCTTATGACATTTGCCCTGGACAGGAAAGAGAGATTGTATTTGATGCCCCCCTTAGTGAGCAGGGACCTAGAGTTCCTGGCAGACAGGGTGGTGCAGGAGGCCAGAATGCCAAGCCCTGCCAGCCTAGCCTGAGGGTTGCAATTCAGGTCAGTGCTGTCTCAGTCACCTGGAGGAACATCCAGCAGAGTGTAAAGAAAGTCAATGGCATTCTCCATTCTGCCAGGGTAAGTAATACCATTTTCTCTCTGTGAACACACACACTCATTCACTCTCTCTGATACTGCACCCACCTCCCACCAAGGCTCATGCTTTACCAATCTCACTATTGAATGCAACATCTTCCCACACTCACTCTCATCCCACACCATTACATCTGCAAGCCTTGTGTGCTGCCTACTTACTCTTTCTAGACACCTGCCCAACTTCCCCAATTACATCAGCATATAGAGCCATCCCACTCACTTTCATCTCTCTCAGTCTCTCCCATTCTCTCATATTAGGGTTAAACAGGCCAAAAGAGGGCTCAAAGAGCCAATTCAGGTGGTGGGGTACCTGACACTCAGCTCCTCACCTGTTTTGTGGAGAGGATCCTGAAACTGATTGCTCTGAGCAGCTGATGGACCAAGCCCCAACCCTTGGGATGTTGGAGGTTGCCCTTGTCATGTTGTGCCAGGGTCCCCTGACTGAATAATGTCTCAATTGACATGACTGAGAACTAGGGGCTATTGAGACAGGGCTATTCAATGAAGAACATGCAGTGTGTTTGTCCTATAGGCTGCAGCCACACAATGCAAGTGTAACACTGACACGGCAACATGCCCACCACCTTGACTGTTCTCTGCTAATGACCATGGCACCTACCTGGCTTGTATCTGCACTAAAAGGCCAGGCGGGGATGCTCTGAGCATCCAGGTAGGCTCAAATTGATGGAGTGCCGAATGAGTGAGCAAGCATCCCTGAGTTGCAACCTGGTCCAGTTTATGAATGGGGTACCTGTCCTCGAGGGGAAAATGTCCTTGCTGCAGCAGTTCAGTGATAGCCACCAGTGCACTCCAATGCACAGCAGGACAGTGCAGCTTCATGGCACAAGTAGAATGGAGATGTGCCACAATGTCTCAGAGAGGCTGGCAGGAGCCAGATGCCAGTGTTTGTGGATGTAGGGTGTGTATAGTCACTGTCCATAGAGCACCATTTAGTATCTGGTGTCTGTCTTACTCACTGCATTGGCTAATCGCGGTGTTTCTTTTGTGGTTCTGCACTTGTGGAATTAAAATAAATGGATTCCAAAGATCTCCTGTGCCATGTTTATTCTTCTTCCCTGAGGACTAAGCTGTGTTGCATCTGTACCTCTGTTTCACTCACCATCTGAATGAGTTTCCAGAGAGTCAAGTCTTTTTTGGATTGTAAAAAAATCTCACTCACTCGATCTTTTATGAATTCCAAGTTTTAGTCACCATAGTCACATCGTCGAGATATTGTTAATGAAATCATCAGTGGATTCTACTGGATGCGAGTTATTCAGTTAAATCTTATTCTGTCAGGAATTTTATTAGTTCTGAGGTTAAAACAAAGATTCATCAGTACCCCATTGGCAACACACAACACAAAAGAGGATGATACAGCAAGTATTTCAGACCTGACAACAGAAGAAGAGGAACAGACAAATTCACAGTTCCAGATAAGGGGTACAGGCTGCAACATGAGGCATTGGCCTATGGGAGAAGTCCCAAGTCCGATGTGAGCCAGGCAGCTCAAAATGTGTGAGTTTAGCCAAAATCCATTGTATATAAGGGGAGCCTGAAATAAAGCAGAAATTCAGGCTAAAACGTCAGTAATTTAAAAAGAAATGAGTTGTAGCTTTGATTGAGCATCACCCCCATAATGCACAGATCCCACAATACTATGATTGGAACTGAATCTAAGAGGGCCATGAGATTAAATTCATATCCTCTGGGAGTGGGGAGCCAGGCCAATTGCTGAGGCACTTAATGTACATAAATGTTGGACAATTAAAAAATGTGTGCTATTCTGGTCCAACACAGCAATGTTTTCAGAACATCTTCATTATAGCCACGAAGTGGAGAAAAATCTCTATTCCAACTGCAAAGCTGTGGGGGAAAGCCCTCTGAAAGAGCAGTGGCATCCAGGAGAACAACCATGATGGCAGGATCAAAAAATCATAGCCAGGATCTTACAAAAGCCTGAACAATGTGGGCTATGGCCAAAAATCATGACAAAATCACCCAATAAATCCAGTAAGGCCTTTCTCAACCTCGAACAACTTGCTGCATCTTTTAACTAAGATCCAGGCAGCAGGGAGTTGTATAATTCAGGGGGATTACTGCTTGGCAATGACCGTATTAACTGCACATCTTACCTCATTAATACACAGCTTTCTATTGTAACGTCAGCAAGCAAACCGGGCATCGAGAATTCTCAAACCAGAAATCAGAGTAGGTACTTGGTGACTTCAGCTCACCAGGCTCCAACATCTCAGGGCACACTCCACAAGCAATGTCCACACGCACCTCACTTCCATAGACATTTACAGGTGGCATATGTCAGCCTCGAAGAACTCTCATGGCATATCTCTGATTCAATCACAGTACACTTTGGTGCTTTGATGCTGCATCCCAGGGAGCAACAGGAACTCTCGTTGTGATGCTGCAGCAAGGACAGTGTGTATGCAGGGACACACGTACCAGCTAATGGACTGGACCAGGCTGTATCTCTGGATGTTAACCTGCTGTCATCGCACTCATTTAGAACCTACCTGGATGCTCACAGCTTCCCTGCCTTGCCTTGCCTCTTTGCACTTTATCCCTCAGCCCAGAGATACCAGGCTCACAGAACAATTGGCTTGCCTTCCTGTGTAGAACAGGATCAAAGCCAGAAAGCTTGTCTTGGTTGTCAACAGTCAGGTTGAGGGTGATGGCCTTCAGTCAGGATGTCCTGGCCGAGTAAATCAAGGCCTCTGATATCAGTCAAGAGGCTTGGAAATGGTCAGTAACTCAGGATGGTCTGAGTCTTCATAAGGGGTGAGGAACTAAATAAGAACAGAAGAACATAAGAACTAGGAGCAGGAGTAGGCCATCTGGCCCCTCAAGCCTGCCCCGCCATTTAATAAGATCATGGCTGATCTTTTTGAGACTCAGCTCCACTTACCCGCCCGCTCACCATAACCCTTAATTCCTTTACTGTTCAAAAATTTATCTAGCCTTGCCTTAAAAACATTCAGTGAGGTAGCTTCAACCGCTTCACTGGGCAGGGAATTCCACAGGTTCACAACCCTTTGGGTGAAGAAGTTCCTCCTGACCTCAGTCCTACATCTGCTTCCCTTTATTTTGAGGCGATGCCCTCGAGTCCTAGTTTCACCTGCTAGCGGAAACAACCTCCCTGCCTCCACCTTATCTATTCCCTTCATAATCTTATATGTTTCTATAAGATCTCCCCTCATTCTTCTGAATTCCAATGGGTATAATCCCAGTCTACTCAGTCTCTCCTCATAATCCAACCTTCTCAACTCTGGAATCATCCGAGTGAATCTCCTCTGCACCCCCTCCAGTGCTAGTATATCTCTTCTCAAGTAAGGAGACCAAAACTGCACACAATACTCCAGGTGTGGCCTCACCAGGACGCTATACAGCTGTAGCATAGCCTCCCTGTTTTTAAACTCCATCCCTTTAGCAATGGCAGACAAAATTCCATTTGCCTTTTTAATTACCTGCTGCACCTGCAATCCCACCTTCAGCGATTCATGCACAAGGACACCCAAGTCCCTCTGCACAGCAGCGTGCTGCAATTTTTTACCATTTAAAACATAGTCCATTTTGCTGTTATTCCTATCAAAATGGATGACCTCACACTTATCAACATTGTACTCCATCTGCCAGACCTTTGCCCACTCACGTAGACTATCTTTATCCCTCTGCAGACTTTCAGTGTCTTCTGCACACTTTGCTGTGCCACTCACCTTAGTGTCGTCTGCAAATGTTGACACAATCACACTTTGTCCCAAACTCCAAATCATCGATGTAAATTGTAAACAATTGCGGTCCCAACACTGATCCCTGAGGCACACCACTAGCCACTGACTGCCAACCAGAAAAACACCTCTACTGACCCCTTCTCCCGCCTCCAACACAAGCTCTCCTCCTGGACACCACCCCAAGGCCTCCTACCCTCCCTCGACCTCTTCATCTCCAACTGCCGTCGAGACATCAATCGCCTCAACCTCTCTACCCCTCTCACCAACTCCAACCTCTGCCCCACAGAACGTGCAGCCCTCCGCTCCCTCCGCTCCAATCCCAACCTCACCACAAAACCAACAGACTCGGGAGTCGCAGTTGTAGTATGGCGCACTGACCTCTACATCGCTGAGGCCAGGCGCCAACTCTCCGATACCTCCTCCTACCGCCCGCTGGATCATGACCCCACCCCCGAGCACCAAACCATCATCTCCCAAACCATCCACAACCTCATCACCTCAGGTGACCTCCCACCCACCGCCTCCAACCTCATCATTCCCCAACCCCGCACCGCCTGCTTCTATCTCCTTCCCAAAATCCACAAACCTGAATGCCCTGGTCGACCCATTGTCTCCGCCTGCTCATGCCCCACCAAACTCATCTCCACCTACCTAGACTCCATTTTCACCCCCTTGGTCCAGGAACTCCCTACCTACATCCGTGACACCACCCACGCCCTCCACCTCCTCCAGAACTTCCAATTCCCCGGTCCCCAACACCTCATTTTTACTATGGACGTCCAGTCCCTATACACCTGTATTCCCCATGCAGATGGCCTAAAGGCCCTCCGCTTCTTCCTGTCCCGCAGACCTGACCAATCCCCCTCCACTGACACCCTCATCCACTTAGCCGAACTCGTCCTCACCCTCAACAACTTCTCTTTCAATTCCTCCCACTTCCTACAGACAAAGGCGGTGGCCATGGGTACCCGTATGGGCCCAAGCTATGCCTGCCTCTTTGTAGGTTACGTGGAACAATCCCTCTTCCGTACCTACACTGGCCCTAAACCCCACCTCTTCCTCCGTTACATTGATGACTGTATCGGTGCCGTCTCGTGCTCCCACGAGGAGCTCGAACAGTTCATCCACTTCACCAACACCTTCCACCCCAACCTTAAGTTCACCTGGACCATCGCTAACACCTCTCTCTCCTTCCTGGACCTCTCTGTCTCCATCTCGGGTAACCACCTAGAAACCGATATCCACTTCAAGCCCACCGACTCCCACAGCTACCTAGAATACATCTCTTCCCACCCACCTTCCTGCAAAAATGCCATACCCTATTCCCAATTCCTTTGCCTCTGCCGCATCTGCTCCCAGGATGAGGCATTCCACTCCCGTACATCTCAGATGTCCTCATTCTTCAAGGACCGCAACCTCCCCCCCGCAGTGGTCGAGAACACCCTCGACCGTGTCTCCCGCATTTCCCACAACTCATCCCTCACACCCCGTCCCCGCAATAACAACCAAAAAAGAGTCCCCCTCATCCTCACGTACCACCCCACCAACCTCCAGATCCAACGCATCATCCTCCGACACTTCCACCCCCAATCCAACCCCACCACCAAAGACATTTTTCCCTCCCCACCCTTGTCTGCTTTCCAGAGGGACCACTCCCTCCGTGACTCCCTTGTCTGCTCCACACTCCCCTCCAGCCCCACCACACCCGGCACTTTTCCCTGCAACCGCAGGAAGTGCTACACCTGCCCCCACACCTCCTCCCACGCCCCAATCCCAGGCCCCAAGAAGACATCCCACATCAAGCAGATGTTCACCTGCACATCTGCCAATGTGATATACTGCATCCGCTGTACCCGTTGTGGCTTCCTCTACATCGGGGAAACCAAGCGGAGGCTTGGGGACCGCTTTGCAGAACACCTGCGCTCAGTTCGCAACAAACAATTGCACCTCCCAGTTGCGAACCATTTCAACTCCTCCTCCCATTCCTCAGACGACATGTCCATCCTGGGCCTCCTGCAGTGCCACAATGATGCCACCCGAAGGCTGCAGGAACAGCAACTCATATTCAGCCTGGGAACCCTGCAGCCCAACAGTATCAATGTGGATTTCACAAGCTTCAAAATCTTCCCTCCCCCAACCGCATCCCAAAACCAGCCTAGCTCGTCCCCGCCTCCCTAACCTGTTCTTCCTCTCACCTTTCCCCTCCTCCCACCTCCCACCTCAAGCCGCACCCCCATCTCCTATCTACTAACCTCATCCCGCCCCCTTGACCTGTCCGTCCTCCCTGGACTGACCTATCTCCTCCCTACCTCCCCACCTACACTCACCTTTACTGGCTCCATCCCTGCCTCTTTGACTTGTCTGTCTCCTCTCCACCTATCCTCTCCTCTATCCATCTTCTATCCGCCTCCCCCTCTCTCCCTATTTATTTCAGAACCCTCTTCCCCTCTGCCATTTCTGATGAAGTGTCTAAGCCCGAAACATCAAGCTTTCCTGCGCCTATGATGCTGCTTGGCCTGCTGTGTTCATCCAGCTCCACAGCTTGTTATCTCGGATTCTCCAGCACTTGCAGTACCTATTATCTCTCTACCCCTACTCTTTGCTTTCTACTGGTCAACCAATCCTCTATTTATGCCAATACATTACCTGTAATACTGTGCAACTTTATCTTATGTAGCAGCCTTTGGTGTAGCACCTTGTCAAATGTTTGGCAACCCATCCCTGTCTTGACCCAGTCTACCTTAATGCGGGTGTTTTCCTCCTGGGATGAGAAAGAGAGACAGAGAAAGAAAGGCAGGTATTAAGAGAAATGAAAATGGGTGGCACATTGTGACAGAGATAGTAGGTACTGCAGATGCTGGAGAATCTGAGATAACAAGGTGTAGAGCTGGATGAACACAGCAGGCCAAGCAGCATCGGGGAGCAGGAAGGCTGACGTTTCCGGCCTCGACCCTTCTTCAGAAAATGAAGACGGGTCTAGGCCCGAAACGTCAGCCTTCCTGCTCCTCTGATGCTGCTTGGCCTGCTGTGTTCATGCAGCTTGGCACATTGTGACATTTGGTAAAAGTAGGAGGTGCACCAAGAGAGTGAGTAGGCAGCACAGAGGGCATGATGGGTTAGTGATGTCAGGGGGTCAGGTGTGTGACATTGAGTGAGGACAGATGTTGCAGGAATTAGTGACAGTGGTCGAACGTGAGCCTAGGAGAGAGGTGAATAAAATAGCTGTGATCGAGTGAGTCTGTGGTATTGGGTAGAAGATGGTGGCATTTGCATTGACAGAATGGCAAAGGTCATTGATCTTCTTCCTGCATTGCTGTGCATCCCTCCAGACAGCGGAGACCACACTAACCCTAGGGGCAACCTTCGACCAGGTTGGCACCGTCTGGTGTTGTGGCCTCCATTGTTTGTCCTGTGATAAATGGATGTCTGCCTCTGCATACCCTGTCCACCAGGACTTCCTGGTCCCTGCCCACAAAGCAAGGCAACAATTTGCCTTCATCTGCCATGACATATGGTAGTGTGGCCAGTGTATTCGGGTATACTGTGTCCTCTTGGCGCTGTCTATCTAGTAGGCACCGGGGGATGAAGTTGTTGGGCTATCCATTGATAGTGAAGACCTTGTATAGGCACTCTTCCTCCTTCTTGTGAAGTTCAGGTGTGTTGCAGTGTGTTGCGGGCCATTTGAATTTTTGCCCTTACACAGCTTTGCTTGTGGATGTTGGGGTGATTGCTGTGGAAACTGAGGATTTGGTCAATGTGGGTTGGCTTCCTGTATCCTGTGGTTTGGAATTCCCTGTTCATCATTCGTTCTACCCTGACGTCTAGGAATGGAAGTTGATTGTTGCTTTCCTCTTTTTTTGTGAATTTGATCTCAGTGAATACACTGCTGATGAGGTGGTGTGTCTCTTCTAACTCAATGCGTTTAATGAGGACAAACGTGTCATCCGCATATCATATCCATAGTTTTGGCTGTATGCAGGGAAAGGGTCGTATGTTCCAATCTTTTAATGATTGCCTCCGCAATAAGTCCTGAGATGGGTGATCCCATAGGCGTGCCATTAATCAGTTTGTAGACTCGACCGTTAAAGTTGAAGAGTGTGGTGAGGCATAGGTCCAGTAGTCTGAGTATGTTGTCCTTGCTGATGGAGTTGTTGGTCAGTGTTCCCGCTTCCTCTCGTAACATGGCCAGTGTTTCTTTGGCTGGTGAGATGTCAATGGGCGTGAATAGCGCTGTGACGCAAAAGGATACCATAATCTCGTCGTCATTGATTTTGATGTTCCCGAGGTTATTAAGGACTTCCTGGGTTGAGTGGACGGAGTGGGGTGATCTGTCAACCAGGTGTTTCAGTCTCTGTTGTAAGGTCCTTAGCTAGCTTGTTGTAGGTGTGCCTGGTCGGGGGACACTGGGTCTGAGGGGGATGTCTGGTTTGTGTACTTTGGTGTAGAAGCGGTGGGGGAGGGGGGCGGTGTTGTTCGAGCCTTCTGGTTTCATTTTTATGTAGTGTGTCTTGGTTATCTGCCCTGCATTCTTTAGTCTCTTCAGTGTTCGGGTGGTCCGATTTCTTAGCTGCTGTAGCTATCGCCACCTGTTGGTAAATATCTGTATCTGCAAGCCGTGCCTGTGCTTTCTCAATGTGGTCTGGTTTGTTCATGATGATGGTCATGCACCCTAAGTCCGCTTGTAGGATTATGATGTTCCTGTCTCTCTTGAGTCCTTTGAGTGCTTTTCTCTCTGTGTTTAGGGTGTCCCAATCATTGCTCCGGTTCAATGCAGGGATTTTGGTCTGTTGGATGGCCTATTGAGTTTCATCCGTAAATCTGTTGTCTTTTCGTGTCGCTTTCCAGAGTGGCCATGAAGTCTGTTCTGTTTGCATCTCTTTTGTTATAGTTTAGTCCGCATATTCAGACAGCTTTCTCAGTTTTTGTAAGTCATCTGTTGAATAGGTTTCTTACCCATGTCTGGTTTGTTGTTGTCCTTGTCTTTGTGGTAGATCAGTTTGGTCAGCTTCTCCTGCGGTTTGTCTCTTTTCTTTGTTCTGCTCCTATGTTGTTGGTGGTGAATTAGACCCCACATACAAACCCTTGCAAACAAGAACCGGAAATGACACAAAACACATTAACAGACCTGATCATATAAATACGAAGTGGAATAGAACAACATCGCTTCATCAGAGGCCGCACTGATAATGTTACCTAGCCTGGTGATGAAATGTCTGAGCTATAACCAGTCAGCTCAGCAAGCAAGTCAACAACATGAAGCAGGACTTCACTATTCCTGCGTTTAAACTCTCTTTAAATTAGCCTTCCTAACAACTTGCTGCACCGATATTGTTCAACAATTTTAAAAAAAGAAACACTTTGCACATCCGTTCCTCCTACGAAAGTGGATAACATCACATTGTTTACATTACATTACATTCTATCTACCATGTCCTTGCCCCATCGCTAAGCTTGTCCTAATCCTTTTGAAGCCATGTTACGTTTTCTTCACAACACATATTCCTGTTTAGCTTTGTATCAACCATAGATTTCTAAATATTAAACTTGTTCCCCACATCCAAATCATTACATATTGTGAGCAGCTGGGGCCCAACTACTAATCCTTGTGGTATCCCATTAGTCATAGTCTGACCCCTCGAGAATAATCTATTTATTTCCACAAACAGTCTAGGAACATTCTATGATTTATTGTTGTACCTATATGAATAATCCATTTACCAAACTGTTATTTTTATATCACCAATTGCTGTAGAGAAATCTGTAGAGTCATACAGCCCTACAGCACTGAGACAGGCCCTTTGGCCTAAACTGGTCTGTGCTGACCAAAATGTCCATCCATGTTAAGCCCATTTCCCTGCACTTGGCCCATATCCTTTTAAACCTTTCCTATCCATGTATTTGTCCAAATGTCTTTTAAAAGTTTAATATATCCGCCTCAACCACTTCTGCTGGCAGCTTATTCCATATGCATACCATCCTGTGTGTAAAAAAGTTGCCCCTCAAGTTCCCATATATTCTTTCCCCTCTTATCTTGAACTGATGCCCTCTAGTCTTCGATTCCCCAACACTAGGAAAAATATTGAGTGTATTCATCCTATCCATGCCTCTCATGATCTTGTACACTTCTACAAGATGCCCCTCAGTCTCCTATGCTCTAAAGAAAAAAGTCCTAGCTTGTCCAACCTCTTCCTACAACTCAGCCCCTTGAGTCCTGGCAACATCCCTGTAAATTTCTTCTGCACTCTTTCCAGTTTAATAACATCCTTCCCATAGCAAGGTGACCAAAACTGAACACAATACTCTGTGGCCTCACCAATGTCATGTACAATTGCATCATAACTTCCCAACTTCTATACTCAATACCCTGATTGATGAAGGCCAGTGTGCCGAAAGCCTTCTTCACTGCCCTGTCTACCTGTGACTCCACTTTCAGAGAACCGTGCACCTGAACTCCAAGATCCCTGTCTTCCACTACACTCCTCAAGGCCCTACCTTTCACCATGAAACTCCTACGTGGATTTGACTTTCCAAAATGCAACACCTCACACTTATCTATATTAAAGTCCATTTGCCATTCCTTGGCCCACTTCCCCAGCTGATCTTGCTATAATTTCGATTAACCTTCCTCACTGTCCATGATACCACCTGTTTTACTGTCATCCACAAACTTATTAGTCATGCCTTGTACATTCTCATCCAAATCATTAATATAGATAACAAACAGCAATGGGCCCAGCACCGAACCCTGAGGTACACCACTAGTCACAGGCCTCCAGTCAGACACGCGTCCTTCTTGTATTAACCTCTGCTTCCTACCAACAAGCCAACTGTGCATCCAATTTACCAGCTCTCCCTGGATTCCATGTGATCTAATCTTCCAGATCAGCCTACCATGTGGAACCTTACCAAAGGCCTTACTGAAAGCCATATAGATTACATCTACTACCCTGCCTCCATCATCCTTCCTGGTCACTTCATCAAAGAACTCTGATAACAAATTTGTGAGGCATGATCTCCCATGCACAATGCCATGCTGATGGCTCCAAATGAAACCCTGTCTTTCCAAATGCATATATATCTTATCCCTCAGAATCTTCTCAAATAACTTACCTACCACAGAGTTAGTCTTACTGGTCGAATGTTCTCAGGTTTTTCTTTGCAGCTCTTCTTGAATAAGGACACAATATTCACTACCCTCCAGTCTTCTGGGACCTCACCTGTGGCTAACAACGATGTAAATATATCAGCCAGGTCCCCCGCAATTTCTTCCCTGGTCTCTTGCAGGATTCTTGGATATATCTGGTCAGGACCAGGGGATTTATCCATCTTCATATATTCTAATACTTCCAACACTTCCTGTACTGAGATACGGACTGTCCCCAAGATATTGCCACTACCTTTCCCAAGCATCCAAGTCTTCATGTCTTTCTCCACAGTAAACACAAAGGAGAAATATTCATTAAGGACCTCACCCACTCCTGTGGTTCCACACATACATGTCCTTTGGTCCTTGAGGGGCCCTCTTCTCTTTCTAGTTATTCTTTTCCTTTAACATACTTAGAGAATCTCTTTGGATTCACCCTAATCTTCTCAGCCAAAGCTATATCGTGTCCACTTTTTACCCTCCTGATTTCTTTCTTTAGTAAACTCCTGTATCCTCTATATACCTCCAGGGATTCCCTTGATCCCATCTGCCTGTACCTGAGCAATGTCTCCTTCTTTTTTCTGGTCAAAGCTTTAATAGTTCTTGTCATTCAGGGTTCCCTACTCCTGCCAACCTTGCCCTTCACCCTCACAGGAACATATAGACATTGAACTCGAGCTATCACACTTGTAAAGGCCTCCCACTTACCAGAGGTCCCTTTGCCTGCAAACAAACTACATAAGTCAACCCCTGCAAGCTCCTGTCTAATTCCATCAAAATTCACCTTGCCCCAATTTAAAATTTGAACCAATGGACCGGATTTGTCTTTTTCCATAACTATTTTAAAATAATAGAACTGTGGTCACTGGTCGCAAAGTGTTCTCCCACTGTCACCTCAGTCACTTTTGCTGTCCTATTTCCCAAGAGTAGGTCGAGTTTTGCCCCTTCATGAGTAGGACCCTCTACATACTGCTTAAGGAAACTTTCCTGAACACATTTAACAAATTCCACCCCATCTAAGCCCTTAACACTATGGCAGTCCCAGTCTATGTTAGGAAAATTAAAACCCCCACTATGACAACCCTATTGTTCCTGCAAGTCTCCCCAGTCTCCCTGCATATTTGCCCCTGTAATTCCTGTTGACTATTTGGGGGCCTATAGTACAACCCAATAATGTCACCATCCCCTTCTTATTTCTTAGCTCCACCCACAAAGTCTCACTGGATGATTCCTCAGTTATTTCATCTCTGACTATTGCTGTGGTACTCCCCTTAATCAAAAATGCAATGGCCCCTCCCCACTTTCCATCACTTCTGTCCTGCCTAAAGCACCTGCACCCCGGCACATTAAGCTGCCAGTCCTGTCCCTCCCTTAGCCGTGTTTCATTAATGGCTGTAATATCCCAGTCCCACGTACCTATCCATGCCCTGAGGTCATTGGCCTTACCTGTCAGCCCTCTTGCATTGAAATCGATGCAATTTAATCCAACAGGCATTCCTCACTCACTGTCCTGTTCCATCCTGACCTGTCTCTTCAACTTGCTAGTTCTGATTACTGTATCTCCTTCCAGCCTCGCACTTGCCTCCCTGCTGTTGAGGATCCCACTCCCCTGCCAATCTAGTTTTAACCCTCCCTTGCAGCACTAGCCAATCTACCCACCAGGATATTGGTTCTCCTTCCAGTTTAGGTGCAACCTGTCCCTCTTGAATGGGTTACCTTTGCCCCAGAAAAGATCCCAATGATCCAGGAATCTGAGTCCCTGTCCCCTGCACTAATTCTTTAGCCACACATTCATGTGCCATATTCCCCTGTTCTTACCCTCGCTGGCACGTGGCACTGGAAGCAATCCGGAGATTACCACCTTCAAGGTCCTGGTTTTTAATTCTTTTCCTCGCTCTCTATAATCACTCCGCAGGACCTCATCTCTATTTCTACCTTTGCCATTTGTAGCCAACATGCACAATGACTTCTGGTTGCTCACCCTCCCCGTTGAGAATGTTCTGCAGCCATTCTGAGACATCCTGAACCCTGGCACTCGAGAAGCAACACACCATCCTGAATTTGCGTCTGCAGCCACAGAATCTCTGTCCCCCTAACTATCGAGTCTCCTATCACCAAGGTCCTGTTTACCTTTACCCTTTCCCGCTGTACCCAAGAGCCAGTTGTAGTGTCACTGGCCTGGCTACTGTTGCTTTCCCCTGAATGGTCATCCCCCTGAACAGTATCCAAAATGGTATATTTGTTTTCGAGGGGAATGGCCACAGGGAATTCCTGCACACTCTGTCTACTCCCTTTGCCTTTCCTGTTGGTCACCCAGCTACTCTCTGCCTGTACCTTAGGTGTGACCATCTCACTCAAACTCTAATTTATGATATGTTCAGCATCTCAGATGATCCTGAGTGTATACAGCTCCAGCTCCAGTTCCCTAACACGGTCTCCCAGGAGCTGGAGCTGGGTGCACTTCCCACAGGTACAGTCATCAGGGACAATGGAAGTCTCCCTGAGCTCCCACATCCTGCAGGAGGAGCGTGCCACTGCCCTAACTGCCATCTCAACTGCTCTAAGATTAAGAGGAAAGTTAAAAGGACTTTACCTGAGCTTATCTGTACTTTTTGCTGAGCCGCTGCTCACCAAAGCCTATTGTGCCACTGCCTTTATTCTCACACTGCTACCAGCAAAATTGCACGTCTCTCCGACCCCTTTTTTGGTTAGACGAAGAGGGAGAGAGGGAAACAGTACATTGATATAATCTTTTTTCTTGAAGAGCGCATGTATTTTGGAGAATTTAGAGGGGTGAGCATTTATTCTTCTATATTACTGACTGTGTATGTTAACTATTGTTGTAGCTTTGTTAAATAGGTTTTTGTGTTGATAACAAACACAATTATTGGTTTATTTGGAAATCTAGTTCATAAGTCTTGTTTTATTTGAAACCCGATATTGATAAAGTATTTTGTTGATTATTTTCGTAACAGGGAGAAGTATTTTTATTTTGTGTTGTGACCTTTGTGGTAGTGGGGCTTGAGGTACACTGCTTGCCTCCAGACTCAGCCATAGTATTGTAAGTCCAAAGCGGAACAAGCGAATACAACTCTCTATACAACTGTGGATTTGGGGGACGATGCTAATTCCTCACCACGGCTTAAAAGAAGCATCAGATAAATTCAAAGATATATTGGAAGTCTTTGACAATTAGTTCAACCTCAGAACTACTGAAAGTCATGAAAGGGCAATATTTAACAACGGTATGCAATCTATGAACCCATAGATGATTTCATTTATGATCTTTACAGGCTAGTGAAGGCATGTGGCAATGGTGACTTAATATCAAAATTCATAAGGGACCAGATTATGGCAGGCATTACTGATGAGCCTTTTCAGATTAATTTCGGTCCAAAGGCCTAAATCTAGAGAAAGTAATTCAGATGGTGAGTGAAGCAGAGGTCTAAAAGAAAAACTGGTCAATCCTAAGAGGGGGAGATAGAAAATTGCACAGGAGATCTGCAGAATCTATTCATTTCTTAAGGTACAGACCTTAAAAACAGATAAGTCCATGCAGTGGGTAAGACAGACAGCAAGCATATGACTCACAGGCATAAACAGTGCCCATCTTTAAAAGCTGATTGTTTCTAGTGTAATAAAATAGGCCTCTTGTAGAAAGTCTGCTAAAATAGAACACAACTGCAGGAAAGGAAGAAAAGACTACCATACAAAAAGAAGAGGTTTAACAGACTGCAGTAGAAATACACCTATCATTTTCCTAAGGGAATTCAAAGACCCAGGCCAAAGATTTTGCCTTAGAGACATTTATATCAATGAGCATTTTATGAATATTAAGTTAGAAATAGGTGCATGTGTCACAATATTATCCGATAGCAAGCCTTCATTGATAATACATTGCTAAGAACCAACAGAAATCCAACTACATAGACAAGAAGGCATTGTACATGATGTTAACAGTATGCTACAAGCAACTCTGTAACACAGGGGATATCAAATACTACAAAGCCTACATGTAGTTCAAAAGCAGGAGTTTTCACTCTTGAGTAAATCATTGTCTATTAATCTCAATCTCATTCAAAAGGTGGAAGAGGTTAAGCAACAAAGTAGAAAATCTTGCTGAGCTCTGTAAATTCATGGGAGAAACTAAATAAAACAGATTTCAGACCATCAAGGAGACAGTCCAAGTACTGAACAATCTAACATTCTGCGAAGACTTGTGAGGGCGTAAGGTTGGAGCAAATGTAAATATATAAACAAATATACATAATAATAAGTTTCAGAGATAGTAGGAACTGCCGATACTGGAGAATCTGAGTTAACAAGGTATAGAGCTGGATGAACACAGCAGGCCAAGCAGCATCAGAGGAGCAGGAAGGCTGACGTTTCAGGCCTAGACCCTTCTTCAGAAAATGAAGAAGGGTCTAGGCC
>JAHRHZ010000098.1:17267211-17287627 GCA_024137785.1 Ginglymostoma cirratum
CAGCTTTCCTGCTCCTCTGATGCTGCGTGGCCTGCTGTGTTCATCCAGCTCTACACCTTGTTATCTTACATAATAATAACATGAGCGAAAAATTACTTTGGCAGAGGGAGGGGTCAGGTGATGTATATGGGTCTGAAAGGGTTGTGACTGCTGTAAGAACCACCAATAAAATTCAGACAAGCACTGAAAATCCTGGAGAAACTCAATGGGTCTGACAGCATCCATGGAAGGAGATACAGAGTTAAAATTTTCCGTCCAGTATGATACATCTTGAAGAAAATGGTTCTGTGTTTCTTTCAGATTTGCATCATCTGCAGTCCTTGAGAACTAATAAAAATTATATCTTGTTTCTTCAACAAGGCTATTCTAGTTAGACCAGAAAGATAGTTATTCTCACTCACACTAAACCAATACGAGCTGAAAGGAATACATATTTACAACAGTTATCATGCCAAGGGCTATTTGCCCATCATGGATTCTGTAATCTGTTGGTTTCTAGGGTGTTGGGTATCTATATTGGCACTCTTAGAGGCTATGCTGTTTTAACAGGTTGCCACTGAAACTCTGGTTCATTTTTATTCTAGGGTATGGCTCTCTCAATCTCTTTGGTAATGTAAGTAATGCTTCGATATAAATATTACTGAGCACAGTTCTCTAGTGCAATGTTTCACTTCTGTTCTATTCCAGATTTCTTTCTACTCTGTACTCTCATGCTCTTCCCTGCTCTCTGAAATCAGGGGAGCATCCTTCAGATGTTTCGTCAGTTCATACTATCATTTCAACAAGGAGCAGGAATAGGCCATTTGGCTCTTCAAGCCTGTTCCACCATTTAATAAGACTGTGGCTGATCTGATTGTAATCTCAAATTCACATTCCTGCTTACCCAATGACCTTCCAACCCTTTGATTAACAATAATCTATCTACCACTGCTTTAAACATGTTCAAAATCTCAGCTCCCACCATCTTTTCAGAGAGAGAGTTGAAAAATGCCTAACTGGGCAGTTGGAGGGGTCCTGGGTTCTTACCGCTTGGTCCTCTATTGTGCAAGGTTTTATTTTCATAATCATGAGTTTGGATTCAAGACAATCTGGTTGAGGGGAAGTAACGGACAAGAACTGTCTCCAGATTTGAGCCCTGTTGGATGTCTGAATATTGCAGATTAACATTAAATATTGCTGCACATGGGAATCTGACAAATACATGTCTCTAATCTTGTTGTTATATGTTAAGAGACAATTCCCTGAACGTTATCCATCTTCCCTTTGCTTCAAATGTAATTAACTCTGCTCACACTGTGCTATTTATACCCAGCGAGGAATGGGTCTCTGACATCATCACAAGATTTCACCAAGATCTCAAAGCCCATTCATAACATCTAATACTCCACGACCAATCAGATACAGTATTTATTCTGCTTGCTCATTAATCTATGTTCAGAGAGGACAGAAAGGGAAACAAAACGGGTGGGGGAGTTGCATTATTGATTAAGGATTACATCACAGTTGTGTTGAGGGTGGACACATCAGAGGGATCTTGCAGTGAGGCATTATGGTGGAGCTCAGGAATAGAAAGGGTGAAACCACAATGTTAGGAGTTTCTTATAGGCCTCCCAAGAGCCTACAGGAGACAGAGGAGCAGATATGTAGTCAGACAAAGGAAAGGTGTGAAAAAAGCAAAGTAGTTGGAGTGAGTGCCTTAAACATTCCACTTATTGACCGGAACTCCCTTAGACCCGGGGCTTGGATGGTGAGCAATTTGTTAGATGCATCCAAGAGACCTTTTTGAGACAGTATGTTGACAATCCAACCAGAGAGGAGTGCATACTGGACTTGGTATTAGGGAATGAGCCAGGACAGATGATCGTTGTTTCATCAAGAGAGCATTTTGGGCTTAGTGAACATAACTCCATAAAATTTCGAATGGTCTTGGACAAGGACAAGAGTGGCACTTGGGTGAGGGTGCTTAATTGGGCAAGGGCCAATTATCCACATTAGACAGGAATTGGGGAATGTGGATTGGGAGCAGTTATTTGAGGGCAAATTTACATCTGGCATGTGGGAGGCTTTTAAAGACCAATTGATTAAAGTGCAGGATGTGCATGTCCCTGCAAAACTGAAGGATAGGAATGGCAGGATTCAGGAACCACGGATGACAAGGGAAATTGTAAGCTTAGTCAAAAGGAAAAAGGAAGCATACGATAGGTCTAGGCAGCTACAAACTGACAAAGCCATTAAGGAGTATAGAGGAAGTAGGAAGGAACTTAAACGCGGAATTAGTTCGGCTAAAAGGGGCCACGAAATGTCTTTAACAAACAGGGTCAAGGAGAATCCCAAGAATTTTTATGCACATATTAGAAGAAAGAGGGTAGCAAGGGAAAGAATAGTCCCACTCAAGGACAAAGGAGGGAAGTTATATGAGGAGCCATAGAGAGTGGAGGAGATCCTTAATGAGGAATTTGTATCGGTATTCACTGAGGAGAAGGACATGACTGAAGTTGAGGTGAGGGATGAGTGTGTGAATATCCAAGAGAATGTCAATATATCAAAGGGGGAAGTTTTGGGTTTCCTAAATTGCACTAAAGTAGACAAATCCCCAGGACCAGATGGGATCTATCCCATGTTGCTGCAAGAGGCAAGGGAAGGAATAGTTAGGGCATTAGCAGATATCTTCACATCCTCTTTGACCCTAGGTGAAGATCCAGAGGAATGGGGATTAGCCAATGTTGTTCCCTTGTTTAAGAAAAGAAGCCGGGATAATGCAGGAAATTATAGGCCGGTGAGTCTGATGTCTGTGGTGGGGAAGCTCTTAGAGACTATACTAAGGGGCAAGATAAATGCACATTTGGAAGAAAATGGACTAGTTAGTGACGGGCAGCATGGTTTTGTACAGGGAAGGTCATGTCTCACCAACCTGATTGAATTTTTTGAAGAGGTGACAAAGATAATTGATGAGGGTAGGGCTGTGGATATAGTTTATATGGTCTTAAATAAGACATTTGATAAAGGCCCACATGGCAGATTGGTACAAAAACTAAAATCACATGGGATTTGGGGTGGGCTGGCTAGATGGATACAAAACTGGCTTGGTCATAGAAGACAGAGGGTGGCAATGGAAGGGTGGTTTGCAGAATGGAGACTGGTAACTAGTGGTGTTCCACAGGGATCAATCTTAAGTCCTCTGTTGTTTGTCGCATATATAAATGATCTGAAGGAAAATGTGGGTGGTCTGATTAATAAGATGGCAGATGACACAAAATTGGTGGAGTTGCTGACAGTGCTAACAATTGTGAAAGGATACAATAGGATATTGATAGATTGGTGACGTGGGCACAGAAATGGCAGATAGAGTTTAATCCAGACAAATGCGTTTTGGAAGCTCAAATTTAGGTGTGAATTATACAGTAAATGGCAGAACCCTTAGGAACATTAATATTCATGTTAATGGATCTATGCATGCAGATCCCCAGTTCTCTAACAATGTCAACACAGGTGGCCAAGGAGCTTAAGAAGGCATAAGGCATGGTTGCCTTCATTGGCCAGGGCATTTGGAGTACAAGACTTGGCAAACCATGTTGCAGGAATATAAAACCCTTGTTCGGCCGCATTTGGAGTATTGTGTGCAGTTTTGGTCGCCACATTACCAGAAGGATGTGGAAGCTTTGGAGAGGGCATAGAGAAAGTTCATGAGGATGTTGCCTGGTCTCAAGGGTATTGACTATGAGGAAACGTCAGTTTTCCTGCTCCTCTGATGCTGCCTGGCCTGCTGTGTTCCTCCGGCTTCACAACTTGTTATCTCTAAACCTCCTTTTTGTTGAGCTTAGTGGGGCATTGGACCTGTTGAGCTCTGGGGCTGAAGCCTTAGCAGATGCCATGTCACCTCTTTTAGGAAAGCTCTGCCAAGTTAAGCACCATTCAACTACTTAAGTGGACAGTGGAGAGAGCATGAGAGTGGCAGCCCTTCCCAGAGTACCCCAGGGGTAGAAGTCTCTCCTCTGAAAGTTGCTGGCCAACTGGAGGCCAGTGGGTCTATTGAACAACAGTGCCACTGGGGTGGGGGGAGGAGGGTGGTGGTGGTGGCTGCGAGTAGTACTACATCCATCTGAGGATCACAACTGGAATGTGGTTCAGAGATGTGTGATGGTGGAGGGAGTGGTCCACAGCAAAGATGAGGGAATGGCTCTTAGCAGGTATAATGTTAAAGCCAGGATTATTGAGGAACAAAATCAGGAAGGAGTAGCTCACACAAAGGACAGTGGAAATTAGGAAATCTAGTCCATCAGGCCACATGTCACCTTTCTCCTCTTTCAAATGTCGTGGGCATTGGATCAGTGAAATTTTCAAGACTGTAGATGAATAAATGTTTCTAAGGCAATACTCTCAATGGATATGAATCAAAGGTGGGTAATTGTTGAGATGCAGAACTGGCATGATCGAACAGAATGGGGATCAGGCTAGAGGGGCTGAATGAACTACTCCTGTTCCCATATTTGATGCCTCTGACAATATTTATTTCGAAGGTAAATTACACCAGACAATGTCAGTTGTCTATGTATTGTTATCCAATTCAACCCATCTCTTTTCATATTGTCTCAATCTCTGGATATATTCACTTCTGCTGCAATAAAACATTAATCAGCAATTTTACCTCACATTTATTGAACCATGTTTTCATATGGAATGACAGGCTTCACAAGAGTGTCAGCCAGAATCACTGTGGGAAATGCTTCTAAATGAACAATTACACTTTCCTCAGAACAAATCACATTTCAACTGCACATTGACACATGCCTCAATATATCAGAATCTGAATGTTTTCTTTTGCTCCAGTCACTGACACAAATATACCAAGGCTTCGGAAGTTGGCCCTGCGGTGCCTGTTTTTCAGCCATTTTAAAGCCTTCAGTATGACATGCAAGACGTGAAGGCACAGTTCGAACTGGAGGTGCACTACCCACTATTTTATCTCTTCAGTTACACTGGTGTTGGGCCCATTCATTCCTGAGAGCATTCAATGATTGAAATGGTTCATGTAAGGCTGCTCAATTGCCAAATGCCCAGTGCTACCACATGCCGAAACTGTACAACATGACATTTCACTGGCAGGGAGGCGTCCCTGTGTCACCCTCCTGCTGTGGCAGCAAACACCTCTGACCTTGGTGCTGCAGATCCTCTGATTGGCTCTATAGCCTCTGCAACACAGCCATTTGGAACTTATACCGAAGATGGTGTTTTGTGTGGTGAAATTATATACTTTTCACCGCACTCCTGTACTTTTTTACCTGAGTACACTTGACAATAAAATCAAAATCAAATCAAATTTCCCACAGGATCACTCTGGCAGGCACATGCAGGATTAATTGGCCCTTAACAATGGTCCTTCAGTAACTATTTTTAAACATACCCCCAAATCTTTGAATCCCACAACAGATAAATGAAAAATTAACATTTGGCTGTGAATAAAATGACAGGGGCGAAGAAGTGGCTCAATCTGTTTGGCCTTGAGCATTCTTCAGTTAATACTGTAGAGAGTTGTGCTGCTCAATGACTTAAGAGAGAGCCGCATGTCCTAAATATCTCCATTCTTTCATTTTTTGTTGTAAAATGAATAGTTGCACACAGAATCACAGACAGACACTACCCTGATTGACAAAAACTCACCCTTCCCTTCAGATTTGCCGGAATCATTTTCTTTACAGGCAGACTGACACCTGATGTTATCAGGCAGGAATTTCTGTTCGTCAGTGCATTCGTGATCCCGCACCAGCTCTATGGTCCGGGTTCAGTTATGTCTGATAGACAGGGCTCCCATGAATTCTCCACCCCTCAGATCCAGTCTGCCACTGGCATGGTATCTAAATGGTGGTGAAGAAACAGAACAGACACTGACTGAGCTGAAATAGATGAAAACACATGTTAGAGGGTAAACCAACAGCTTTGAAGGTTGAAGCCCTAGGTGTGAGCTCATGCGCCAATAAACAACCTTTTTGATGTGGCCGGAGTGGGAGAGGCAGTCATCTCCACCCATCATTCAAGTTCTCCTGCTTCACCTGACCACAGACTCCTAATCCCTTCTTTTATCTGACCACATTTCTTTCAGGGACACATGGGTAGGAATGCAAAGGAATTGTGTGCAATTCCAAGCTCTGTCCCCTCGTGGTTGGGATAAACAATTGCCAAGTGTCGAATACGAGTGGCAGAAATTGTTGGGGCCAATTTAAAGGTGAGGAATTGCCACTTGTACTCCCATCCTGATTTCATGTAAAGTGGTCTTTGCAATTTCCAGGAAATAGGAAGATTCCTGTAGGAAGGTCTGACATTTAAAGCTTTGAATGCCCCCAAGAATGCTGCAATTATTCTGGAAATCGCATCTGAGGGTTTCCCTTTAATTTAAAAACCTTATTTACATTTTAACATGTACACATTTCTCTTCTAACTGGTATAAAGTCTGCAGCCACTGTGGCAAAATAACGCCAGCCTCAGGGATTTGCCTTCTTCAATCTACCTGATGTTGAGCAAGATGGTGGTGGTGCTTGGATCAATCTTGAGAGGTGTGGCTTCCTCTGAGCTGGATTGTCCTCCCTCTCATGTCCCCCTTACTTTGGAAAGCCACCAATCATCCAGTTGCCAGTTTCTGCATGTAGATACCATGCTGCTACTGTCTCTGCTCACCCCATGGTTCATCAGGAGATAGGTGTCATTAGTGGGCCACTGAATGAAGTTGCTGAATGAAAGTTGATAGATTTGTAGTGGCCTCCCATCCTTCTATAATGGTGTCAAAACTTCACTGTTAAAGACTATTATGACCAGTTGAGGAAGGATGGAATGTGTTCCCTGTTTTATCCCCTCCTCATTTGATTGTAACAAGTGTGTTTAAGGGGTGGCCTTGTCGATCCAGTGCACCTACTTAACCATTTATGTGCTGGTTGTAAAGGATTAGCCAGAAAAGTTTTCTGCAAATTATTAAAAAAATGTCAGGTTTATTGTCCAGAAGCTGACTTGAGTATGTAACAGTTCATGTAAATTCTCAAATGCAAAACATGCAGTCAAAATCCACACACCCAATCACAGATTAAGAGGAGTTATGTGTAAGTTTGTCAAATACTCAGTCACAAAAAAAAAGACCGTTCACATGTTCCTTTCTCTTCAGGGGATAGTGCTGCAGATATACAAAGCCTTCTCTGGCACAATTCTCTGGCTGCTTGCAAGGGAGTGGACACAGGTCAAAACTCCAAGAACACAAAGTGTAATGTTTCTAGATTGGATGGAGGATTGGGGAAGGAAGTGGAAGTGAGTCAAGAGAGAAAGAAAAGAGAAGAGGGAGAGTAGCCCCTCCTTGATTTTGTTACTGTGAGTGACTGTTTTCCCCATCCTTTCTCATTGAGAGTAAAGATAGCCACTGTCAGACAACTGGCTTTCAAACAGCAAATCATGGTGCCAAAAGGTATCAAACAAGTAGCTGGGTTCTCCCGTTGCCCAGTTCGAAATCTTGTGTTCCTTAAAGAGCTAGATTCACTCTCTCTTACATTGAAGGTCTCAGTTTTGTTCATCCTATGTCAGACAATGTCAATATCAGCAAAATGTTTTTATTTTTCTTGGAATAATCCTTGATATTAGCAAGTGTAAAAGTCTCGGGGTCATCTAAATGTGACCCTTGTTGTAAACCACTTTGTAAACTTCCAGAGACTTGACAAGCTTGAGGTTTGGCAGCCATCTTAGAGTCCACAATGTCCATTTAAAAACTGATGAATATATGGAGCTGGCTGATAATCTTAAGGATGTTATTTTGTGCCATACGTCTTCATAACAAAGCCTTCATTTAAAAAGTATTCAGTCATGGCTGATTGTCTAACACACTACCCTGTTCCTGCTTTCTCCCCATATCTTTTGATCCATTTGGGCCTAAGAACTATATATATATTTTTCTTGAAAGTCTTCATTGTTTTGGCCTCAACAGTTTCCTGTGGCAGAGAACTCTACAGGCACAGACCTTCTCTTTCTCTTCTCTTATACAAGAGCTGCCTATGAATGCATTCTCCTAAAATCTTCTTTTCGTATTCTGATTGTTTTCTTTCTTGTACTTTTTGACTTTCTGGCTCGACCACCTATTAAGATTTCACAGCCCACATCTCAATTCCAGTCGTGATATTCTCAATATTGGTCCAGACCAATGATTCCCAACTCTGAGCTCCTCTGTCATGCTGTTCCAAGTAGCAATCCCTTACCACATCCAGAAATTTCAAACTGCTTTGTTGGAGCACAAATCATACGCCTTACGAGCTGGTTAAACATTCTCCGTTGTTGAAACATGTTAACCCTCCTCCTGTGAATGGATGAATAATAAAAAAGTCAGCAAGAATGATGCAAGGAGGGGGTTAAGATCAGGACCATTCACGTGCCACCTTGATGTCATCCAGTCCAGCAACAACTTCCTTTACTCATTCATGGGATAAGGGCATCGCTGGCCAGGCAGCATTTATTGTCCATCCATAATTGCCCAGAGGGCAGTTCAGAGTTAACCACATTGCGGTGGGTTTGGAGTCACGTGTAGGCCAGACCAGGTAAGGATGGAGGATTTCCTTCCTTAAAGGACATTAGTGAACCAGATGGGTTTTTCCAACAATTGCCAATGGATTCATGGTCTTTATTAGATTCTTAATTCCAGATTCAGTGATGGGATTTGAACCCAGGTCCCCAGAATGTTATCTGGGTCTCTGGATTAACAGTGCAGCAATAATACCACTAGGCCATCACCTCCCCAACTTAACTTTGTTCAGTTTGCCATTGACAGAGTCTCAATGAACTTCAAGGGCACAATCCAATATGTTACTGTCTTCTAATTCCCTGCAGGAAACAAGGGAAAATGCTAAGCCAGGAGAAACTATTCTTGTTCCTCCTGGCCCATAAGCTGCACAGTAAATCTATGAACATTGTGAATTCAACGCTTTTTCAAAAAAAAAGGTTAACGAGATTTTGGTATTGCTGGATAGTTAATTTTTTATTGCCCAAAGAGCAGCTAAGACTGGGCCACACTGCTGTGGCTCTGGAATCACAGGTAGGTCAGACCAGGTGTGGGTGACAGATTCCCTTCGCTGAATGGGTGTGTTTTTTTTCCTCTCCTCCTTTTACCTCCCAGTTTTCTCAGGGCCCCAGAGATGTAGCTGAAATAGGCGAAATTAAAAAGGCTGCACAAATGAAGATCTTCTCCGTAAAAAATTTTATCTACTGATCCACCTCCTGTGAGTAAAATGATACCCCACCCCCATCTCGATCCGCTTCTGTTGAATTTGAGATTTGTAAACTTTTTACTTTTTATCTAATCCAAATACACCAATTCCTAGGGGTTAAAATTGCTCCAATTTAGTATTTTCAGTGAAATCTTAGAAGTAATGTGAAACTCCTTCCTCTAAATCCATCTCCACTGAACCTTCAGCACCTGATCTGAGCCGCGCGCTCCCTTCCACATAGTTCCTGCTATCACTAGATGTCCACAGTAAGCAGAATTTCTTCCAATACAGGAATCTTTGTTGTTGCAGTTCTAGCACTTGTGTAAGGTAATTAATCTTGGTCCTTGAATGACTCAATGGGGCACCACAAGCATCTCTCTTCAAGAGGCAGGCAATCGCTTATATAGTTTGGGGTCACGTCAAATATCTGGTGAGGCGGGGAGGGGTGAGGGGGATAGTCTGAGCATGTGTCCATGAACTACTATAGGAGAATATCTACTGAGCTACAGTGTGTTAATTGCTTATCTCTTTCTCTCTCAGAACTTCTTCTTCAGTTTATCCTTAGACCTAACCTTCTCCTTACATATTACAATTCTTGCGATACTGTTGTTTTCTGTCAATTTCTCCACTCTCTTGTAACCCTGTATTACCCTTTAACCCTCACCTTGCTAGTTTAAATGCCCCTGTTTGTTTTTTTTTCTGATAGTACTCCTCTTCTAAGAGCAGGATAAATAATCTACAATATATTTGTTCATGTCATGTTAGAGAAACTACTATTTAAGTGCCCAGGAATGAAAATTCTGTTAAAATATATTTGTTAAAGTGTATGATTGTTAGATGGTTAGACAAAGCATATCCACAATATTCTTTTAAATTACAATAACATTTTTAAAACTCATGGCAAATAAGCTGAAATCAGCAGATCCAAGATTTTCTTCAGGCAAATGGTGATAGCAGAGTGAATGTTCGGTCAAATAGACCTGTGGAATATATGTAGAATTGAAAGTTTATTTGGATCAGAATTTGGCAGAGTTTGGGATCATGAAGGATGAATATTTTGGCTTAGTAGATTAATGGGTTTTACTTGTCTTTAACTGTTACAAGTCCTAAAAACGAAAATGTGCATTATCTGGCAAATAAAAATCCTGCTGACTTGGTGTTATTTCTAATTGCCAACATTAAAAAAAGATTGGTTTTGCATGTCACATAAAGCAATGGAATGATTCATGTAGATCTATGAACAACTGGCTCATCAAAGATTAAGAACATAGTTCTATCTGACAGGATCTTTTAGGTACATCCTCTATATAGCTGCAACACACGTTTTAATGAAAGGACTTGGTAGCATGGTGGCTCGGTGGTTAACACTGCTGCCTCACAGCACCAGGGACCTTGCTTTGATTTCCCACCTCGGGAGACTGTCTTTATGGAGTTTGCATTCTCCCTGTGTCTGCCTGGATTTCCAGTGGGTGTTCTGGTTTCCTCCCACAGTCCAAAGATGTGCAGGATGGTTGGATTGGCATTGCTAAATTATCCACAGTGTTCAGGCATGTGTAGATTAGGTGTGTTAGCCATGGGAAATGCAGAGTTACAGGGAAAGGGTAGGAGGATGAGTCTGGGTAGGATGGTCTTCGGTATGGAATTGTCAGGCCAAATGGCCTGCTTCCCCACTGTAGGGATTCTATGACTCAAACCAGTTTAAAAATATCTGATATTATTTTACCTAGTACCTCTATAAAATGTTCACATATCATTCAAGTGGTAATTTTTTTTCTAAAATATTGATCTCACCACATGTTATGTTTCATTTGGCTTTTGTACTTTATTTTTTGATCTATGAGTCCACCCTCAGTACATAAGGCGAAGACTTTGTTCTGGGACACAGTCTCAGGTCGTGACTCTCTCTAATATTTCTTTCAATGAACTATTTTATGTCGATAACAGAAACAATCTGCTTTATCAATACATTAAAGGTGGTAAAATGTCTCAAAGAGCTTCACTGGGGTGATATCGAACAGAACTTGACACCAAGTGACAGTAGGAGATATGACATCAGATGACCAAATGTTTGGTAAAAGAGGTAGGTTTTAAGGTGCACCTTAAATGAGGGAAATAACACAGAGAGGCAGAGAGATTTTTGGAGGGATTTCCACAGCTTAGACCCTTTACAGGTGAAGACTCTACTGTTAGTGCAGCAATTTAATTTGATTTGATTTGATTTATTATTGTCACATGTACCTAGGTACAGTGAAATGTTCTGTTTTGCGTGCAGTACAGGCAGATCATACCATACAAAATGCATTAGGGTAATAGAACGGAACAAGGAATACAATGTTACAGCTGCAGAGAAGGTGCACAAAGAGTGAGGCACTTATGGGAACATTGTTAATAACTTTAACAGACTTAAAATTGAGGTTTAGAGCAGGACAATTGTAAGACACGTAAGAACAAGATCTGCTGTAGAGAGTTTGCAAAGAATTGCCATGTGGCAGCACCATCTTGAATTTACGATTTAAATTGGGGATGCTGGAGTTGGGGAAGCTGAGATATTGCACAGGATCCCAAACCTGCAGGAGATTTCAGAGATAAGGATAGATGAAGCCATGGAGGGAATAGAAAACTCGATTGAGAATTTTTAAAATCAAGGTATAAATTAAACAGAAACCAGTGTAGATCAAACATGGGGTGAATGAACCAGTCACTCCATGAGCAGGAGAGTTTTGGATACGCCCAAAATTAGGCAATCAGTAATGACTCTAAATGTTGACATGCAATTCACCCTCAAGGGGCAGGACAGACCAGTTCTATCTGGTCTATAACCAAAACCCGTGCGCACAACAATGCAACAGAAGTTGCTGGGTACCTACCAGGACAGAGATCCTGCAGGATGAATTACAAGGCAAACTGAAACCATTTTAGGCAGGTATTGAACCAGGGATCAGAAGATTTTCATTAGTCCTTGGGTGTCAATGGGGACGAGTGTTATCTCTTGATACTTTGATATCCAGAAAATACTTTGAAAATGTACGAAACTATGTTATTGAACATATTTCTGGGTGCAGGATATGAGGTGGGGTGGAAGCACAGGTACCTGATACAGTCCTTCTCCCTGAATGTCCCAAGGAACCCCAAAATAGGGCCTTGTTTCAACAAGTGAGTGGTTTGCCTGGCACAATGTCACTGGGCATTGGGCTGGCTATTGCATCAATAATAGTAACCCTCAGCCAAGTGAAGAGGGGAGACATTTTGGGTGGGTGTGGATATGGTCGGCAGGAGTTTACCTGCTAAGAAATAAACCAAAAGAACTGCAGATGCTGTATATCAGGAACAAAAACAGAAGTTGCTGGAAAAACTCAGCAGGTCTGGCAGCATCTGTGAAGAGAAATCGGAGTTAATGTCTCGGGACATTGCTCAGAACTGATGGTAGCTGGGAAAATATCGGTTTATATGCAGAAGATAGGGTGGGGGAAGGGGGTCGGGTAAACGATAGGTGGGGATAGAGCCCAAAGAGTTTACTAGCTGTTGGGTTGATGGAGAGGAGACCAAGGGGTGTTGGCAGAGGAGTGTTTCGGTTACTATAACGAGGGTGGGGGCAGAGCAATCAGACCCTCAGGCAGTGGTGGGCTAAGAACAGTACTCAGCTTTGGGGAATCAGAAGCCAGGAGAGGAAGGGCTAGAGGCAGAGAGTCATTTCCATTACTTCAATGGTGCGTCTGGAGGAACACTGCATCTTCCTCTGGTTCCACACTTGGGACTGGCCTGACAAAGAGTTTTGGCCTGAAACGTTGACTTCTCTGTTCCTCGGATGCTGTCTGACCTGCTGTGCTTTCCCAGATCCACACTTATTGATCCGTTGAATACAGGCCCTAGGTGAAAAAAATATTTGGACAGTTTTGTCCCCTTTTCCAGACAACATGTTTGGAAAAATCCATGTGTCCAAAATTTCAGATGGGTGAAGAGGGAAATGAATGATCACATGGATATAACAGGGATCAGGACCTAAAGTGTATTGTCAGGTGGGTGTACAGAGAGCTTTAACACAGTTTGGCCCATTTGATACTTTCTTATAAACCTGCAATTCAAGAGGAACAAAATAATGAAGGTCATGTTTCTCAGCGACACTGCCTTAATGAGACGCAAGTCTCGAAACATAAAGAATTGTGGAATTTGTCAGGACCATAGTGAGTGGGGTGGTGACACTCACATTTCAGGCTCACAATATCCTTGTGAAGATTTAAGCTGAATGCTGGATTTTGATATTCTCCCAGTACTTTCTCATTGTGATGACCAAACTTGGGGATGTCAACGCTATGGCCAGAAAACCAATTAGGCAATCATCTTAGTGAAGCTGTCAACAGCCAATATAGCTTGGCAGCTTCTACTAGTAGGAGACAGTTGAGACAACCAAAATAATGTGTTAAAACATTAACTATTAAAATATTATATGATCTCTCATACTGCAATAATAAAGTCACGCAGGGTCTCAGCAACATTATTACTGTATTGTTGCCGTAAGGTTAAATGAGAAGCATCGAGGAGATAGCAGTCCCTGGAGATGACCGTGCTGTCAGGTTTGTATGATTGAGTTCAGCGTTTCATTCAGTGCTATTGATCTGACAGTACTTTATACAGTTTTATCATATGTACAGGACTTTATGAAATGAAATCCTTGAATGGTGTACTGTTTGTGGCTGTCTGATAGCCTACCATGCCTCTCAAAACCCTGCAAAATCTACAGAACAATAGCAGACAAACACATTTATATGCAGTTCACATGGGCTTGACACAATACTGTTTGACTCCAGATTTAAAAGATCCTCGATGTCAGAACCAAGTATTGGATACAATACTTCAGGATGTGTGCTGGAACAATTAGACCATTATACCAAGAAGCCACGCTGGTTTTGATATTTTTCAAAAATGTTGTTAATATTTTCAGCTAGCTTCTTCCATAATTTTGATAGATCAAAGATCTTTTCCAGAATTAGACATTTTATGGGATTTTTGGTATTTACGTGGCAAACAAGTAGGATTAAACCAGTTTCTTCAAAAAACTTTGGGATTATGGTCGGCATGGACCGGTTGGACTGAAGGGTCTGTTTCTGTGCTGTATGGATCTATGACTCTTTACTTTTCAGAAAAATTTCATTGAACAAATGAAAAGGTAGCCTTGAGGACAAGTTAATAGACTGTCTTTAGGATAGATTCTTAGAACAATAGGTTGTGGAAGCAACCAAGCAGCAAACTTTTTAAGAGTTAGTCATTTCTTAATGTGATGAAATCTTCTATGTGGGTCATTCTTATTTGTACTGAGCAAACAGCTAGTAACATTTATGGAACATATAGTTCCAAACATCGCTAGGTAGCAACATTTAAATCTGCCTGGCAATAGTGGAGAGGCTTGTTACCAAGAATTTCAATAGGTCACTGAGGGCAGTGAAGCACGCAAGGGTCACTAAAGAGGAGTTCAAAGGTCACAGACAGTATGTGGGGGAAGGAGGAACGGACAGACACAGAAATGTAGACACCATGTCAGAAGTGGTGTAGTTAGCTGTACTGCTGGGAAGCCAGCTGAATTACACAGAATCAGTGAGGAGTCAGAAGCAGTTGGATACCTGAATGCTGTCAGAACTCAGGAAGAAATCGTCAGAATTAGCAGCCAGCTAAGTATTGACTGAAGTGGCTGACAGGCATTCTATTAAACTTTCCACAATCAAGGTGGAGCGGGGCTTCTATTGGTGAATGAGATACCCATCGTCACGATTCAAATCCACCCACAGTATCAGATTGTTCTGTAACACAGGGGTCCACTGATGTATTTAATACTCTTTTAGTGTTCACTGCCTTTGCCACCAGTTTTCAGCTATCCTTTTTAATTATGAACCTGCCTTTGTAAGATTGGGGGATTGCAATCCACAGGAATACTTTCTGCACTTTTTGACTGTGTTCATCAAACCACCAAAGGGTAGTGCCTGCAACTCCATTATGCCATTTCCAGCTCCCATTCCCAACATCCTTCTGACCTCTTACTGAGAATTCTGAATAGCCTTAATTTAGTTTCCAAACGATTGGTAATTTTGTGTCATGGACTATATAAGTGTCATTTAAAAATTTATGTATTGTATCTATTTCACTCGTGTCACCTCATAGACAACAAGGATAAATTTATCAAATGGTTATCCGACTGGACTCGACCCGGTTTTATGGATTATAGGAAAAATGTCCTACCTCACCACATGACCCAATCCCCCTAAATTGCCAATTTCAAGTTCTAGACTGGGACCCAACTGGTAGGTACAGCAAAAGTGAAGGTTGGAAAGATCTATTTAATAAGCTGCAATTCAGCATCTTGAAAATGATCTCACATTCTCACCTACACTGAACTAAATAAAAGCTCAAAGCTAAATGATAGGATGTCAACGAGTAACACCACGGTCAACAGTGAATGACGAACAATGGAAAGTGGAACAAAAAAATTGTAAAACCGAGACGCAGCATTCTCACTGGCTGCTAAAAATGCACAGCAACACACAGCTCACTTTCATTCCCAGGTAAATGAAAAGAAAATCATCTTCTCAACTGATGGTGGTAAATAACGGCACTCGATTTGGCTGAACCAACAACAGCGGTTGAAGGGGAGTGAACTGACAGCTGAAGCTTAGACAGACAACTAATTGGTCACAGTCAGAGGGAGCAGAGAAATGCTTCAGCCTGCTGACAGCCAAGCTAACAAAAAATATGACAAGGGTCAAACCAAAGCTCATAACAAATACTAGATATAGGCATAAAAGACAGCAGGGAAAATAAGCACAATTGGTATCTGAGTCTGCTGTTGCAAACATGAACATTAGTAGTCACAGCACAATCAACAGAGTGCTTATGATTTGCCCAAGGCCCAATATGCTTTACGTGGGGAAAAAAAATGACCTTTAAGGAGGTGCTATTGATTTTCAACTTACTACCTGACTTGTTTTGCTCCTTATAAAACTGACGGTAGTAATGATTATAGATTTGTCACTGACGCTGTTATTGCTGCTTTGGGTAGTTCCAGGTCCCTTGTTCATTTTCAGGTTTGTGTAATGCACTAGAATTTCTATTTGTTTTCATATAATGCAGGGTAAGAGATATTGGTTAGTATATACTTTTTAATAAAAGCCTGAAGTCCCATAAAGTAACTAATGCTGATTATGTAATCTAATGCTGTAATATGACATGGAACAGTGTTTATTCCTGCATCTTAAGGCTAAAATGTCATTAATTCATTGCCAGGTTTTTGGGCAACATGTGGTTAGTTATCAACAAAGCTCCCATTATATCCTTGATATGCCAGTAACACTAATATTTCAATTATCTCACCCTGTACATAATCAAAAGGAACGTGGTCAGGATACAATCAGATTAATTTGGATGGAATCTCAGAGGAGCCTGAACAATGAAGGCTGTTGTAAGAAACCTGTGGGAATCATGTGAGATGTTCAATGAAGCCTATCTTGATGTTCAGAGCGAGTATTCGCAGAGTAATGGGCATGGAGATGAGATTCTCACTAGCCAGTGACAGAATGGCAATTATTGCTTGCTATCAGTCCCATTAGAACATAAGAACATAAGAACTAGGAGCAGAAGTAGGCCATCTGGCCCCTCAAGCCTGCCCCGCCATTTAATAAGATCATGGCTGATCTTTTTGAGACTCAGCTCCACTTACCCGCCCACTCACCATAGCCCTTAATTCCTTTACTGTTCAAAAATTTATCTAGCCATGCCTTAAAAACATTCATCGAGGTAGCTTCAACCGCTTCACTGGGCAGGGAATTCCACAGGTTCACAACCCTTTGGGTGACGAAGTTCCTCCTGACCTCAGTCCTACATCTGCTTCCCTTTGTTTTGAGGCTATGCCCTCTAGTCCTAGTTTCACCTGCTAGCAAAAACAACCTCCCTGCCTCCACCTTATCTATTCCCTTCATAATCTTATATGTTTCTATAAGATCTCCCCTTATTCTTCTGAATTCCAATGCGTATAATCCCAGTTTACTCAGTCTCTCCTCATAATCCAACCCTCTCAACTATACATATTCTCTAATTAATATGTAGCCTTTCTATCTGACTACCTACCATGAGGAAAGACACACTGAGAGTTCTCAATGTGATAGTCTGAGCAGTTATTGACTGACTCCAGCTTGTTGCTTGCTACTCCAAATGTCAGCAAAATGAAGAAGCTGGGTCATTGACTTTAGGAAGCAGAGTGGAAGGCACGCTCCTGTCTGCATCAATGGTGCTAAAGCGGAGATAGTCAAAAGCATCAAGTTCCTGGGAGTGACGATGACCAACAATCTGTTCTGGTCCACCCACGTCAATGTGATGACCAAGAAAGCGCAACTTCATCAAGAGGCTAAGGAAATTCAGCATGTCCACAAAAGATTCTTACCATTATGCATAGAAAGCATTCTATCTGGACGCATCACTGCATTGTGTGGTAACTGCTCTTCCCAAGACCACAAGAAACTACAGAGAGTCATGAACACAGCCCTAGCCATCACAGAAGCCAGCCTTCCATCCATTGACTGCATTTGTACTTCCCACTGCCTTGGGAAAGCAACCAACATAATCAAACACCCCTCCCACCCTGCTTATACTCTCTTCCACCCTCTTCCATCAGACAGAAGATACAAAAGTTTGAATAAACATACAAAAAGATTCAAGAACAGCTTCTTCCCTGCTGTGATCAGACTTTTGAATGGTCCTCTCAAATGATAATGTTGCTTTCTCTCTCTGCACCTTCTCTGCGGCTGTAACACTGTATTCTGCACTCTGTTCTGCTACCCTGATGCACTTTGTATGGTATGATCGCCCGTAGAGCACGTAAAACAACAATTTTCACTGTATCTCGGTATTTGTGACAACAATAAATCAAATCAACTCAGAATCTTGAACATCCAGCAACTTCTCAGGGCACCCTCCATTGGCACTGACCATACACACCCCACATCCATGGATGTTAGCGTGGGACACCTGGCAGTCTTTCAGGATCATCATAGCACTGTGCTGATCCATTTACAGGACACTTCTGCACATTAAAGCTGGCTTTGGGAGCACTGGCAAGTCACATTGAAATGCTGCTGTCAGGACACTTTGT
Source organism: Ginglymostoma cirratum (assembly GCA_024137785.1). NCBI lineage: Eukaryota > Metazoa > Chordata > Chondrichthyes > Orectolobiformes > Ginglymostomatidae > Ginglymostoma > Ginglymostoma cirratum. The sequence goes on from JAHRHZ010000098.1 coordinate 17,285,566, forward strand.
GCATTGGAACGTGGAGCTCAGCTGTTGTATTGGACCAGGCTGTATGTCAGGGCTGCTGACTTGCTATCTTGATGCTCACTCGCATAGTGCCTACCTGAATGCTCACACTATCCTTGCTATGCCTTCTCTTGTTTTTTTTTGCATTTTGAACCCCCAGCTATAGCTGCCAGGCTCATTGCCTTGCTGTTTGACACAGACACAAAGCCAGAAAGCTTGTCATTGTTGTCAATCCTCAGTCAAGTCAAGACAACCTTCAGTCAGGCAGTCACACCCCAGTCAGGCTTCAGTATTGGTTAAGAGGTTTGGAGCATGATCAGGTGGTCAGGGTCAGGCTCCGGGCCTTATAGGTGGTGAGGAGCCAAATGCCAGGCACCCCAGCACCCGTTTTGCTACTTTCTGCACTACTGTGAGCTGTTTTCTCCTTGAATGAGAGAAAGGGAGGGAGGGAGTGAGGTGCCAGTGGAAGGCACAGCTATTGCTGGTGACGGAAAAGTGGGGAGATCTCCCAAGCAAGTGAGTAGGCAGCACAAAGGGCATGTAGGGTTAGTATGATGGGGGTTTGGATAGTGCCAGGGAGTGAAGGAAGGCTGTTGCTGTTTGTAATAATGAGTGCAGTAGAGCTTGGCCCATGGTGGGAAGTTGGTGCAGCAGCGGAGATGGACTGAGTGTGAGGTAGCAGAGAGAGGAGGTGATACTGACTCTGGCCAAACAGAAAAGGCCATTGATGCTCCTCCTAGATTTCTGGACATTCCTCCAAACTGCTGAGACAACAATGACCTGGAGCAGGCTGGCAGCCACTGATGGTGTGGGTACCACTGCCAGTCCTGGTGAAAATGGACGTCTTTCCTGTGCACCACCTTGTCCAGGTACCTGTTGGCAAAGTGGTGCACCAAGTGCCCTATATCTGCCACAAATGGAGAAAATGTCATAAACTGTGCAAGGCAACAATTGACTGACGGTGCTTATCCATCACCAGCTTCAGGGACATCAGACTATTCAGATAACTGGGCACTGGAAGTTCTTCAACTCGAATGAATAGTAGAATCAAGCCAGCATGGTGGGAGAGGGATGCCATAGGCCGGTAGTTCATGAGGAGAGCTTGGGACCAAAGCTTGAGAAAACCTGTTTGGCCTCGTGGAGAGAAACCCTCCATGAACCTCAACAAAATTCAAATACAGCCAAAAAAATGTAAGATCCATCCTCTGTGTTTCATATGTCCGATCTGTATGTGACAAACTCGTGGATCTCAGTAAAGTGAATGTGGCCTAGACCAAATAGGAGCAAATTACTGCAGATGCTGGAATCTGAACTGAAAACAACAAATGCTGGAGATCACAGTGGGTCAGACAGCATCCATAGAGAAAGAGCAAGCTGATGTTTCAAGTCTAGACGACTCTTCATCAGAGCTGAAGTGAAGTGTGGAGGGGGCAGCATTTATGCTACAGTTGGGGAAGGGGTGAGAGGGTGGTTGGTGTAGTGTGCTGGTGGAGTAAAAATGTTGATAGTTCAGCTTAAATGATTGGAATGCGAGAATGGCAGGACAACGCTGTGTCTAACTGCCAGGTTTGAAAGAGCAGACAGACCCACTGGGGTGGGGGGGTGAGGGAAGAGAGAACATGGTGACAGAGAATGGAACAAGTAAAGCTCAAAGAAAAGACAGAAATGGGAGTTGGTTCACAATTTGAAGGTGTGGAACTCAACATTAAGTCCAGAAGGCTGTAAAGCGCTTAGTCTGAAGATGAGACATTGTTCCTCCAGTTTTCGCTGTGATTCACTGGAACACTGCAGCATGCTGAGGACAGAGATGTGGGTATGTGAGCAGAACGCTGTGCTAAAATGACCAGCTATGGGAATGTCGGGGTCATGCTTGCACACAGATCAGAGGTGTTCTGCAAAGCGGTCATCCAGTCTGTGATAACAAGCATGGGGCTGGATGAACACAGCAGGTCAAGCAGCATCATAGGAGCAGGAAAACTTGACGTTTCGGGCCTAAACCCTTCATCAGAAATGGTTTGCATTTCTGATGAATGGTTTAGGCCCGAAATGTCAAGTTTTCCTGCTC